>CAUYUJ010022503.1:225771-370771 GCA_963575745.1 Prorocentrum cordatum
CCCTCCTCCTCCTCCTCCTCCTCCTCCTCCTTCTCCTGCTCCTCCGTCCTCCGTCCTCCGTCCTCCGTCCTCCTCCTCCTCCTCCTCCTCCTCCTCCTCCTCCTCCTCCTCACTGCGCGAGCGTGCCCCAGCATGCTCGCGCAGTGAACAGATCACGGCGGAGTTGCTCATCAAACATTGGCCTCTGGGGGCCCTCGCCGGGCACAGGGTCATCAGAAACGACTCCGGACGGAAAGCCGGCCCTGAAGACAGGGTCGAGACCTCGGGGCTTCGGGAGACCTTGCATTGAAAAAACAAGACACCAGATGGTTGGGTGCGTCCTTGGAGGAGGGGCGTAGGGCTGTGCTCTCTGCGCCCGAGGGCGGCCGCAGCCGCGCCCAACGACGAGCTGCTGACCGAGCCTGAAGGGCGGGCCCTCTCCGACCTCCTCCTCCTCCTCCTCCTCCTCCTCCTCCTCCCAATCCTCCCAATCCTCCTCCTCCTCCTCCTCCTCCTGCTCCTCCTCCTCCTGCTCCTCCTCCTCCTCCTCTTTCTCCTGATGTGCACGTCAGGCTTCGGCTTCAGCTTTGGCTGCACTTCGAAGCGTTGTCAGGCCAACATACCCGAGTCGGTCTGACGTTCACGAGGATGCCTTTCTCCATCTCTCCTCCGCCTTAAACTTTATGTTCCACCTGCTGTTGCTCCCCCTCCTCCTCCTCCTCCGCCTCCTCCGCCTCCTGCTTCATACCCATTGTGTTGTTTGTTCTCCTCCTCCTACTCCTTCCCTCTGCCGCTTACATCGTTATGGTATCGCTCCTCCTGTTCCTCTTCATCCTTCTCCTTCCCTGGCGTCGCCTCCCACCGCACTTCAACCGAGGCGCTGCACCAGCCGCATTTCAGCATACCACGTTCGTTCACTATCCCACTCCACCTGGCTGATGCCAGCAAGCTGGTTGTGTTTCATCCACCCGCTCCTAAGAACACCACCTCCATGTGTGACCTCGTTGGGGATCGGGCCTTTGGGGCTCTTGCTTCACTCATCTTCAGTGTGCTGATCCTCGCCATCACCACCACCATCACCATCACCGCATCATCATTATCATCAGCATCATCAGCATCATCATGATCGTCATCAGCATCATAAGTAGCATCATCATCATGATCAGCATAATCATCATCATCATCATCATCATCATCATCATCATCATCATCATCATCAGGAGAATCATCATCATCATCATCATCATCATCACAATCGCCATCAACATCATCATACTCGTCATCATCCTCGCTGTTATCTTCGCCATCGTCAGAAGTATCAACATCACGCCCACCACCGCCATCGTCATCGCCGTCGTCATCGTCAGCATCAGCATCACTATCATCATCACCCTCATCATCATGATCATCATCAACATCAACATTCGCATCACCACCACCCACATCATTATCATCAGCACTTTCATCCTGCTCATCATCCTCAGCACTCCCCCACCCTCCTCCTCTACGCCCTCCTCCTCCTCCTCCTCCCCCTTTCTCCTCCTTCGGCTCAGCCTCTTCCTCTTCCTCCCTACTCGTCCCCCCCGGACCCTCCTTATCATCTCTCCTCCCTCCTCCCTCCGCATTCCTCTCCTTCCCCCACTCCCCCTGCTTTCCCCCACCCTCACCCTCACCCCGGCTCCGATCGAAGAAATCCGCGCGGACCTCCGACAATGTTACACAGTTTCTCCCCTAGATTAAGGGGCCATGAAGCTGGATCAGTCCAGATCGAGCTCAGCATTAAGCCCAACATTAAGCTGGATAAGGTGGGATGGAGGGGATTCAACGAGACCATGCTGGTTCTTGACCACGGATGTGCCAGCGTCGATGCTGACTTTGACCTTCCAGGGTTGCATCTTGACCCTTGGGACCTCGGGGGGCCTGGGGCACCCCACAGGGCGCTGCCCAGGCCTTCTGGGCAGGAGTCGAGCATCTGTGCAAGGCCCACCTGCTCCTTCCGCCTCCCCTCCCCCCCTCCTCCTTTGACTGTCTCACACCCTCTGGCCTTGATGAGAGGCCCCTCCTTCTGCCCCCCTCTCGTTAATTCAAGCTGTGCGCGGCCCGCTTAGCTTCGACCTGCGCTCTCGACCCGCGGATCAAAAAGTCTCACACCCTCCTTGCCGAGAATGGGGAGGAAGGTTGAAGAACCGATGCGGATCTGCATACATAGTTGTCCTCGTCCGAATTTTGGTCCGCGCGCCCTCTCCCCGCCGCCGAAGAGTCCCCCCTCTCGCCCTGGCATCGTGCGCTGCGCGGGACGCGTGCAGGCGGCCGGCCAAAGAGGGCCAAAAGGTCCAGGGGAGGAGCCAGGCCGAGCCAGCCGTGAGCGAGAATCGAGCACAGAACGGCCGCCATTCTCATTATGTTTGTTTTGTTTGTCTGTCAGTCCTGCAACGTCTCCGTGCCAGAGCGTGGCATCACCATCATCGTCGTCATCACCATCGCCAACACCATCTCATGATCACCAGCACCACCGTCATCAACGTGATCATCGTCATCATACCCCATCCCGCGTCCCTCTTCCTCCTCCTCCTCCTCAATGTATTCCGCCTTTCTCATCTGTCTCCGCCCTCCTATCCTCAAGGGCTTTCCGGCTGCGAAGGCGTGTAGGGCATGTAGGTCGGATGCGCACGCAGAAGGGAAGAGCGCCGATTACAGGCGAGAATCTAACGCAATGAGTCATAATCAATGGGGCCTCCTCCTCTTCGCTCTCTCCTCCTCCGTCTCCCGCGTCTTCGAGCCTGTCATCTCTTCGCACGTCTCCTAAACAGTGCTCATTCTGACTGCACCGCTCCCGGACCGCCCTCGAAGCTGTGGCTGCCATTTGCGGTCGATTGCGGCTGCGGCAGCGGATGCCCCTCCCCGAAGCAAGGGTAGAAGCATGTGGCATGTGACCCCGAATACATGCACACATACATACACATGTATATTATCAATAGCATGATGCGCGGCGGAAGCTGATCCTTCAGCACCACCTGGGGAGTCGCTCTAGGGGGACCTCGGCAGACGGTGGACATGGGTAGACTCCCCCCACACACACACGGCCCGAACATATCCATATCCACCACCTGCAGAAGTCCCTGTGAACGATCCCCCAGGCGGCGGTGATGGACACATCCCCGCCTCGGACAGGAAGCAGGAGCAGGAGCAAACGAACACAGCAACATCCGTTGCCAAAATCGCCACGTTATCGCTGCAGCATCCTGCTCCGTCGGGCCGCGCCAGCCTCGAAAACGCCGCCACCCTGGAAGTTTAACAGCTTCTCCTTGCTTATGGAATGCCTCTGCGGTGCAAGCGGAAGGGATCTGCACACAAAACGGCACAGAGAGACATGGAGGGACATTTACAAAACATGCGAGGGAGAAAAAGAGAAAGAGACAGAGAGAGGGAAGGATAGAACAGAACAGTATAGAACTAGAGAGACATGACACAGTACGATACACATTATATTAACACACAAACATAGAGAGCCAGGGATGAAGAGAAAGAGAGAGAGATACATATATGTATATAAAGAGGCAGCGACACACACCATAACCACATACATATATCTATATATGGAAAGAGCAAACGATAAAGAGAGAACGAGAGAGAGAGAGAGAGAGAGCGAGAGAAAGAGAGAAAGAGAGAACGAGTGCTACATCAAGACAGAGAGATAGCGTTTGCAACGTGTACGGCACATGTTAAAGATAGCCTAAAACATGTCACGTGCACGGGCAGGCGGGGACAGAGGCAGAAGTGGAAGAGAGAGAAAGAGAGAAAAAGGAAGAGAGAGAGAGAGAGAGAGAAAGATATGGAGGGAAAGAGAGAGAGAGAGAGAGAACGACAGAGAAAGGAAGGATGAGAAAACGAACGAGAGACATACATGTACTCACACCTAGGCATACATGCAAAGAGAGAGAGAGAGAGATAGGGCGAGAGTGAGAGAAACCAGAATAGCGAAACATAGAGACATTGAAAGATACAGATGTACATATATATATATAGAGAGAGAGAGAGAGAGAGAGAGAAAACGAGAGGGACATAACGATAAAGAGGATACGAGAAACAACACACCATGAATGGTGGCGGAGTGCAGGCTCCGTGAGCACGCAAGGGAATCCCAAAGACCCAGCCTGTGATGCAAGACGATGGCCAGAACTGTCTGCAGGTGCGAATGCCGCGCTCCGAGGAAACAAAAGAGAGGAGGCGCTTCAATGGATTCAAGCCCAACTCATGCGTCATTGGCTATGCAAAAGTCGGTTGTGCGTGGGGTGGGGAAACAGGAGGAAGAACTAGAGCAGAGATGGTGGGGGAGTGCAAGCTCCGTCCCATTTAGCGGCCCCCGTGAGCGCACAACGCACTCGGGAAAACCCATCCTGCGATACAAACCATGGCCAAGACTGTGTGTAGATGCGCATGCCACGCTCCGAGGCAACAGAAGAGGCGGAGGCGCCTCCAGCCACACTCGCATCTTATGCACTGGTCGCAGCCGGCTTTCAGACGTGACCGATGCATAGAAATGCTAGCGAGCCTACGCAGATTTGAGTCGACGATGGCCTCGCTGGAGGCGTAAAGCCAGCGAGCAGCGGCGGACGCCACGGCAATGATTTATATTTCTCGGCCAGCGCGGCGCGACGAGAATATGCACATTCGGCCGCGCCCTCCAAAGTCCAGCTGGGGCGGAGGGTCGCTGAGCAGCTACCGGCCGTGCCCGAACAACGACGGAGGACTGCCGCGGGCGGGCCTAGCCCACTCCAGCCAGCGAGCCCGGATATCCCCCGGTCCGCCTTACCGCAGCGTGCTGACAGGAGTCCGCGACTGCAGTCTTGCGCGGGCGGTGGCCCTGCAGCCCAGACCCCCGACGTCGTGATTTTTTCACGACGTCGACCCCCAGCGGTCTGGACCCCTTCCCCGGGACCGGTTTCTCGTTCTGAATCGTTTTTTGACGGTCCCGAAGGCCGGTAAGGGCCCCCAGAGGCCGAAAATACCGAAAAACCTCCCGTCGCGATTTTTTCACAACGCGAGGGGGTCTGGGAGGGTCGCCCCCGGCGGGGTCTGGCAGGCTCGGGGACTGCCGCGACAGGGGCCCCGTGGCTCCCGCAGGCTCGGTCTGGCCCGCGCCGCTCGCCGAGGTGCCGAGGCAAGCTTTGCGGGGCGACGCGGGGCTCCACCGGGGCGCTCCCAACGTGCACGCACGGCATCCCCGGCACTGTTTTGGCTGGCCGAAGACCAAGTGTCGGGGAGACGTAAGACCCGGGTACGGGGGACTCGGAAATCCCCGACGAGGTCGTCAAAAAAATGACGAGGCCGAGCCTGCATTTTGACGAGGCCTCCCGCTGCAGACATCCCACAAAACTCCTCCTCGTCAAAATCCGAGTCGCGGTCGTCAAAAAACGATGGCGAACCCGAGTCCCGGCAAACCCGGGTCTTACGCTCCCCCGAAAGTAGGACGCGGGAACGCCGCGCCCGCCCTGCGAGCGAGGCCCGAGCCGACCCGCCCCGCGATGCCATCCCGGGAGGCCCTCCGGCAAAGATCGAACGCAGCAGTGTCGTTGATGCCGATTCGAGTGCAAGCGAGACCTGGACAGCCCTCCGTCTTGGCGGCCGCGGCGCCTGCGCCTGAACAGCCCTCCATCTTGGCGGCCGCGCCGCCTGCGCCCGCGGCTGCGGCGGCTACGCTTCGAGGCAGCGCCTCTTCGGGGCGGCGGCAGCAGGCGGCGGCGACGGGGCCGGCGGGGCATCGCACCGCTTTCAGGACCTCGCTGGCGCGGGGGCAGCCGCCGCGCCTGGCGGCGCGGGGGGCCGCCAGCGACCGTCCGCCAGAGCGGCCCAGCGAGGCAGCAGGAGCTGGCCGTGCTCGGCGATGCCCTCGGGCAGGTCGGCGACCTCGGCCCTGTAGCGAGCACGCCTCTCGCACCTCTTTCTGCCAGGGCTGTCGGCGTGCCTGGGCCTCCGCGGGGCCGCGGCGGCGCACGGCGCGGGCGCCCGCGGCGACGTCGAAGCTCGCCGCCACTTGCTGGAGCTGGCGGGCGCGGGCGCCGGGCGCCCCCGCCAGCTCCGTCAGCCGCCGGGCAGACTCGCAGACTCCGGTCGAAAGCGGCCCGCGTCGAAGCTCGAGAGACGCCCGGCGCCCGTCGCCCGACCCAGGGGCGCCGCCAGGGAGCCGCCGAGCTTCTCGGAGACGGGGTCGTCGAGCAGCATGCCCTCAGCCCGCTGTGGATGACCTGCCGCCCCTGGCGCCAGCTCCCTATCTAGGGGGAAAACAAACCTACCTCGCTTTTGACCACCCTCGCTTCCAAGAGATACCAAACGATGCCAAATTACGGCATGTACTGGTCAGGCCGCTTGACAAAGGGGCGTGTGGTATGACTTGGTTTTGCCTGGAAGCGAAAGCGGGGTAGGTAATTCACGCTCTGACTATCGACGGCGGCGGAGGCGCCCGGGGCCCCCGCGCCGTCGCCGCAAGGTCCGACGGCGGCCGACGGCGCGCGACCCACGCCGCCGCTAGCGCCGCCGCCAGCTCGCGGCGCCCGCTCTGGGCTGCCAAGAGGGCCTCCCGCGGCAGCGAGGCCCGTGTCTGACCTGGGCCCGCTCGCGGAAGCCAGCGATGGCGCTCCCTCGCGGAGGCCCGCGCCAGCGCAACTTGTCGCCCACGTCGCGGTTGGCGCCGTCGAAGAACTCCGTCCAAGAACTCGACCAGCATGGCGCCCAGCCCTGTCGCCCTCGCCCGATGGGACCGGGCGTCGAACTTCCCCAGCGCTGCCCGGCACGGCCTCTGCCTCGCTGCCGAGACGCGGCTCGTCTCCAGGAACGTCCGCCCCCCGCGGCTGCGCCTGCCCGCCCTGCGCCGAGCGCATGCCGTCTCTTCCGCACCTGGGCTCGCGCGGCGCGAACCGCTTGCGCCCGAGCCGACCGAGAGCGCCTTCGAGGAGTCGCCTTCCTCGGCAGCAGGAGGACCAGGGGCGCCGAGCGGCGCGGCTGCGTTGCCGGGCCCGGGAGCTCGCCCCGGGGCCCGCCCATGCAGGGCCCGCCCCCGCTGGCCGAGTCGAGCGGCGCGCGTCGCGGCGCTCGTCGACGCGCGAGTCGATGGCCGAGTCGAGCGCGCGCCCTCGGGCGGCCGCCGCGTCGCGAGACGCCGAGCTGAGCCGGGCCGAGCGCGGATCCTGGAATTGCCGTGCTGGGCAGTGCTGGGCAGCGCCCAGATATCGAGATGGAGAATCCGCAGGGTTGAAGTCGCTCGTGATCCAAAGCGCCGACGCACGAATGTTTCCCGCGATGCAGGGGGCGATGGGGCCCCCTACAGGTGCGATGGGGCTGCTGATCTCACCCCGCCAAAGCCAAAGAAGGCGCCCATCTTGTCTACCGGGAACAAATGACGCAGATTCCCTGAATATAAATTTCCCAATGGCGGGCGCCGAGCACGAGCGCCTGCCCCCCTGGCCCAGCGCCCTCTCGCGCGCAGCTGGCCAGTCGCGGGGTGGGCCGATGAGCTCGCGGCCGGCCGACTCGAAGTCCGCCTCGCCCCGCCTCGCCCAGCGCGCCCGCCACCCAGGGCGCGGTGGCGGGCCATGCGCGGTTTCTCGTGCCGCGACCTCCTCCTCCTCCTCCGCCTCCTCCTCCTCGACGCGGTGGCGCCGCTTCTCGGAGGCGGGGGCCGCGGCCGCAACCTCCTCGGGCTGCTAGCGACGCCCGCTGGCGGAGTCGCGCCCGCCGGACACGCCGGCGCGACAAAGTAAACCATGCCAGCGCGCGGCATCTAGGCGCCCACCTCCGCGAAGGCAACGAGCGCGGTTGCGAGGCGGAGCCCCGCCTCCACCGGGCCATGGAGCCGCCGCCGGCGCGGGTGGGCCTTGCCCGCGAAGCGGCGGACCGCGCTGGACACCGCCAGAATCCCACGCCCGAGGGCGGCGGGCCACGCGGCGCGAGGAAGGGGAAAGGCACGCGCCGCGGCCTCCCGCGAGACAGGCCAATCTTGCGGGGGGGCGCGTGGACGGCGAGATCAGCGAACCCCCGGGACTCGCAGGGCGGGGTCGCGCCCTTCGCGATGAGCCCCCGTCGCGCGGGCGCCGCATTCGACCTCCCCAGACCCCCGACGTCATGATTTTTTCATGACGCGACCCCCAGAGGTCCGGACCGATTCCCCGGGATGACGGTCCTGAGGGCCGGTAAGGGCCCCCGGAGGCCGAAAATAGTGAAAAACCTGCCGTCGTGATTTTTTCATGACTCGAGGGGGTCTGGGTCTCGCGCCCCTTCAGCGCCGACCCCCTGCCCCGCCGAAGACCGCGGCGCGGTCGACGCAGCTGCCCGCCGCCGCGCTCTCGCCGGCCAGCTTCGGGCGCCCTGCGGCCATCTTGGGCGGGCTGGCCGGGCGAGGAGGCCGCTTGTTATAAATGTTCATTTGTCGATATATATATATATATATGTGTATATATATACATATATATATATATGTAAATACGAGGCTGCATTGGCGCTTCGCGCCATGCGACTTGTTCCTGGCAGCTTTGGAATTGTTGGCCCGTGCGGGCCATCCGTTTTTCCATTTCAGCCGCGGTCCGCTGGCTCGCACTTCGGAGAAGCGCAGGAAGAGCAGAAAGGGGGGCAATCAGCCTGGGACGGGCCAAAACTTCGAGTCGGAGGCCGCGGGCGCATGGAATGGCGCGTATGAGCGGGGGCCGCGCGGAGAACAGCTGGAATCCCGGGTTCGCAACCGAATTTCCGGAAAATTGGTTGCGAACCCGGGATCATGAGCATAATGCGGCTATCCTTCAGGAAATATCAGATGAAGGGGGCGCAGGGCGGCGGAGTGGTGCGATTTCGAGGGCGGCGGGTTTGACGGGCAGGGCGTTGGTCGGCTTGGCTCTTATGAGCCGTCGGGGCCCCCTTTTGAAGGCCGCTGGGCCGCCTTGGGGCGCTGAAGCCCTTCGAGTTGGTTCGCGGGGGTTCTCCTCGTCCTCTTCCTCCTCCCCTTCCTCCGCTTAAGCCAATGGAAAATTAACAATTGGGAAGCTTTTTGGAGCTTCGCCGGAGCTCTCCCGAAACTCTTTGGAGCTCTCTTGGGGCCTCCTTAGGCCCTTTCGGGGCGGGAGGCTAGTATTTTCAGTTATCTGGTCCTCCCTGGGGCCCTTCTGTGGGCCGTCTCGGAGCGTTCGTGGGCCGTCTTGGACCGTCTTGGGGCGCGTCTTGGACCGTCTTGGAGCTTTGCAGGACGCTCTGGGAGCCCCTTGGGCCGCTGCGGAGCGGTTTGGGGGGCTTCTTGGGCGGTCTTGGAACGTAGGAAACAAGAAAAAGCGAGGACGCTGAAAACATTGAAAAACGAATGGGAAAGTAACATGTTTGAATGCTTGTGGAGCCTCACCGAAACGTCTTAGGGGGCCTCCCGAGGCTCTTTGGAGCTCTCTTGGGGCTTCCTTGGGCTCTTTCGGGGCGGGAGGCTCGTATTTTCAGATCGTGGTCCCCCCTAGGGCTCCTCTTTGGGCCGTCTTGGAACGTTCGTGGGCCATCTCGGACGCGTCTTGGGCCGTCTTGGGGCTTTCTCAGAGCGCTCTAGGAGCCTCTTGGGCCGTTGTGGGGCGATTTTGGGAGCTTCTTGGGCGGTCTTGGAGCGTCGGACACCCGAAAAAACGAGGACGCTGAAAACATTGAAAAACCAATGGGAAAGTAACAATTTGGGATGTTTTTGGAGCCTCACCGGAGCTACTTAGGGGGCGTCCCGAGGCCCTGTGGAGCTCTCTTGGGGCCTCCTTAGGCCTTCTCGGGGCGGGAGGCTCGTATTTTCAGTTCGTGGTCCCCCCTGGGGCCCTTTTTTGGGCCGTCTTGGAGCGTTCGTGGGCCATCTCGGGCGCGTCTTGGACCGTCTTGGGGCGCTCTCAGCGCGCTCTGGGAGCTTCTTGGGCCGTCTTGGAGCAATTTTGGGAGCTTCTTGGGCGGTCCAGGAGCGTCGGAAACCCGAGAAAGCAAGGACGCTAAAAAAATTGAAAAAACAATGGGAATTCAATGATTTTGTTCTCTCGGGCCCCCTTTGAGAACGGTCTTGGGGCTCTCGCGGAGGGTCTTCAAGGCTACCCGGGTGCTATCCTGGACTGTCTTGGGTGTCTCGGGCTTGCGCCGACCGATTTGGCACTGCCGCCCGCCTTCGCGCACGCCTTGGAAAGGATTTTCGGCCACCCCCGTGGCACGGATCCCAGGGGTCCCGTTTCGGGGGGGGGGTGTCCGCACCCCCGGAAGTATACAAATATAGAAAAGGGAATACATTGTGGTGGAAAACAGGGCTTGGTATTTCAAAGCAAGACGATAAGACGATAAGACGGTGAGACAATAAGACGATATAAGACGATATAAGACGATCAGACGATAAGACGATATAGAGACCCGCCAGACGATAAGACGATAAGCCGATAAGAGTTGTCGTCTTATCGTCTTATCGTCTTGTCGTCTTATCACCCAAGCTTTAATCATCACCCATGGGCCATAGCTATGCCGAGCTATGCCATTCCACGGGGCCCCGATTGGCTCCCCTCAGGGCTCTCCCGTTTCTGGAGGCCGAGCGCCCCACCTTGGCCTCCGCCCATCAAGGCGCCTTACTTGGGAGCTCGCCTTGGAGGCCCCTCCCAAAAACCGAGCCGGGAAACTGTATCCCCACCTCCCTCCAAAAACCGTTTCTGGAAACGGTTTTTAAGTCAATTGTCGTTCGATCTCTACGATCCTTGGGCTTCTTGGCGGTCCCAGGGTCCTCTTGGGTGCCTCGGGAAGCCCCTCGGGGCCTCGTGGGCATCTCTTACACACCTACACACCTAGCCAAAAGACGACCAGGCGATAAGACGATACGACTTATTGTATTACCGTTTTATCGTTTTCCCTCTTTAAGCTATAGCTATCACCCATGGGCCATAGCTATGGTGTCTGGAGCCCGAGAGCCCCACCTTGGCCTCCGCCCATCAAGGCGCCTCACTTGGGAGCTCGCCTTGGGGCCCCTCCCAAAAACCGAACTGGGAAACTGTATCCCCCCTCCCTCCAATATCCGTTTCTGGAAACGGTTTTTAGGTAAATTGTCGTTCGATCTCTACGATCCTTGGGCTTCTTGGCGGTCCCAGGGTCCTCTTGGGTGCCTCGGGGAGCCCCTCGGGGCCTCTTGGGCATCTCTTATACACCTACACACCTAGCCAAAAAACAACCAAACGATAAGACGATACGACTCATTGTATTACCGTCTTATCGTTTTCCCACCTTAAGCTATAGTTTTCACCCATGGGCCATAGCTATGGTGTGCTATGCCATTCCACGGGCCCCCGAGTGGCTCCCCTCAGGGCGCTCCCCTTTCTGGAGCCCGAGCGCCCCACCTTGGCCTCCGCCCATCAAGGCGCCTCGTTTGGGAGCTCGCCTTGGGGGCCCCTTCCAAAAACCGAACTGGGAAACTGTATCCCCCCTCCCTCCAACAACCGTTTCTGGAAACGGTTTTCAGGACAATTGTCGTTGGATCTCTACGATCCTTGGGCTTCTTGGCGGTCCCAGGGTCCTCTTGGGTGCCTCGGGGAGTCCCTCGGGGCCTCTTGGGCATCTCTTACACACCTACACACCTAGCCAAAAGACGACCAGACGATAAGACGATACCCCCACCTTAAGCTATAGTTATCACCCATGGGCCATAGCTATGGTGTGCTATGCCATTCCACGGGGCCCCGATTGGCTCCCCTCAGGGCGCTCCCCTTTCTGGAGCCCGAGCGCCCCACCTTGGCCTCCGCCCATCAAGGCGCCTTACTTGGGAGCTCGCATTGGGGGCCCTTTCCAAACACCGAACTGGACAACTGTATCCCCCCTCCCTCCAAAAACCGTTTCTGGAAACGGTTGTGAGGTCAATTGTCGTTCGATCTCTACGATCCTTGGGCTTCTTGGCGGTCCCAGGTTCCTCTTGGGTGCCCGGGTGAATAACATGATCCGCGGGCCCCATAGGGAGGGGGCTCCCGATTAAGACTTCCTCGCAATTCACTCACACATGTGGCCTGGGAATGGCGTTCTGGCAGCGCGAGAGCCCAAAAATGGCGACAATTACAGGAATTGGATGACCCGCTCGGATTAGTAACATGATCCGCGGGCCCCATAGGGAGGGGGC
This sequence comes from Prorocentrum cordatum, assembly GCA_963575745.1. Taxonomy (NCBI): domain Eukaryota; class Dinophyceae; order Prorocentrales; family Prorocentraceae; genus Prorocentrum; species Prorocentrum cordatum. Next base: position 237,881 of record CAUYUJ010022503.1, read on the forward strand.
TCCCGCTTGAGACTTCCTCGCAATTCACTCACACATGTGGCCTGGGAATGGCGTTCTGGCAGCGCGAGAGCCCAAACAAGGCGACAATTACAGGAATTGGATGACCCGCTCGGATTAGTAACATGATCCGCGGGCCCCATAGGGAGGGGGCTCCCGCTTGAGACTTCCTCGCAATTCACTCACAGACGAGGCCCAAGGCGAGTGAGTGAGTGAGTGAGTGAGTGAGTGACTGACTGACTGGTGATGATGATCATCACACTCTCTCACGCGCACACTCATCATCATATGTGAGTTCATGAGCGTGTGAGTGAGTAAGTGCTGATGATGAGTCAGTGAGTCAGTGAGTGAGTGAGTGAGTGAGTGTGTGAGGGATGATGAGTAAGTGAGTGAGTGAGGAATGAGTGATGATGATGGTGGGTTCCTGTTCCTGCGCGGGGTGTCCAGAGAAAGCAAGAACCCCACTTTGGATGTGGGGAAAAACCGAACTGGGAAACTGTATCCCCACCTCCCTCCAAAAACCGTTTCTGGAAACGGTTTTTATGTCAAGTGCCGTTCGACATCTACGATCCTTGGGCTTCTTGGCGGTCCCAGGGTCCTGTTGGGTGCCTCGGGGAGCCCCTCGGGGCCTCTTGGGCATCGCTTACACACCTACACACCTAGCCAAAAGTCGACCAAACGATAAGACGATACGATGTATTGGATTACCGTCGTATTGTTTTCCCACCTTAAGCTATAGTTACCACCCATGGGCCATAGCTATGGAGTGCTATGCCATTCCACGGGGCCCCGATTGGCTCCCCTCAGGGCGCTCCCCTTTCTGGAGCCCGAGCGCCCCACCTTGGCCTCCGCCCATCAAGGCGCCTCACTTGGGAGCTCGCCTTGGGGGCCCCTTCCAAAAACCGAACTGGGAAACTGTATCCCCCCTCCCTCCAAAAACAAGGTCGTCGTTGAGCTGCGTCTTCAGTTTGCATTGGGTAATCATGTGGAAGTGTGGGTTCCATTAGTATGTTCTGTTATGCGATTGAACCGAAACCTGGCAAAACAGTACCCCCGATTGCTCGCAGCCCGCTCGTTGAAAGAGGCCGAAGCTGTGTTTTCCGCGTGGCTTGATTCGAACTCCATCACGCAACTCGGGAACGTCAGTTTTACAGTTCACAAAGAAGACCTTCTGCAACTCTGGCAGGTAAAACAAACAAAGCAATGGCAAGAAGGAACGAAGCTATGCGTTGATCGGTTGTTAAAGGGCGAACATTTTCAGACCGTCTTGCAAGAATGGGACGAGCCGTGACCTCGGAAGGTTGCGTGTGCAAACTGAGATTCCCTTCGCTTCGCGGGGTGCACGTCCGGAACACGTACAGTCACGTCGTCGCGGAGCCTCCTGGGAGCCTCCAGGCTTCCTGGGAGCTTCCTTGGGCCTCTTGGGGACTTCTTTGGGGCCTCTCCCCCCTCCCTCCTTTTGATACTACCTCCCCATATTTCCTTCCAGCGCCGGCTCTAATCATGGGCGCCGCTGTGACCAACTTCCACCTGGCTGGCGCTGCGCCGCACTTCGCCCAGGTTGGAAAAAGGACATTGCACTCCAGTCGCTGTGTGGCCTTTGGGGGGCTTCTTTGGAGCCTTTGGGAGGCTTCTTGAAGACATCTTGGAGGCCTCTTGGGAGCTTTTTGGGGCCCCTTGGGGGCCTCTTGGGGGCCTCTTGGGGCCTCTTGGGGGCATATTTGGCTGTATTGGGGCGCTTTTGCGCCGTTTCACCACTTCGGAGGCCGTCTTGGGGGCCTCTCGCGGCCGCCTTGGGGCCGTTTTGGGGTCCTCTTGGGCCGTCATAAGGGCCTCATGGATCGTCTTGGGGGCCTCTTGGGTCGTCTTGGGGTTCTGTTGGGCCGTATTGAGGCCCTCTTTGGGGCTTCTTGGGTTGTTCTGGGGCGATTTGAGAAGCTGCTTGGGCCGCAAAGGCGATAACGTTAAAATATTAGAGAGAGCGTGATCCACCGCCGCTTTACTGTGGAAAATTGCCAACCTTTTCCTCCGGAGCCCGGGGGTCCCCCCCCCTCCGAAAATCCCCCCCCCCCCCTGCTGGAACCCCTCCCCCCCCCCCTCCACCCCCCTGGCAAAACCCACCCCCTCCCTACCCTCCCCCCCCCCCCCTCCCCTTCGAAACCGGGGGGGGTCACTACCGGTTCGAACCCTCCCCCCCCCCCCCCTCCCTCTCCGGAAAAAACCGGGGGGGGTCACTACCGGTTCGAACCCCCCCCCCCCCCCCCCCCCCCCCCGTCACCCCCCCCCCCCCCCCCCCCCCCCCCCCCTCCCCACCCCCCCCACTCACCGCCAGCAAACGACTCCCGGTCCCTACCACCGTCCGCATCACATCCCCCACTGTTGTTCCCAGCACCACTGTCCTCACCACCACTGTCCCCACTGGTTCCACCACCGTCCCTATTGTCCCCACCAGTGCCCCCACCACTGTCGCACTGTCCCCACTGTTCCCACAACTGTTCCCACCACGGTTCCACTCTCCCCACTGTCTCCACGGACCCAACCACTGCCTATCCCCACTGTCCCCACTGTCCCACTGACTCCTCCGCTGTCCCACTGAGCTGTCCCACTGTTCCCACCACTGTCCCCACTGTCCCCACCACTGTCCCCACTGCACCTCTGTCCCATTGTCCCACCGCCGTCCTCGCCACCGCCTTTACCAGTGTCCCCACCACCATTGTACCCTCCACTGTCCCAGTGTTTCCACCTCATTCCCACTGTCCCCACACCACTGTCCCCACCACCACCGTTCCCACCACTGTCCACTGTCCCCCCTGTTCCCACCATTGTCCCCACCACTGTCCCCCACCACTACCGCCCCCTCCCACTGTCCCCACCCCCGCCGTCCCCACCACTGTCCCGCTGTCCCCCACCACTGTCCGCGTCCCCACCACTCCGCACCCCCACTCGGTTTTCGAGGGGGGGGGGGGTTCGAACCGGTAGTGACCCCCCCCCCCTTTTCATGATGAGCTGGGGGGGGGGGGGGATTCGAACTGGTAGTGACCCCCCCCGGTTTTCCGGAGGGGGGGGGGGGGGGGGGGAGGGGTTCGAACCGGTAGTGACCCCCCCCTCGGTTTTCCGCCAGCAGCGGTAGAACACGCTCTTTCCAATATTACCAAACCGTAAGGAAATCAGTAATTTCGGCCTCTGGAGGCGCAGTTGTGGGCGCTCTTGGGGCCCTCTTGGGCCGTCATTGGGGCTTTTTAGGCCCTCTTGGGGCCATCTTGGACCGTCTCGGGGCCGTCTTGGCCCGCACAGAACCCATCTTGAGCCGTCAGGGCGCCCTCTTGGCCCCCAAGATGCCCAAGAGGTCGAACTTATAGATTTTCTGTAGGTTTTGGTAGGCTTTTGAGGCCCAGGAGCGGGGGGGGCACTTTGGTCCGTTTCTGTGGCGCAGCTCCCAGGGGGGGGGTTAGGGGGGGAGACGTAACAATGTAACACAGTACAACATGTGGGAATTATGCAAACATTGGACACATTGGATCCACTGCATTACGGCTGCTTCGGCCGTCATGGTCTTCTGAGAGGCGGAGAAGGCGAGAACGCTAAAAACTGTTTAAAACAGCAGGAGAATCAATGATTTTGGCCTCTGGAGGCGCTCTTGTGGGCGCTCTTGGGGCCCCCTTGGGCCGTCTTGGGGGCTTTTGGGGCCTTCTTGGGGCCATCTCGGGCCGTCTTGGGGCAGTCGCTGTGTGGCCTTTGGGAGGCTTCTTTGGAGCCTTTGGGTGGCTTCTTGAAGACATCTTGGAGGCCTCTTGGGGTTTTTTGGGGGCCCCTTTGGAGGCTTGTTGGCGGCCTCTTGGGGCCTCTTGGGGGCGTATTGGGCTGTCTTGGGGCGCTTTTGCGCCGTGTCGCCCCCTCGGAGGCTGTCTTGGGGGCCTCTCGCGGCCGCATTGGAGCCCTCTTGTGGTCCTCTTGGGCCGTCATAAGGGCCTCTTGGACCGTTTTGGGGGCCTCTTTGGGCCGTCTTGGGGTTCTGTGTGGCCGTCTCGGGGCCCTCTTGGGGGCTTCTTGGGTTGTGCTGGAGCGATTTGCGAAGCTGCTTGGGCCGCAAAGGCGAGAACGCTAACATAGTGCCCAAACCATAGGATAATCAATGATTTTGGCCTCTGGAGGCGCAGTTGTGGGCGCTCTTGAGGCCCTCTTGGGCCGTCATTTGGGCTTTTTGGGCCCTCTTGGAACCATCTCGGACCGTCTCGGGGCCCTTGTGGCCTGCACAGAGCCCATCTTGAACCGTCTTGGCGCCCTCTCGGCCCCCCAAGTGGCCCAAGAGGTCGAAATCATAGATTTTCTAAAAAAGTGTTGGTAGGTTTCTGAGCCCCGGGAGGGGGGGGGGCCACTTTGGTCCGGCGGTGTGGCGCAGCTCCCAGGGGGGGTTAGGGGGGAGCATAATAATGTAACACAATACAACATGTGGCAAGTATGCAATCATTGGATAAATTGGATACGTTGCAGTAAGGCGTTCGCCGAAAAACGCTGCCGCTCAGCACGTCACCTCCGGACGTGGATTCATCTCGCTTCGCGGGGTGCACGTCCGGAGCACGTACAGTCACGTCGTCGCGGGGCCTCTTGGGAGTCTTTTGGGGGCCTCCTGGAGGCCTCCTGGGATTTCTTTTGGCCTTTTGGGGGCTTCTTTAGCGGCTTTCCCCCCTCCTTCCTTTTCATACACCCTCCCCATCTTCCCTTCCATCGCCGGCTCCAATCATGGGCGCCGCAGTGACCAACTTCCACCTGGCTGGCGCTGCGCCGCAGTTCGCCCAGAGGGGGGAAAATAACATTACACACCAGTCGCTGTGTGGCCTTTGGGGGGCTTGTTGGAGGCCTTTTGGAAGCTTCTGGGGGACTTTTTGGAGGCTTGTTGGGGGCCTTTTGGGGCCTCTTGGGGGCGTCTTGGGCTGTCTTGGGGCGCTTTTGCGCCGTGTCGCCCCCTCGGAGGCTGTCTTGGGGGCCTCTCGCGGCCGCATTGGAGCCCTCTTGTGGTCCTCTTGGGCCGTCTTCGCTGCCTCTTGGACCGTCTTGGGGGCCTCTTTTGGTCGTTTTGGGGCCCTCTTGGGGGCTTTTTGGGCTGTTCTGGGGCGATTCTGGAAGCTGCTTGGGCCGTCGTGGATTTTTGAAAGCCGAAAAGACGAGAATGCTAACACATTGCAAGAGCCATTTGAAAATCAATGATTTCGGCTTCTGGAGGCGCGCTCATGGGCCCTGTTGGGCCGTCCTTAGAACTTTTGGGGCCCTCTTGGGGCCGTCTTGGGGGACTCGTGTGCCCCCGTTGGGAATATCTTGGGCCGTCTTGGGCCGTCTGAGGGCCATCTTGGGCCATCTTGAGGCCCTCGTCGAGCCCCAGGAGGCCCAAGAGGCAGAATTTGTTGATTGATCATTGGTTTTTGTAGGTTTTGGGGGTCATTTTGGTCCGGCGGTGTGGCGCAGCTCCCAGGGGGGGTTGGGGGGGAGAGATAAGCTCAGCACGTCACCTCCGGACGTGGATTCCTCTCGCTTCGCGGGGTACACGTCCGGAGCACGTACAGTCACGTCGTCGCGGGACCTCTTGGGAGCCTTTTGGGGGCCTCCTGGAGGCCTCCTGGGAGTTTCTTTTGGCCTTTTGGGGGTTTCTTTGGGGGCTTTCCCCCCTCCCTCCTTGTCATACACCCTCCCCATCTTCCCTTCCATCGCCGGCTCCAATCATGGGCGCCGCAGTGACCAACTTCCACGCGGCTGGCGCTGCGCCGCAGTTCGCCCAAAGGGGGGAAAATTACATTACACACCAGTCGCTGTGTGGCCTTTGGGGGGCTTGTTGGAGGCCTTTTGGAGGCTTCTGGGGGACTTATTGGAGGCTTGTTGGGGGCCTCTTGGGGCCTCTTGGGGGCGTCTTGGGCCGTCTTGGGGCGCTTTTGCGCCGCTTCGCCCCCTCGGAGGCTGTCTTTGGGGGCCTCTCGCGGCCGCATTGGAGCCCTCTTGTGGTCCTCTTGGGCCGTCTTCGTTGCCTCTTGGACCGTCTTGGGGGCCTCTTTGGGTTGTTTTGGGGCCCTCTTGGGCCGTCTTGGGGCCCTCTGGGGGATTTGTTGGGCTGTTCTGGGGCGATTCTGGAAGCTGCTTGGGCCGTCATGGATTTTTGAAAGCCGAAAAAGACGAGAACGCTAAAATGTTACAAGAACCATCGGACAATCAATGATTTCGGCCTCTGGAGGCGCAGTTATGGGCGCTCTTGGGCCCTGTTGGGCCGTCCTTGGAGCTTTTGGGGCCCTCTTGGGGCCGTCTTGGGGGCCTCATGGGCCCCCGTTGGGAATATCTTGGGCCGTCTTGGGCCGTCTTAGGGCCATCTTGGGCCATCTTGAGGCCCTCTTGGAACCCCAAGAGGCCCAAGAGGCGGATTTGTTTTCATAAGTTTTTGTAGGTTTTTAGGGTCCCAGAAAGGGGGGGATCATTTTGGTCCGGCAGTGCGGCGCAGCTCCCAGGGGGGGGTAGGGGGGGAGACGTAAGAATGTAACACAATACGATATGTTGCAATTCTGGAATCTTTGGATACATTGGATACGTTGCAGTAAGGCGTTCGCCGAAAAACGCTGCCGCTCAGCACGTCACCTCCGGACGTGGATTCCCGAACTGCGACGTCTGCAAGGTAGCCCCGCGGCCGCGAAGCACGAAGTACCTGGCGGCGAACAGGCCGTCGTGGACGTGCCCGGCGTGCCCGCGGGTCGGTCAGTGCGTGGTCTGTAGCGCCCCGTCACCAGACGCGGCCAAAACTGGTCGGCGTTCTCTGAACTGGGAAGGGCCGAGGTACACGTGCGACGCGTGCATCTGGCCGCCATGCAGCGCGTGCAAGAAAACGCCGCGGCCGCACGACCGCTGGTGGACAGTTCGCGCTGCCCCGGACTGGAAGTGAACAGATTGCGCGAAGACGCGCGAGCGAGGGAAGAGGTGCGCGTAGTCTAAAGATATCGCTCCACCTGCCACCTGCCGCTATCATCAGGGACGTCGTCGTCATCGTGTCTAATTGCGGGAAGAGGCCCGCCTGCGCCCCCGTCGCATGTTTCATCCTCTCGGTGGCAATTTTGGAGGCAGTTTGGGCCGCCATGCCTCCCTCTTGGGGACTTCTTGAGGCCCCTTGGGGGCCTATTTGGGGCATCTTGGGGCCTCTTGGGGGCGTCCTGGCCCGTCTTGGGGCGCTCTTCCGCCGTTTCGCCCCTTCGGAGACCGTCTTGGGGGCCTCCCACGGCCGCCTTGGGGCATTCTTGGGATCTTTTTTGGCCGTCCTAGGGACCGTCTTGGGGGTTTCTTTGGGCCGTATTGGGGCCCTCTCGGGCCGTCTTGGGGCCCTTTGGAAGGCTTCTTGGGGCTTCTTGGGGTGCTTTTGGAGGGTGCTTGGGCCGTCATTGGCTTGTCAGCGTCGAGAAAGGCGAGAACGCGAAAATATTCCCAAAACCATAGGAAAATCGATGAGTTTGGCTTCTGGAGGCGCTCTTGGGGGGTCCTTGTTGGACCCTCTTGCGGCGTCTTGTGAGCTTTTGGGCTCTCTTGGGGCCATCTTGGGTCGTCTTGAAGCCGTTTTGAGACTCTCTTCGGCCGCCTTGAAGCCATCTTGAGCCGTCTTGACGCCCCTTGTGGGCTCCGAGGAGGGCCCAGAGGCCGAAATCAAAGATTTCCATAGGTTTGTAGGTTGTTGAATTAGTGCACGAAAGGGGTCGGCGACTCGGCGGCGGCCCTGGGGGGGGGATTAAGGGGGGAGACATAATAATGTAACACAATTCAATATGTGGCAAGTATGCAATCATTGGAAACATTGGATACGTTGCATTAGGGCTTCCGCTCCGCTGCGCGACCTGCCTCCGGCAACACGTCACTTCCGGACGTGGATTCTCAGGCTTACGCCACACCGCCGACCCCTTGGGGAACTCGCGGTTGCCGCGTTTTGCTTGTGAGGCCTTCTAGGGCGCCTTTGGGTTCTTGGGGGAAATCTTGAGATTCGGGGAGGCGTCTGGGAGGCATTGTGGGTTGTCCCGAAGACACGTGGGTTCCTAATGCCCCAGAGCGGGAAAGGCGTGAAAACACATGGTTCCTAACGTCCAAGAGCGGGACATGCGTGGAAACGCGTGGGTTCCTAACGCCCCAGCGCGGGACAACCGTGAAAACACGTGGGTTCCTAACGCCCGAGAGCGGGACATGCGTGAACACACGTGGGTTCCAAACGCCTCGGGTGCTCAGGTGCTCCGCGTGCCCGAAGGATGCGGACGGGAGTAGCACAGAGTGCGAGGACGCGGGGCATCTGACGTCAGACCGGACCAAAAGATACCACTAGACGGGCATCCACCATAGGCCAGTAGCGTGCCGGGCGTGGCACGATGCGCGCAGGGTGGCGAATAAGTTTGAATGTTCTGCGTGTCCCCCGAAAAAAGACGGGTCGAAGCCCGCGTTTACAGACGGCGGCCATCTTTCGAAGGACCAGAAGAATATTTGTTCAAGCGGGGCAATCCGGTGGTTTGCGCGAACTGCTATAAGGCGGGACGGGCGCTGCGGAGAGAACCGCCGAAACGCCCTGCGGAGACAAGCGACGAACACGGCGGCAAGCAACGGAAGTTGCGAGGAGTCTGGCCGCTGGGCCCGGGTTGTGGGTATGAGGCTTGTGCGGCGTTCGCTTGGATCACCTTGGGGAAACTTCTCGCATGCCTCTTGACGGAAATCTCGAAGCCTCCTGAGGGCCGTTTTGGGGAGTCTTGGGGCCTCTTGTGGGCCTCTTGGGGGCTTTTTGGGGGCGTCTTGGAAGCCTCTGGGGCCCTTTCGGGCGCCTCTGGGGGTGTCTTCGAGCCGTTTGGGAGTGGAAGGCTCGGATTTTCGGTGCGGGCTACTCCGCTTGGGCCTCTCTGGGAGCCGTCTTGGGGCCCTTTCCGGCCGATTTGGGAGCCTCTTGGGCTGTCTTGGCGCCCGCTTGGGCCGTCTTGGGCGCTTCTTGGGGGCCTCTTCGGACGTATTGGGGTGGTCATGGGAGCCTCCTGGACTGGCCTCACCGCCGTGAAGGCCGAAAAGTCAAGTATGCTAAAAATCTACGCTTTCCCGTTGGAAATTGATGATTCTGGCTGCTTCAAGGCTTCTTGGGGTGTGGGTGTCTCTTCGAAGCCTCTTGGAGCATCTTGGAGGCATCGTGGGCTGTCTTGAGCCCATCTTGGGGGCACCAAAATCCACGTGGAGGTCATTTTGGGCCGTCGAGTGGCGTCCTGGGACCATTTCGAAGCCACGGAGGGGTCCTTCCAGGATTTCTTGGAGCGGATGACCGCCCTCCTAAGGCTCTGAACAGAATGACTGCTAGGATTTGGAAGTTGGGGATGTTGAAGCCTGCCGTCTCAGCCTCGTGGCGGGCTATTTCGAAGCGCGCTGATGTCCGGTCGATCCGTTCTCCTGTATGGGCGCGAAAGTCAATGAGAGCCGTTCCCGAGTTAAGTTGGCGTTCTTCCTCTAAGTTCTCAAACTTCGTGCTGGGGAGGAGCATGATGTAAGTGACGCCGTCGGTGTGGCGACCACCAACGTTAACGCCAATTGATGACTGCGGGGGGAACTCTCATGGCTATGGTACGTGTGAGATCTCCCAGACCACGCTGTAGTGCCGCAGCTTGTTGGGAAGGCGTCGTAGTGCCTGTGGTCACGTTGATCCAAGCATGTACCTCTCGAACAAATCCGCCGCAAAACCTACTTGAGCGGCCGGGTCCCCGTGGGGGCCGGTTGTTCTTGCGTCGTCTCCGCCGCGCGAGTGCCCCGCAACGCATCTGATAGCGACCCATAGACGGCCAAACGTAGCAATGCCAATCCAATGGCCCCGTAGGTCGTGGTCGGATCTTAGCGGTTGGGGTTTATGGTGTTCTGTTGAAAGCCTGCGTGGGAGTGGAGGCGGCACAGTATCGCATCGCATGTTGCCATGCGTGGTGACTTCAAAAAGATTTCCCGTTGGAGTAGGTGGGTGGACTTCAGGAATGTAGTAGCGCCGCATGAATGTAGGACTCATGCAGGAGGCCTCCGCAAAAGCAGAGGTAGCACTGCAAGTGTCCTTGCGGTTGTGCACACTTGTGTGCATTCCTCCGCGCAGACCCACTGCACCCCGATGTTCCACCATGCCAGTAGTACACCAGACCACCAGATAGTGCAGTGGATGGTGAGGAGTAGAGCAAGAGGTGACCACCATAGGCCAGCTCCGCTACCAAGTTTGAAGGGGGTTGGGAGGCCCAATCAGCAGCTTCGCCTAAGGCAAGCCCCTACCCAACTCTGCTGTACCGTAGCAACGATAGTCCCAGAAGTAGGAGGTCGTCGCGGGAGCGACGGGCCATCTCAAGCGAATATGTTTTCGGTCTCGATGGCAAGCAGTGTGCCTCGCGATGAGGCGCAGTCATCTGTTGGCGGCCGGCCGCTTGAGCCCAAACGGCCGCGGACAAACGCTCGCTACCTCTCGCCCTTGTCGCAGCTCACTTTAGAATCTCCAAGATGGCCACGTTGGCCCAAGATGGCCTCCAAGATGGCCTCCAAGTCCGCCCAAGATGATCCAAGACGGCCTCCAAGACGGCCCCAGAGAGTCCAAGATACCTCCAAGGTCGCCCGAGAAGCCTCCAAGACGGCCCAAGACGACCCAAGAGGCCTCCAAGAGGTCCTCCAGGAGGGCTCGAAGAGGCCAGAATCATTGGTTGTTGACGGATATTGGCATTTGCTTCTTCTCGGCATTCCGACGGCTCAAGACGGCCCAAGAGGCCGCCGAGATCGCCCACGAGGCCTCCAAGATGGCCCCTGTGACGGCCAAAAAGCCCCCAAGACGGCCCCAAGAGGGCCCAAAAACGAGCCAAGAGGCCTCCAAACGCCCAAGATGGCCTCTAAGACGGCCCTGGAGCACCCCAAGAAGGCCCCGAGTCGGCCAAGAGAGGCCCCCCAAACGGCTTCCGACGGCGTTAGGCGGGCCAGGAGCCCACCAAGATGGCCGAAGTTGGCTCTAGGCTAGCCAAGACGACCCAAGAGGCCTCCAAGAGGGCCCCCAGGAGGGCTCGAAGAGGCCAGAATCATTGTTCCTTAGGTTTTTGAAGGATTTTGGCATTTGCTTCTTTTCGGCCTTCCGACGGCCCGAGACGGCCCAAGAGGCCCCCAAGACGGCCCCAAGAATCCTCCAAGACGCCCACGATGGCCTCCAAGACGGCCCTGGGGCACCCCAAGATGGCCTCAAGTCGGCCCAGAGAGGCCACCCAAATGGCTTCCGACGGCATCAAACGGGCCATGAGCCCACCAAGACGGTCGAATATGGCCCTAAGATGGCCCAAGAGGCCTCCAAGAGGGCCTCCAGGAAGGCCCGAAAAGGCCAAAATCTTTGTTTTCCAAAGAATGTCTGAAGGATTGTGGCATTTGCTGTTTTCGGCCTTCCGACGGCCCGAGACGGCCCAAGAGCCCCCAAAGATCGCCCAAGAGGTCTCCAATATGGCCCCAGAACGGCCCAAGAGGCCCCCAAGACGGCCCCAAAAGGACCCCAAGCCGGCCCAAGAAGCCTCCAAGACGCTCAAGATGGCCTCCAAGACGGCCCTGGAGCACCCCAAGAAAGGCACAAGTCGGTGCAGCCTCGCCCACCGTGTTCCCTGAACGCTTTCCAAACCGATTCGGGGAACACATGGTCCAGAAGGCAGGGGGCGGCGGTGATTCGCCGTAGGTGTCCTCGATATATAGTTACGTTGAAGACGAACGCGCGGGGCCCTCGGGAAGGGCTTTCATTTTGAAAAGCAGCCCTCCTTCTTCCTTGAAGTGATAAGAAGCTCGACGCTTCGGGGTCATGGGGGTGGAGGGAGTCTCAGGCGAAATGCCCGGCACGCCCTGCCGACACGTCTGGTGGTCAGACGACGAGTTCCCTAATTATGGAGAGGCGCGCAGGAGAAGGTGGAGAAAGGGGAAGGCTGCGGAGGGAGAGATGGACGAGGGAGGAAGATGGTGCGGCGAAGGAGGGAACAGACTGCCTGGCTGGCGTGGCTCCAGCCGACCATTGACTCGGAAGCAGAGTGTCAGAAGTAAAGCCCGTAGAACCTCCCTCCAGCGCTGGCACGTCGCACTGGCCGTGCGCATTCTGGCCGCAGGCCGCGACCGTGCCGTCGCTCCGGAGCAGGACCGTGTGGTACCCACCCGCGGCGACCATCCGTCGGCAGGGCAGGAGAGGCGCGAGGCCTGCCGATGGGAGCGGGGCCAGCCAAGGGGCGCACGGGGCCCGAGGGCCACGGCTCGAGCTGGGGCGGCCGCGGGCCAGGGGCGGCGAGGCGAGAGGGGGCGCGGCGGCTCGGCTGAGGCGGGAGCGCGGTCGTGGGAGCGCAGCGGTGCGCAGTCCCGCAGATCGGCAGTGATTTACGCGTATCGTGGCGTAGGGGCCGAAAGGTCTCACATTGTCCCTGGGCGCGTGGCCGATAAGGAACGCCGTGGTGTCGATTCTGGCTGTGTTGTGTTATTGTCGTCGTCGTCGTTGCCTCCACGACCCGCCCCACGATCCAATGGCGACCCAGCCGCGACCCACCCCTCGATCCAACCCGCGAACCGCCCGCGACCCGCCCTCGACCATCCCGCCACCCACCCGCGATCCACCGTCGACCCATGCCGGCGACTCACGCCCACGACTCACCCGCGACCCATGGTTGACCCACCAACAACACTGAACTGAAGGCTATCGAATCGCCGCATACGGCGGGCTGGTCGTGGTGACGAGAAGCTAGCGCCTGCGGCAGCCTTCTTTACATTAGCGCTCCAGCCTCGCGAATCGCCGACGCCCCGCCCTGCGACCCACCCTGAGTTGGTTTACAAAAACATCGGCACCAGTAGCGGCCTGATTGCTTCGGAAGGATCCGTGCAGGCGGCAGGTTTCTTTTCCTTGGTGCTCGAGACCCTCAGCAATGGCAAGGCAGCCCAGGCGCGCCTCGCTGATCCGCATCTGCGCTGGGCATCCCGCAGGACAGCGAATCAGCTCTCGAAGCCGATTTCCCCATCGCTTTCTGGCGCCGGAGTCGCAAGCGCATCGCAGAAGAAGTCGTCCTCCCGCTTTCCCTATGCCCCCCTGTCGTCCTACCCCGAGGCTCGACGATAAAAGGATCCCGGATAGATGCCTCCTGGATGGGGACGGAGTAGATGGGGTCGGAGGATCGTACCGAATTGCCAATGCATCGCAGATGCATCGCCGATGCATGCGATGCACCAGCGACGCTGGCCATGCATCGTCGACGTCGGCGTGAAGCAGATCGTATCGGGCTCCGCATCGAGCCGCATTGTCGATGCATCGGCGATGCGGGGCGATCCTCCGACCCCATCTACTCCGACCGCATCTAGGAGGCCAAGACCGAAGGCTCGTTCTGACGCTCTCGTCGGCTCTCGGGAGGTTTCCTCTCGCCTCGGGGTTCCTTCCAGCAACGGCGCCTCGTCGGGAGCGTCCGGGGGGGGGGCCCGGACCAGCCCGACTGAGCTAGAGGGCGTTGGCGCTGAGGGGGCGAATATGGGACCTCCCAGCAGCGGACTGGGCCCCTAAGGGCACACATCTGTGGTAGAGGTTCTGGCCCAAGGGGCCCCCTGCCCTGGCCTCGTCATTTGTATACATGCCCTTTCCTATCTTTTCCCAATCTTGGGGCTGGGGTTGCCCCCCCGTGGCTGGGGGGGGCCCATCGTGGTGTCCCGAGGGTGTCTCGTGAGATCTCTTGTGAGGTCGATAGTGCGATCGATATCGAGAGCGACAGAGAAATCGATGGTGAGATCGATAGTGCGACCGATAGTGAGATCAAGAGTGAGATCTGGTGTGAGATCGACAGTGAGATCTGCTGTGATATCGATAGTGAGATCGATAGCGGGATCGATCACAACAGATCTCACGATCGAATACAGTCGCCATGATTCATTACCACCCTGAGCGTCATCGTGCAGCGCAGTGTCGCCATCTGATCGCCACCACAGTCATCGCAGTTGTTGTCAGTGGGTGTTCCTATCCCCCCCGGACAAAAACTCCTTTATCACCCCAAAGGTGGTCGTATAGGTATGCCCTTTCCATATTTTTGCAACCCTGGAGGGGGGGAACAAATCCCCTCCCGCCGACAACCGGACCCGCCGGATCCGTGGCCCAGGGGGGGGCCCTGGATGCCGCTGCAAAGAAGGTGCCCCTGGGCTTTCCGGGCAGGGCTCCTGGAAGCCCCGCTGGGCCTAGGCAGCGGGCCCAAGCGGTCAGGATGGCGGCCGAAGGGCCCCGCGAGAGCCCCAAGAGGCGCCAGACACCCACCAGACGCCCGAAGACGTTCGAAAGAAGATCCCGCTTGAGCTGCCACAGCTTCTGTATAACTCCCAACCAACCTGCGTTGTTGGGTTCTCGTTTTGAAGAGACGGTCCCCGTGTTCCTCCTCCTCCTCCTCCTCCTCCTCCTCCTCCTCCTCCTCCTCCTCCTCCTCCTCCTCCTCTCCTCTCATCCTCCCCCTCCTCCCCCCTCCTCCCTCCTCCCCCTCTTCCCTGCGTTTCACCCACCCAATACAGCGCTTCGTAGCCCCATAGGGAGCTCCACCGAAGGCCCCAGTGCCACCGTCCACATGCGTCCCCCCCACTCAGTACAGCGCTAGGTGGTCCCATAGGGAGCTCCACCGAAGGCCCCAGTGCCACCCTCCGCATGTGTCCCCCCCACTCAGTACAGCGCTTCGTGGCCCCATAAGGAGCTCCACCGAAGGCCCCAGTGCCACCGTCCACATGCGTCCCCCCACTCAGTACAGCGTTTCGTGGCCCCATGTGAGCTCCGCCGAAGGCCCCAGTGCAACATGCGTCCCCCCCACTCAGTACAGCGTTTCGTGGCCCCATAAGGAGCTCCACCGAAGGCCCCAGTGCCACCGTCCACATGCGTCCCCCCCACTCAGTACAGCGTTTCGTGGCCACGCAGGGAGCTCCACCGAAGCCCTCAGTGGGACCGTCCGAGTGCGTCCTGAAACACCCAATTTGGCATTTTCACTCACCCATTACAGCGCTTCGTGGCCCCACAGGGAGCTCCACCGAAGGCCCCAGTGCCACCGTCCGCATGCGTCCCGCACACCCAGTGTTGCATGTTCACCAACCCAGTGCAGCGTTTCGTGGCCCAACAGGGAGCTCCACCGAAGGCCCCAGTGGGACCGTCCGCAAGCGTCCCGAAACACCCATTGTGGCATTTTCACCCACCCAGTCCAAAATTTCGTGGCCCCGTAAGGAACTCCACCGACGGCCCCAGTGGGACCCTCCGCATGCGTCCCGAAAACCCAACCTGGCATTTTTACCAACCCAATACAGCCTTTCGTGGCCCCTTAGTGAGCTCCACCGAATCCCCCAGTGGGACCGTCCGCATGCGTCCCGGAAGCCCAATTTGGCATTTTCACCCACCCAGTACAGCGCTTCGTGGCCCCATAGGGAGTTCCACCGAAGCCTCCAGTGGGACCGTCCGCATGCGTCCCGGAAGCCCAATTTGGCATTTTCACGTACCCAATACAGCGCTTCGTGGCCCCATAGGGAGCTCCACCAAAGCCCCCAGTGGGACCGTCCGCATGCGTCCCGGAAACCTTACTTGACACACCACTCACCCAGAACAGCGTTCCCCCCCACCCAGTGCAGCGTTTCGTGGCCCCATAGGGAGTTTCACCGAAGAGGATTTTCACAATTGCGGTACCCACAACTGCATATAGTTGGGTCCTTCGCCAAGATAATTTTGGGAATGCTCATTCTTTGGTTTTCCAGGCGTCCGAGACCGCCGAGGAGGCTAGAAAATCGCCCCCAAACTGCCCCAAACTATTCATAGACGGGGCTGTCCCTGAGCACTGCCTCGAACTGCCTGGAAGCCCTTTGCCTCCTCGAGAGGAGGCAAAGGGGCTTCCAGGCAGTCCAAGAAAGCTTCAAGACGGCCCAAAAAGGCTTCGATATGGCTGGAAGAGAGAACCCCATGACGGCCTACGATGGCTCCAAGACGCCCCCCGAAGCATTCAAAATCGTAACCCAGTCGTTCAGGGAGACCGCGCTGAAGCAGGGTGGCCCAAGGAAGCCCCCAAAGGCCCCCAGAAGGAACACAGGAGGCCTCCAGAAGGCCCCAAGGAACCCTTAAAAACTGTCGTGAGGCCCCCACGAAGCTCTCCACAATTACCCTGCGACGTACCCAACCCTTTCTTTACATGTGGTGGTTACATTCGGGACCACTCAATGCTGACGGACATGCTGAAAAACCCGCAGTGCGAAAGAAGAGCACCCACCAGTGAACTCAGAAGGGCGCAGCAAGAAGAGCGGCGGCAACGCGTAAGACGTACCTCTGCTGGGCCTCCCAGGAGCCCACGAAAGTGGCGACGATTGCGCAGATCGCGGCCCCCCAGGGCACCGCTAGGTCTCGAGGTGGTCCGCGTGGGACCCACCTCCGCTGGGCCCCCCAGGAGCCCACGAAAGTGGCGACGATTGCGCAGATCGCAACCCCCCAGGGCGCCGCGAGCTCTCGAGATGGTCCGCGTGGGACGTACCTCCGCTGGGCCTCCCAGGAGCCCACGAAAGTGGCGACAATTGCGCAGATCGCGGCCCCCCAGGGCACCGCGAGGTCTCGAGGTGGTCCGCGTGGGACCCACCTCCGCTGGGCCCCCCAGGAGCCCACGAAAGTGGCGACGATTGCGCAGATCGCAGCCCCCCAGGGCGCCGCGAGCTCTCGACGTGGTCCGCGTGGGACGCACCTCCACTGGGCCTCCCAGGAGCCCACGAAAGTGGCGACAATTGCGCAGATCGCAGCCCCCCAGGGCGCCGCAAGCTCTCGACGTGGTCAGCGTGGGACGTGCTTCCGCTGTGCCTCACAGGAGCCCACGAAAGTGGCGACAATTGCGCAGATCGCAGCCCCCCAGGGCGCCGCGAGGTCTCGAGGTGGTCAGCGTGGGACGTACTTCCGCTGTGCCCCACAGGAGCAAACGAAAGTGGCGACAATTGCGCAGATCGCAGCCCCCCAGGGCGCCGCGAGGTCTCGAGATGATCCGCGAGGGACCCACCTGCGCTGGGCCCCCCAGGAGCCCTCGAAAGTGGCGACAGTTTCACAGATCGCAGACCCCCAAGGATGGCGAGGGCTAATTTGAATCTGCATGTGGCGTTACTGTGCTGGGCCCCCCAGCAGACCTCGAAAGTGGCGACAGCTTCACAGATCGCAGCCCCCCAGGGATGGCGAGGTCTAATTTGGGTCCGCGCGTGGCGTCACTGCGCTGGGCCCCGCCAGCAGGCCTCGAAAGTGGCGACGGTTTCACAGATCGCAGCCCCCCCAGGGATGGCGAGGGCTAATTTGGGTCCGCGTGTGTACCCACTGTGCTGGGCCCCCCAGCAGCCCTCGAAAGTGGCGACAGTTTCACAGATCGCAGCCCCCCCAGGGATGGCGAGGTCTAATTTGGGTCCGCGCGTGGCGTTACTGTGCTGGGCCCCCCAGCAGACCTCGAAAGTGGCGACAGTTTCACAGATCGCAGCCCCCCAGGGATGGCGAGGTCTAATTTGGGTCCGCGCGCGGCGTCACTGTGCTGGGCCCCCAAGCAGGCCTCGAAACTGGCGACAGTTTTGCAAATCGCAGCCCCCCAGGGATGGCGAGGTCTAATTTGGGTCCGCGCGTGGCGTCACTATGCCGGCCCCCCCAGCAGGCCTGGAAAGTGGCGACAGTTTCACAGATCGCAGCCCCCCGCAGGCAAGACAGGAGGAAGCAGGCAGGAGGCAGGAGGGAGGCGGGAGGAGACGCGCGAGCAGTGCTCTATTCGAAACGAATACCCAACCAAGGAGGGTTGGGAATACAGCAGCAAGCAGGACGCAGGAGGAGGGAGGGGAGCGGGAGGAAGGACGGTGGAGACCACAGCACCTTATTCAAAACGAATACCCAACCAAGGAGGGTTGGGAAAAAGAAATTACCCTGTGACGTACCCAACCCATTTGTATCATGGGAAACGAAGAGTTGGCCGAAACTTGCACGGACCATCCAATTGCAAGATCCGTTGTTTGATATGTGAGCTGCTTGGGACACGCGCCAATGGCATGATGCGCAGGAGAACCATACAAAAACGAGGGGCGACAACTACAGGCTCGAAGAAGACATGGGGAGCCGGGAACGAAGAGCAGGAGAAAAACGTGCGGGAAGCCCACTGTGCTGGGCCCCATCAGCAGCCCTCGAAAGTGGCGACAATTTCACAGATCGCAGCCCCCCAAAGGATGGCGAGGTCTAGTATGAGTCTGCGGTGAGTACCCACTGTGCTGGGCCCCTCAGCATCCTTCGAAAGGGGCGACAGTTTCACAGATCGCAGCCCCCCAGGGATGGCGATGTCTAATCTGAGTCTGCGGTGAGTACCCACTGTGCTGGGCCCCTCTGCAGCCCCCGAAAGTGGCGACAGCTTCACAGATCGCAGCCCCCCAGGGATGGCGAGGTCCCATTTGAGTCTGCGGTGAGTACCCACTGTGCTGGGCCCCTCAGCAGCCCTCGAAAGTGGTGACAGCTCCACAGATCGCAGCCCCCCAGGGATGGCGAGGTCCCATTTGAGTCTGCGGTGAGTACCCACTGTGCTGGGCCCCTCAGCAGCCCTCGAAAGTGGCGACAGCTTCACAGATCGCAGCCCCCCAGGGATGGCGAGGTCTCATTTGAGTCTGCGGTGAGTACCCACTGTGCTGGGCCCCTCAGCAGCCCTCGAAAGTGGCGACAGTTTCTCAGATCGCAGCCCCCCAGGGATGGCGAGGTCCCATTTGAGTCTGCGGTGAGTACCCACTGTGCTGGGCCCCTCAGCAGCCCTCGAAAGTGGCGACAGTTTCACAGATCGCAGCCCCCCAGGGATGACGAGGTCCGATTTGAATCCGCCGTGGGTACCCACTGTGCTGGGCCCCCCAGCAGGCCTCGAAAGAGGCGACAATTTCACAGATCGCAGCCCCCCAGGGATGGCGAGGTTTCATTTGGATCCGCCGTGAGTGCCCACTGTGCTGGGTCCCCCAGCAGCCCTCGAAAGTGGCGACAGTTTCACTGATCGCAGCCCCCCAAAGATGGCGAGGTCCAATTGAATCCGCCGTGGGTACCCTCTGTGCTGGGCCCCCCAACTGTGCTCGGCCCCCCAGCAGGCCTCGAAAGTGGCGACGGTTTCACAGATCGCAGCCCCCCAGGAATGAGGACGTCTAGTTTGAATCAGCCGTGGGTACCCTCTGTGGTGGGCCCCCCAGCAGCCCTCGAAAGTGGCGACAGTTTCGCAGATCGCACCCCCCCAAGGGATGGCGAGGTCCCATTTGAGTCTGCGGTGAGTACCCACTGTGCTGGGCCCCTCAGCAGCCCTCGAAAGTGGCGACAATTTCACAGATCGCAGCCCTCCAAGGATGGCGAGGTCAATTTGAGTCCGCCGTGTGCACCCACTGTGATGGGCCCCTCAGCATCCTTGAACGTGGCGACAATTTCGCAGATTGCAGCCCTCCAGGGACGGCGAAGTACAATTTGAATCCGCCGTGTGTACCCACTGCGCTGGGCCCCCCAGCAG
Source organism: Prorocentrum cordatum (assembly GCA_963575745.1). Classification (NCBI taxonomy): domain Eukaryota; class Dinophyceae; order Prorocentrales; family Prorocentraceae; genus Prorocentrum; species Prorocentrum cordatum. Next base: position 257,377 of record CAUYUJ010022503.1, read on the forward strand.
CCCCCGAACGTGGCGACAGTTTCGCAGATCGCAGCCCCCCAGGGATGGCGAGGTCCCATTTGAGTCCGCCGTGTGTACCCACTGCGCTGGGCCCCCCAGCAGCCCCCGAACGTGGCGACAGTTTCGCAGATCGCAGCCCCCCAGGGATGGCGAGGTCCCATTTGAGTCCGCCGTGTGTGCCCACTGTGCTGGGCCTGCCCATCAAGCCTGGAAAGAGGCGACAATTTCACAGATCGCAGCCCCCCAGGGATGGCGAAGTACAATTTGAGTCAGCCGTGTGTACCCACTGTGCTGGGCCCCCCAGCAGCCCTCGAAAGTGGCGACAATTTCGCAGATCGCACCCCCCCAGGGATGGCGAGGTCTAAATTGAGCCCGCCGTGTGTACCCTCTGTGCTGGGCCCCCCAGCAGCCCTCGAAAGTGGCGACAGTTTCGCAGATCGCAGCCCCCCCAGCTGGCACGCAGCGACGAGCGAGGCAACAGGCAAGGGGGGAGAGAGGGTGGGGAAGAAAGGAAGGAAGAAAGGAGACGCGCGAGCACTGCTCTATTCAAAACGAGAACCCAACGCAGGAGGGTTGGGGATAAGAAGCATGTGGACACATTCGCACGGCAGGGCGATGAAAGGGAGAGGCATAGGATGCATGAGGGAAGAATGTTAAATAACATTCATGAGACGAGAAGATAACAAGGATTTATCCCTAACTTGTCCGTTTCACCTTCCTGCCCTCATGTCTGCATCCAAACATCAAGGACCAAGGTGCTTCGCGCGAAGCACCAATGCAGTCTTGTGTATTTAGATGTACCAGTGTACATACATACACACACACGCAAATACCTGCATCCGTATACATATGCATCCAGGCATACATACATAGATGCATGTATACATACATATAGATATACACATTGTGGTGGAAAACATGGCTGGCTATTTCAAAGTCAGACGATTAGACGATAAGACGGTAAGACGATAATATGGCTTCGCCGTCAAAACGTCTTATCGTCTGGTGTGGCCCAATATCGTCTTATCGTATTGTAGTGTTAGCGTCTGATGTGGCCCTATATCGCATTACCGTTTGCTGCCCCATCATCGTCTTAGCGTCTTATCGTCTTATCGTCTTATGTCGCCTTATCGTCCGTGCGAGGCTTAAAGAGCTGATCTCGCCCACTCTGAATATATATATATATACAATCACACATATATATATATTTATATGTATACATACATATGCGTACGTATGCATATGTATATATGTATATACGCAGTTGTGCATATTCACTTGCGGATGCCATGACAATGGGCATTCGGACAATCCCATTGTGAATTCATAAATGTGCTTCAAATTTGTAAAACAAGTTCTAAACATATTTCAAACATGCCAATATGTTGAACTGATTTGAACCATTTTTAATACATCTGGATTTTGTGTGGCAGTATGCTTCCTCCCCATGAGTCGACTTCCACAACAATGCACACAAGAGAAGGCGCCCGTTACCATCTCCCGGCAGAGCGGGGGCCCCATGGCCGGCCCATCGGAAGAACCCGCGGCAGCGGCGACGCGCGGCCCCTCTCGGACAGCACGCGGGGCAGATCTGCGCGGCGCAGTGGCCACCCAAGCTTTTCGGCTGAGTCGAGGCAGCGCATGGTGTGCATGCAGACCAGGCAGTATAATCGATTTCGATAAAAAAAGCGCTGGAGACATCAGGCCACGCCATGTTAGGCTTGCACTTGCCGTCCACCTGCAGACCCTGCCACGCCCCTGCCGTCGGCGGCTGCGCGCAGCCAGACTCCTTGAAGCGTTGGCTGCGCCTCGTAGCGCCAAAAATACGGCGCATCGCGAGCCCCTCGCCCTCGCCCGCGAAGGAAACGCCGACCGTGCGCCCACTCCCAACCGAAGCTGATGAGGCCCGCTGCAGAAACATCCCGATCACGGCGCCATCCTTCGCCATCTCTGCACGCGAGGGGCGCGAGTGCTAATCCGAGCGTTGGCTCGAGACCTCGCTGGACAGTTACCCCCGCCATGCGCCCTGCGTCCGTCGGCGAGGAGCGCGACCGCATCGCGCTGGTAGGGCGCGCGTTTGGCGGCCGCATCGCCGCGGCCGGGGTCGCGCCCGCGCGGCGCGTCGAAGGCTGCCGCGGGCGTCTCGCCGGGCGCCCTGCCGGACCTCGCCGCCTCGGCGAAGTGGCAGACCGCCTCGGGCCGCGCCACGGCCGGGCAATGAAGAGCGTTTGGCTCCACGCTGGCAGAGGAGAGTGAGTTGGCGGCGCGGCAGATGCCCCCCCCCCCCCCCTTGTCTTCGCAACATGCCTTGCAGCGGATTTGCGACCTCGCGGCCAGCGGCGCCCCGCGAGGCCAAGAACGATGCGCACCCGGCCCCCGCGCTGGAAAAGGGAATGGCGCTCGAGGCGCGGGCGTCCTCGGGGGGGAAACCAGCGCCCGGGCCGTCGCCGCGCCCCTCCCCCATGCCCTTTTTGTTTGGAGCCGCGGGGTTGGGCGGCCGCGCCTGCGGCCTCTTCAACTCGCCCACCTGCGTCTGGATCCCTCCCGCGGAGCTCCGAAGTCGAACTCGCGCCCCCTGGCTGCGGCGGGGCCCCCCGTGCAGTTCCCCTCATTCAGATTGCGATCCCCCTTCGCGATCAAGCGTTCGCGGTGCACCTCCGACGAAATGCATTCGCGCAAAGGCGGGGCCACCATGGCGTGGCCGCGCGTCTCCCCAAAGCCCGAGCAAGCGAGCTCCTCGTCGGCGCGCTCGTCGTCGAGGCCGGCAGCGCCACTGGTCAGGCGATCCTTGCGCCGCCGCTCTGGAAGCTGGACACTGCGAAGCAGGATCTCGAGGCGCCCCTGCTCCTTGATGTTCATTTGGTCGTGGACCACCGCCGTCTCCATCACGCGCGTCGCGGGCTCGCGATCCCCCGCGCCAGGGCCCCCTGGGCCCGGCGAGCCTCATGCTTGCGCGTGGCATGCCTGGCCTGGGGGATCGCGTTTTGCCCCCGGATGAACTGGGGCATCCGCTGGAGAGCGCGAGGCCGCAGCGCTGGCCATCCCGGCACCGCCGTCTGCGTCGCGACGCCGACCGCGGGCCAGAAGTCGCGCTTCCAGTTCCCATGGGCGTCCTCCTCGATAAGCAGCTCACGGGCGTCGAAGTTTTTTTTGCTGCATGCGACTGCGCAGGCAAGCTTCCGTAGAGATTGACAGGCAGGCTGGAAAAGCAAAACAAAATGGACCCACCCACAAGCGCTGCTGCTACGAGCGGCGCCGCGAGTGCCAGTCTCAAGATCAACGTGACGATTCGCACTGTAAAGCAGAAGCGACAGGCATAAAACGCACTGCAATAAAGTCCCCTGCAGCGCGCAGCCGCGAAGCCACGCGGACGGCACGGGAAATTAGCTACGGCTTCAGGCAGAGCTCGGACATGACTAGCTCACCGTCCGAAAAAAACCGCGGAAGCACTCGAAATCGAATTGCGCCGAAATCGTCGGAACCTCATCCGCCCCGGCCCCAGGAGGCAGCCCCAAAAGACAGGCTGCCTCAACCTAGGGGGGCCCGCAAGGTGAAGTGGGGCACCGAATCAAGACCGCCACCGACATCAATCGCACCGGCGCAAGCGATCGCAACCTGGGGCGCCTCAACCGAAGGAGGCTCCTCCGCAACACGATCAACAGCCCTGCAAACTGACTGGATGAGGGTCGGCATGGCAGTGCGAAGAGCCTCGCCACACCTTACTGCACCGTCGTGGCGAGCCTCGGCAACTGGAGGCTCAGCCAAACATCCAACGCCACTATCAAGGCGATCCTCAAAAGGAGGCTCAGCCGTGCAAACATGATGTGCGTGATTCCCAAACAACTGGGATGCTCCTATATCAGCAACGACGACGTTGCGATGCACATACCAACCCTCGGTATGAAAGAAGTGCCTCAACCGAAGGAGGCAGGCCCTGAAACACTTCCTCCACAGGTGTGTCATGGCAGTTCAAGGTCGCAACTGTAGCGACATCCTGGAGAGCCTGAGAAGATTCAGAAAGGCGAGCCTTATCCGAGGAAGGCTCAGCCCCAAGAGAAAACTGTGGACACGCTGAGCGAGCCTCTCCACACGGCTCGGCCAAAACCGCATGATCCACCAAAACTGTATGATCATGGCGTTCGCCAGATGTGGTCTCAGCCACGCCATCCGGAGAAATTGCCAAGGATGTTTGTTGTTCATGCCCGCCGCCTACGCCGCGAGCGATCTCCGATGAAGTACTCCTGCACCGTCACCTCCTCCGCCTCGGCGGCGTGCGAACCAGCCTGGCAGGCGTCGGCGGGGGCGGCACGTTCGCCATCCGCGCGGCCGTCCGTGGCGGAGTCCACGATCTTCAAGACAAGCAGCCCCGACCCCCTCATGGCAACGACGTGCGCCTCTGTCACCAATGCCGAGTCCTCCGCCGAGCCGCTCAACACTTTGTAAATGGAGGTTGCCTCCAATGCGACGGCGTCATGTCGCTAGTGCACCTCAGGCGAAATCGCGGTCGAAATTCTTATAATTCTATGGGTCCACCGTCCAGTCCTCGCTGTGCGTCTGGCTGGACGTCCGGTAGGTCCTTCCGAGCGACTCAGCCGCGATGTTACCAGTCGACACGGAGACTGCGATCCAAGCTAGAAGCGGCACGTCCAGCAGGTGGGCTACGGATGTCCACCTCGAGTGCACCTCAGGCTGACACGCTGTCGAAACCCCAATTGCCACTGGCGACAGAGGCGCCTCTTGCATCTGCGCAGGCACCAGACGACGGAGGGGTCCACTGACCGATCGGCCTCCGCCACGGCGTCGGAGAACTCTAGGGGGTCTGGCGTCAACTCCTCGCCCTGCGTGTGGCTGGACGTCCGGTAGGTCTTGCCGAGCGGCTCCGCCGCGATGTCACCAGTCGACACGGAGACTGCGATCCAAGCTAGAAGCGGCACGTCCAGCAGGTGGGCTACGGGTGTCCACCTCGAGTGCACCTCAGGCTGACAAGGTGTCAAACCCCCAATTGCCACTGGCGGCGGAGGCGCCCCCTGCATCTGTGCAGGCACCATACGACGGAGGGGTCCACTGACCGATCGGCCTCCGCCACGGCGTCGGGGAACTCTAGGGGGTCTGGCGTCCACTCCTCGCCGTGCGTCCGGCTGGACATCCGGTAGGTCCTGCCGAGCGACTCAGCCGCGATGTTCCCAGTCGACACGGAGACTGCGATCCAAGCTAGCAGCGGCACGTCCAACAGGTGGGCGTAGATGTCCCCGTCGGGCGCGAGGCAAAACCACGCGCGCTTCTCCTTCATCTGATCTGGTGCCGGCGCCAGCCTCGGTGCCGGCGCCAGCCTCGGTGCCAGCGCCATCCTCGGTGAGCAGGATACGAATCTGCGTCGTCTCGCCGACGGCCCACAGGACGGCCACTCGCCAGCCGCCCCGCCTCAGCGCGGCGCTCGCAGGCATGGCCGCTGCAGTTGGCGCAACAGCTCCCCGGGGCGAGCCCGACGACCGGGCCGATCACCGGCAGGGGGCCGCCGAGAGGGCCCACCCCGCCGGGGACGCGGGCCACCGGCACGCAGTCGGGCGTGCTCCCCAGCTGTTCCACAAGGGTTGGAGCGGCGCGGGAGCCGGTCCGGCCCTCGTCGTGGCCGACCGTGTTCAGACAACCAAAAATCAGACACGCCAGCCGTATAAGAGTTACCGCAAAAGTGGTTGCGGAGTGCGGGCTCCGTCGTTGCGGAGTGCAGGCTCCGTCCATTTAGCGGCCCCCGTGAACACACAACACAGTTTGGAAGACCCGACCTAGACTGATCTATACATATCTATATATACTAGAACCACGCGCGCGCTTCGCGCGCGCTTAGGTTCTAGCTAGGAGGCGAGCTTGAGTCAACGAAAGTCGCAGGGAAGGGGGCAGGGGGAAGAAGGCCAGAGAGCGCTGAAGGATACAAATACTGGAACCCTCTTGTGATTTTGTGGGGGGCCTCGTCCGGCCGCTCGCTGGGAGTTTGACGTAGCTTCTCGGGAGCCTCTGAACCTGTCGGGGGCCTCCTGGAAGCAGGTTCGAAGCATTTTGGGGGCCGATTTGGGGCTTCTCGGGGCCTCCTTTGGGCCTCTTGGGGGTCTCCTGGGGCCTCTTGAGGGGCCTCCTTGGGGCCTCCTGGCGGCCTCTTGGGGCGGAAGGCTCGAGCTTGCGGTTCGTGGTCCCCCTCTGGGCCCCCTCTTGGGCCCGTCTTGGGGCCCTCTTGGGCCATCTTGGGCGCCTCTTGGGCCGTCTTGGGGCCCTCTTGGGCTGTCCTGGGGCCCTCTTGGAAGCTTCTTGGGCCGTCTTGGGGCGGTCTTGGGCGCCTCTTGGGCCGTCCTGTAACGTCGGAAAGCCCAAAAGGCGACTTTGTGAAAAATATACGTTTTACGAAGGGAATTGGGTCAATTTTTGCGTCTAGGGGCCCTCTTGGGACGCATGTTGGAGGCTTCTTGGGGCGTCTTGGGGGCGTCCTTGGACGTCTGGGGTCTCCTGGGGCCTCTTGAGGGGCCTCCTGGGGGCCTCCTGGCGGCCTCTTGGGGCGGAAGGCTCGAGCTTGCGGTTCGTGGTCCCCCTCTGGGCCCCCTCTTGGGCCCGTCTTGGGGCCCTCTTGGGCCATCTTGGGCGCCTCTTGGGCCGTCTTGGGGCCCTCTTGGGCTGTCCTGGGGCCCTCTTGGAAGCTTCTTGGGCCGTCTTGGGGCGGTCTTGGGCGCCTCTTGGGCCGTCCTGTAACGTCGGAAAGCCCAAAAGGCGACTTTGTGAAAAATGTACGTTTTACGAAGGGAATGGGTCAATGTTTGCGTCTAGGGGCCCTCTTGGGACGCATGTTGGAGGCTTCTTGGGGCGTCTTGGGGGCGTCCTTGGACGTCTGGGGTCTCCTGGGGCCTCTTGAGGGGCCTCCTGGGGGCCTCCTGGCGGCCTCTTGGGGCGGAAGGCTCGAGCTTGCGGTTCGTGGTCCCCCTCTGGGCCCCCTCTTGGGCCCGTCTTGGGGCCCTCTTGGGCCATCTTGGGCGCCTCTTGGGCCGTCTTGGGGCCCTCTTGGGCTGTCCTGGGGCCCTCTTGGAAGCTTCTTGGGCCGTCTTGGGGCGGTCTTGGGCGCCTCTTGGGCCGTCCTGTAACGTCGGAAAGCCCAAAAGACAACTTTGTTGAAAATGTACGTTTTACGAAGGGAATGGGCCAATTTTTGCGTCTAGGGGCCCTCTTGGGACGCATGTTGGAGGCTTCTTGGGGCCTCTTGGGGGCGTCCTTGGACGTCTGGAGGCCATCTTCAGCATCTCGGAGCCCTCTTGGAGGCCTCTTGGAAGTTTCTTGGGCCGTCTTGGGCGCTCCTGGGGCCGTCTTGTCTGACCGGGGAGGCCTCCGGCAAGCCCCGACGAGCCTCCGGGCCCCCCGGGGTGCACATTTGCGGTCGGGGTCCCGGCCCCGGGCCCCCGGACCCGGTGCGCCGTTATATGTATATATACACAACGAGCAGGGAGGAAGAGAGAGAGAGAGAGAACAAAAAAAAAGAGAGAGAGCGAGAGAGGGAGCACGCGCGGGAAATATGGAGAGAGGGAGCGAGCGAGAGTCAGAGCACGAGCGTGACTCGGGAGAGGAAGTAGAGATAGAGAGGGAGAGGCTGGAGGTCAGTCGCAACGCTCCGAAGACAAGACGCACGAAGACTTGACAGGTGAATTTTTCCGAGGCCCAATGCCTACGGCAGGTTCGCGTGGTGTCGACCCCAGCGATGGTTTCTGTCACCTCGGGGATCGTTCAACCTTGAACGATCGGCCCTTTCCGAGACGTGCGATCCTTCAACATCGACCGATTCTGGGTCGCCGGCGGCGTTCAACCTTGAACGCCCACGCCGGGGTCGCCGCCGGTCGACACGACACGAACCTACCGTAGATGATTCCCACGCACGCCAAGCAAGCTTCAACCTCTTGGAACAACGGATGTGCGAAAAGATGTATACGTCGGGGCCAAAAAGTATGGCATGATCTCCGTCGAACGCGTTCGGTTGACGTCCTGGACGGTGCAAGGACTTGTGATGATGGGACTCGAGTCAGGAGGGTGTAGTGCAACATCGGTGATGCATCTTGGCTTCGCTTTTGTCACCCTTCTCCTCCTCATCGACCTCTTCGCTCTCGTCCTCCTCATCCTCCCCCTACCCCCTCCCAAACCACTCGTCCCCACCAACCCTCCATTCCTCCCCTCCTACTGCTCCCGCCCCCTTCTGCTGCAGAGGTCTTGCGGCCGGCTCCGCCATTACTGAAAGGATACCACCGAGGACAGAAGAGGCAAGAAGGGGGCGCGGGAAGAGGTCGGGCGGGGCTGAACCTACCGTAGCATGAACCGACCGTAGCACCCAATATAGCGTTCCGCATGTTACGCCCATGAGTGCAATTGATGCGTTGGGACTTGGATGCAAAATTTGGAGCCTTTGCCGATCACAATCGAGACGCTGAATTAAGTACCAACTTGGGCTCAGGAGGGGCTCTGATTTTCAGACCGCTCCTTCGATTTAGGTCGTCCCTCCCTCCCTCCCTTCCCCTCCCACTCCCTATCCCACTTCATCATTATCTCCGTTCCTCCGCGCCCTCTTCTCCTCATCTCTCCGTTCCTCTTCTGTTATCATCCTTTTCGTTCCTCGACATCCAACACCAGCTCTTCCGCTGCGCCCTCCATTCTGTTGATTCTCGTCCTCCCCTCCTCGTGCTTGGACATCCGGCCCTAGACCTTGCAGCGCGGGGGTGCCGAGTCGCCGCCTCGAGGTGAGGTCGTGGAGGTCGCCTTTGCCGCCTGGGGAGCGGAGACGCTGAGCCCTGCCTCCTGCTGATCCCTTCCCCCTCCCTTTCCACCCGATTCTTCCTGACCCTCCTCCACCTCCTGCTCCGGCTCCTCCTCCCCCTAGTTGTTCTTCCTCGGATTCCTCATCCTGCAGCGGGACGTCCATCCTCTGTTTCCTGCTGTTGCTGCTTTTCCTCCTCCTCCGCTTCCTCCTTTTCTCTCGCTCTCGGTGTCGGCGTTGGCGCATGGGTGGTCGGACAACGGCCGTGTGCGATGGGGGCCGCTGCCTGGTCTGCGGCGGGCCCCACGTGGCGCAGGCAGGCATTCCAACGGAGGGGGGTGCAGGACCAGGAGAACTACGGCGACGACGCTTCTCAGAGGACGTCGGGGAAGCGTGGGTGCTGAGATCGGCGCGGGGGGTGCTGAGGGGATACAGAGGGGTGGGCGTCAATGGACGCAACGGGAGGTGACATTCCTCCGAATCTGGATCATATGTACGTATATACATACACACATATATATACATATGTACATATAAATATGTACATGTATATATATATATATATATATATACATACCTAGCGCGGCCCCCAAGCAACGTGTTTCAAACAATTATCGCGTTTGCAATATACGCGGTGTAATCAATTTGGCGCAGTTCACGATGCAGAACTTGAAGATGACAACTCCACTGCTCGCGTAACCATCCCACCCACCCACCCGCAACGCGCATGTCGCTGCAGCCGAGCTAGCGCGCGCGGGCTCGCGCGCAGAGCAGCTGGCTTGTCTGGCGCGGCCGCGGTAGCGCTGCCCGCTGGGGACTTCCCAACGCGTCTCCCAAGCCGCTCTGACGCGCGGGCGATTCACTGCGAGTCGGTGACTCGGCGGGCGCGGAATCATAGCGACGCCAACAAAGGCAGACGCGCTGATGATAGTAGCGATGGTAATGGCGACGATGAAGGTTGCCGAAGGATTTCGACGCGCGCGCGGCCCGCGGGCGCGAGTGGGCCGCATGGCATCATTGGCCAGGAATGGCGCCCCCCCCCCCCCCTCGCCCTCCCAGCAAGCGCTTAAGAGCGCGCGGAGGATTTCGACACCAGCGCGTGGGAGGCCCGCGTGGTCTCATGCGACGCCAATGTTAAAACGCGCAGCAGCCCCCATGAGAATTCGCAAGAACGCGCGCTGGTTTGTTTCAAAGCTAGCGTTGCACAACCGTTTGTTTGTCATGCGTTTTTCGGGGGCCTCGACGTTGAAATCCCAGCGGGACCTCTCGTTTTTTGTTTCATCCCGGCATCCGCGCGCGACGACGCTCGACCGTGGACGCGTTCTGACGTTTCGCAAGGGATTGCCCAAACATGCGGATTCAATACGAATGCGCGCGCAAAGTGATTTGAAAAGGATGCAGGGCCGATGTCTGCTTGACTGGGATGGTGTGGAGCCAGACTGGAATGCGAGGGGCGTAATCGGGTGTGAATGGTACTTCTCCGGGGGGGGGGGGGGGGGTCCGACAAGTCTGGCCTCGGGAGGATGGTATAATCGATTTGTTCGGTTGAGGGCGTGCTCTACGTTGTCCCAAATATGTTTTGCATTCGACATTGCGCAATCTACGCGGTGCACCCAGCTAGTGCGCGCCAGCGAGCAGTCAACTCCAGCGGTTGAGCAATCGCCCCGCCCGCCCGCCCGCGGCGGCGATTGCGATGCCCGCTGGGTGCGGGACCGAGCCTCGCCGCGGCAGCGCCAGCGCGCGCGGGTTCGCGAGAAGGCGCGCGTGCTCTGATTTGGCGAAAATGCTAGGCATAGAAGAAACTGTCACGAGAATTCGCCAGAACGCACGCGCAGGCTTTCTACGTCAAAAATCACATTGCGAAACAATGGTTTTATCTGTATCCGGGAATCTCGATCTTGACATCCTCACAAACATGAGGGTTGCTGGAGGATTCAGGCACGCGCGCGCGACGCCGCGCGCGCGTGGACTGCGTCGTGCCTTCGTAACATGTTCCAGGGCATATATGATTTGTTGTAAACAGCTGCGCGCGCATAATATGATCTGGAAGAGATGCAGGGGGGGCTGACAGCGCTTCCTGGGAAGATATGACCTCGCAATGAAAGCGTAAGATTGGGGCAGAGGCACGATGAATTCGCGGCGCCCCAAGGGCGGCGGGGGCGATGATGCTGGGGGGGAGGCAGGGGGGTGGGTAGATTCTGCCTTCTAAGTCGTTGTAAATTGTCACCTGCACCGCTCGCGCAATCGCCCCACCCCCCCGGCCCGCAAATTAGTTTGCGAAACCCGCGCGGCAACGATTGCGATGGCTGCTCGGCGCTGGCCGGCGCGGCGCTGCGGCCGCGCCAGCGCGCGGGCTCGCGCGCAGCGCGGCCAGCTTGTCCGGCGCTGCCGGCGCGGCCGCGACGGGGCTGCCCGCAGGGGACTTCCTAGCGCGCCCCGCAGGCCGCTCTCACGCGCGGCCGCTTCAGTGCGAGTCGGTGACCCGGGCGGGGGCGGTGTCGCGGCGACGTTGGCGACGGCAGATGCGATGGCGAAGGTAGCCAAGACGGCGGCGATGATGACGATGGCGGCAGCAAGGCCAACGACGTCGCAGATGTCGGTCGCACCGACATCGACTATGGCGCCCACGCCGCGGCGACGACGGCCCTGGAAGACTTTCAATGCGCGCGACGTCCGTCGACAGTGGCCGCGCCCGCTTAGCAAACGCGCGCGCGGGCGCTCGAATGACGTCGGCGCGCGCGCGGAAGGAAAATCTGGAAGCCCGATGTTTCCCCGAGAATCCGCAAGAGCGCGCGCGTAATTTTTTCAGCCCCGAACACCGCGCTGCGCAACCGTTTGGCGTTGCTGGTTTGCGAAGGCCGCGATCTTGAAGTCCGGGCGAAAAAAGACCGCGCGCCCGACGCTGCGAGCGCGTGGACTATGTCATGCTTTCTGCTTGCAACGTTGGAAACTGCGCGGTTTTTGATCAACGAGCGCGCGCATAATGATTTGAAAGAGATGAGAGAAGCGTCGACGCGGGCCTCTCTGGGGCAGTCTGACTTCAAAACTGCAAACCACGGTTGGGGCCGAACCGTACGCATATAATACAATCCCAGCGGGGGGCGATAATTTCCGGGGGGCGTGCGGGATGTCGAGGGGGTAGGCCTTCCTGTGTTGCCAAAACTCGTCCCCTTGCAGAACTTCAAATTGTCGACTCCACCGCTCGCGCATGATCCCGCCCGCCTATCTGCAACTCGGCTTGCAAATCCAATTTCGGTGGCGATTGCGGCGGCGGCTATGCGCTGGCTGGCACGTCGCCGCGGCCGCTCTGGAGCTCGCAAGCTCGCGCGCATCTCGGTCAGCTCGCTCGGCGCGACCGCCGCGGCCGCGGGGGCGCTGGCCGCTGGCAACTGTCCAGCGCGCGTCGCGCGCTGCGCTTGCGAGCGGGCACCTCAGCGCAAGTCCGCGACTTGGGCGGGCCTAGCATCGCGGCGACGTCGACAACTGCAAGACGACGATGCCGTCACCAACGACGGCGACGACGATGACGACGACAGCGGGATGGCCTAGGAGGGTGAAAGAAGGTGTCTGTGCCAGGGGGGCTTCAATGGGGGCTGCATGGCCCATGTCTGCTCAATCTATCGCTCATGTATGCGACCGGGTACGATTGGCATCCAATGTTGGCGGCCATGAAGGCCAGTCCTTCGTGCACGCGCTTTGCCCGCGAGGGCAAGCGCGCCGCCCGCCTATTATCGTCTGCGCGCGCGGGCGTTCTTGCACATCGCGCATAGGGCGGCGAAGTGGAGTGCAAGTCTGTCTTCATTGTGCGATTGATGATCACGCATGTTTTCCAAGCGATGACTCGTCGACCCCGAAGAATCGGAACGGCCCCTCCCTAAATGTGAATTCGCATTTTCCTTTCTCCAAGATGCGAGTTTACTGTTTACTTTCTCCCAACATGTGAATTCAAATTCTGGCCCCTCCGGGGGAGATTCCGATGCAAAAGTCCCAGATGTGACTTCGCAGTTTCCTTGTTTCCAACATTAGAGTCTACAGTCCCTCTTGTCCCAAAATGTGAACTTACATGTTGCTTGACTCTACAATGTGAACTCACATGATGCCCTGGCCCTCAAGATCCCCAAGATTGAGGCGCAGCGTTCCGCGCGTCAGATTGGCTGGGCAGATTTCGAGGCTCATCTCGCCATGTCTCGTTCATTTCAACCCTTTCCTTTTGTCGCCCTCAGCGCGCATTGCCTTCGTCGCCGTCCCCGAGCCCCCCGCGTCCTTGCTTCGTCCGCCCTCGAGTCTCGCGCGCGGGCGCATGCGTGGGGCTTCAATTGGTCCCCCCGCCGAACACAGCTATCGCTCCCCATGCGCGTGGCCCATGGAGACACCATTGCCGGGGCCCTGCGCCCGACCCCCACTTCCACCCACCAACGGCCAATGACGGCGCCGATGCCAGTCGCGCCGACGCCGACGATGGCGTCCGCGCGTCGGCGATGGAGGTCTTGAAATGGACTCGACGCGCAAGGCCGAAGCGAGCGAGTGGCCCGCGTTGCATACTTCTACCAGGATCGATCGCGCGCCCCCTCCCCCCCCTTCCCGACCCCCCCCATCCGCCCACGCGCGCAGCATCTGCGCGCAAGGGCGTTCGAATGATTCCGACGCGCGCGCGAGGGGCGTTTGGTCACGCTCGATGAAATTTCCGCACAGGAACGCCCGCGCACGTCGAAGCGGTTTTCGCGAGAATCCGCAAGAGCGCGGGCGCGCGCATTCGTTCCACAAGCAACATTTCGAAGCCATTAGTGGTGCAACGCATTTTCGGGAACATCGATCTTGAAATCCTCACTTCAACTGTTGTTCTTGGACATGCGTGGCTCGCGCGCGCGCGCGACGCGCGCGCTGTCGCGCGCGCTTCGTCGTTCTTCTTGCAGACGGGCTCGGGCAGCGCGCGGTTGCCGAAAGACGCGCGCGCAAATATTTGACTGGGCCGGAGAAAGAGTCGACGTGAGCCTCCGCAGGGAGGCGCGAATACAACTTGAAAGCCCTGGATGGGGCATAACTATGCGAAAGATGCACTATCCCAATGGGCGCCGAACATTCCCGGGGGGGGGGGGGCGGAGATCCAAATTCTGTTCCGCGCAGATTCCTCGGAACTTCGCATGTCAAATCCACTGATCGCGATGTCGCCAAGCGCCAACATCTGCAACTTGGTTCGCCAAGCCCTCGCGGCGGCGAGTGCGGCTTCTGCGCGGCGCCGGCTGGCGCGTCGCTGCGGCCTCTCCGCCGCGCGTCGCAGGCCGCGCTGGCGCGCGGGCACCTCAGCGCGAGCCCGCGACTTGGACGGGCCTGGCACCGCGGCGACGTTGACAACTGCAGAACGATGATCCAGGCGCGAGTCGGTGACCCAGGCGGGCGCGGCATCGCAGCGTCGTCGACAATTGTGCGCGCTGTGCCGATTGACGCGAGGCGCGCGGCGGCGACGATGACGGCGGCGACGGCAAGGTCAATGGCAGCGCCAATGCCGGCCGCGCCCGCGCCGACGACGGCGCCCGCGCGCCGGTCATGGAGGCCGCGAGTGGGGCCCGACGTGCAAGGCCGACGCGGGCGAGCGGCCTGCGCTGCACTATCCGACCAGGATCGCGCCCCCCCCCCCGCCCCGCTGCAAAGGCGCAAGGGCGTTCGCATGATCCCGGCGTGCGCGCGAGAAGCCCGCTTGGTCGCATTCGATGAAAATGCTGAAAGAACCTGCGGCCCCCGCGAGAAGCCGCAAGATCGCGCGCGAATCTCGCCCAAAAGCAACGCCGCAAAACCATCGGGCGCTCTATGTGTTATCGGGCGCCTCGACCCTCAATCCACGGCTGCAGCCGATGGCTTTTGCGAAAGTTTCTGGCGCGCGCGCGGCGCCGCGCGCGCGCGGGCTTTGCCGCGCGCGTTGCACGGGGCCCTGGAAAACGCGCGGCCATGACGGACTCGCGCGCGCGCAGACAAACTTCTGATAGGGATGGGGGGGGGTCGACGCGGGCCTCCTTGCGACGGTGTGAACTCCATTTGAAAACCATGGGCAGCGCAGAATCGCGGCGCGCGCAAACTGCGCAAACCCCGGGGGGGGGGGGCGACATTTCCGCAGCAAGGCCCGTTTTTTTTTGGGGGGGCATCCTAGTTCAAGCTGGCGGAGAGCAAGTCTGGCTCTGGTCCGGCTGGTCTGGATGATCCAGTTCGAGCTTTGTCTTGCAGCATTAGCATGGGATCCGAGCGCGAATGGTTAAGGAGGGATCCGGCGAAGCAGCGCCGACCACCACTGCGACCGAAATGAAGTTTGTTTTTTTGGCCTCGCGACTGTTTTTGCTTTGCAGTTTCTTCTGCGTTGCATGTTCGGTGGGCATCTGGTCGGGCAGGTCTGGTTGGTCTGGCTCGAGCGCCGTCTGGCAGCCTTGGCTCGCGATCCGGGCGAGGGTAGTTTAGGGGGGCCCGGCGAGGCAGCGCCAACCGCCGCAGTGACCGAAATGAAATTATGTTGCACGTTGCAATTTGCATTTGCTTCGCAATATCTTTCGCGTCGAACCTTTTATGGCATCTGGTTTGGCTGGTCTGGCTGGCGCGGTTCGAGCATCGTCTTGCGTCTTCCAGCCTTAGCTTGGGATCCAGGCGAGAACGGTTCCGGGGGGGATCCGGCGAAGCAACGCCGACCACCGCGACGACGACGACCGGGATGCACCCGTTCTTGCATTGCAGATGCGTTTGCTTTTTTTTTCAGTTTTTTGTTGCATTGCAGTTTTGTGTGCATTTGGTCTGGCTGGTCTGGTTGGTCTGGTTTGAGCGTGGTCTTGCAGCCGTAGCTTAGGATCTGGGCGAGGGCGGTTTAGGGAAGGTCTGGCGAGGCAGCGCCAACCACCGCGACGACGACCGAAATGCATATTTGCAGCGCGCTTCGTTTTGCTTTGCTATTTGATTTGCGTTGCGACTTTGCCGTTCTAGCCTTAGCTTTGGGTTCCGCGTGCGAGGTGAGAGCGGTCTGGGGCGGCCCAAGGGGGGTCTGAAACACACGGCGCCAACGACCGCGATCATAATTATAAGTTTTCGTATTGCAGTTTTTGTTTCAATGCAATTTTTGCTTGCAGCGCAGATTTGTCGTTCTAGCTTCAGCATTGGATTCCGCGTGCGAGGCGAGAGCGGTTTGGGGAGGTACGCGAAGGGTCTGAAACCCACGGCTGCATTGCACTTTGTTTAATTGCAGCTTTGCCATTCTAGCTTCAGCATTAGATTTCGCGTGCGAAGCAAGAACGGTTTGGGGGGTCCAGGGATGGTCTGAAGCCCGCGGCGCCAACGACTGTGACCATAAATATAGTTGCTCGCATTGCACATTTGTTTCCATTGTAGTTTTTGTTTGCATTGCAGCTGTGCCGTTCTAGCTTCAGCTTTGGATTCCGCGTGCGAGGCGAGAGCGGTTTGGGGAGGTCCAGGAAGGGTCTGAAGCCCACGGCGCCAACGATCATGATCATACGTACAGCTGTTTCGCAGTGCAGTGCCTGTGCGTTGCAATTTTCGTGCGGTGCATTTTGGTGTGCATTGCAGCAGTGCCGTTCTAGCTTCAGTTTTGGGTTCCCCGTGCGAGGCCAGAGCGGTCTGGGGAGATCCAGGGAGGGTCTGAAGCCCACGGCGACGACGACCATGTTCGGAATTTCAGCGCGTGTTGCATTGGAAATGTGTTTGCGTTGGATGCGTTACTCATTGCAGTTTTTGGCGTTCATTACAGCTTTGCCGTTCTAACAGAATGTGGCAACACACTGCAGAATAAGGTCGCAGAAACCCCGCATGCCAGCAGCATCCGAAACGGACGACGACGAAGGCGACGCCGACAACGACGACGATTGCGATCACGACGGCGGCGACGTATTTGGCTGTGGGGGCCTCTTGGAAACATCTGTGGTCCGTAATATGATGCCCTTCGGGCCCTCCTGGCGCGTTCTTGGGGGGCTCCTGGGCGTTCCTGGAGCGCCCCTGGGGCCGTCATGGGGCCTTTTGGGCACCTCTTGGGCCTCTCTTGGGCCATCTTGGAGCCATTTTCGATGTCATGGATCGAAAAAAAGGAAGGTACTTTCTTGTGCCCTTATTGGGCCTCGCTTGGGGCCCCGCTTGGGGCCCCGCTTTAGGCGTTCCTGGAGCCGTCTTGGGACCCTCTTGGGCCCCTTTTGGGATTTGTTTTCGGTCATCTTGGGGCCATCTTCGAACCACAAGAGCCCATCGGAAGCGAAAAGGCGAGAAAGCAAACATCACTGATGTTATTTAATCGTTTCGCTCAATAGCCAGCCTGTATTGTGTAATCGCTGGCGCTTGGGCCGTTTGGGCCCCCTTTGGGGCCTCCTGGGGGCCTCTTGGGAACCTTTTTTTCAAGCCGTATGGGAACCTCTTGGGGGTCTCCTGGGGGCTTCTTGGAGCATCATGGGCGACTCTAGGGGCCGAGGGCTCGAAACGTCAGTTAGATTGTCCCCGTCTGGGCCCATCTTGGAGCCGTCGGGGAAATCTCTTGGGCCGTCTTGGAAGCCTCCTGGGCCGTCTCGAGGCCCTCTTAGACCGTCTTGGAGCCCCCTTGGAGGCCTGGCCGTCTGGGAGCGATATGTAGGGCCTCTTTGGCCGTCTTTCAGCGCCGGGAAGCCGAACAGGTGAGAAACGCCCAAAACCGTCAAAAACCAGAAAGGAAATCTATGAATTGTGCCTCCCGGGGCCCTCTTTAGAACTGTTCTTGGAGACTTCTGTGGGCGTTTTGTAAGCGTCTGCGGCCGTCTGGAGGCGATCTTGGGCGTCTTGGACCGATCGGTCGGCGACTCGGAGCTCTCTTGAACCAATATGAGGGGCCTTTTGAGGCCGTCTCGGAGCGCTCTGGGGGTCCAAACTACCGCCCCGGGGAAATCCGGCATCATTGGGCGGATCGTGTCCGGACCTTGCCGGGGTACTTATCGTCCGGGGACTTCCAAAGGCCAGCCCGCGCGCGCGAAGTAGAAGTATCGTTTACCGGTTACCGGAGATTTTAGCACGCCTCTGGCCCGTTGGGCCGGCCTTTTGGAAGCCTGACGCCATCTTGGAGCCAACTTGGGCACCTCTTGGGCCTCTCTTGGGCCTCTCTTGGGCCATCTTGAAAGCCATCGAATTACAAAAAAGGTAGCGTCAATTTGGACACCCCCGTCGGAACCTCCAAAATCGCCTCTTGGATCTCTCTTGGGACACCTTTGGGGCGGTCTTGGGCGCTCTTGGGGCCGTCTGGGCCTCTCTTGGATCCCTCTTGGAGGTCCCTGGGTCCATCCACGAGCCATCTCGAGGCTTCAGAACCCCATTGGAAACGAAAAGGCGAGAAAGCAAACAACAACATTGTTTTCTATTAGTTGTTTGAGGGTTGTTGGCCTCTCCAGGGCGTTCTTGGGAGGCCCTTTGGCCATAGAGCCGTCTTGGACAGATCTTGAAGCCTCTTGGAGGTCTATTGCAAGCTATACTTGGCCATGTTGGGATATCTTCAGCGATCTTGGAGGCCTTATTTTGCTCATTGGGCCCTTCTTGGAGACATTTTGGGCCATCTTGGACGCTTTGACCGCTCGCGAGAGGCCCCGTCCAGGTCGAGGGGGAGGGGGTACTCAAGACGAAGAAGGGGGGTGGAAGAGGGGGGTATCAAAACCACTCAAGACCTGAAGAGCTGGTGGGATTTTAGCTCCCCTCCTCTGGGACCGTCAAAATCGCCTGTTAGGGGCCCCCTTGGGCCCCTCTTGGTCGATTTTTGGAGGCCTCTTGGGGCGTCTGGGGCGTCTCGTGGCAATCCCGAGAGCCTTTTGGAACGTCTCGGCTGCCTCTGGGGGGGGGAGGCCTTTTGCGGGCCTCTCTGAGAACGCCCGGAAGTCTTTGGAAGCATCTTGGAGGTTTTCTTGGAGCCCCTTGGGCGCCTTTTTGGGCCCTCTCGGGGACTTTGAAGGCCCCCTTGGGACCATGAAAAAAAGAGAAGGAGAAACAAGTAGAGAGCCCAGAGAAACAGGAACACATAGAGAGCCGTGCCAGCTGCCATATCAGCTCTTCTGCACCAAGCAACGTAAGGCGCTGGGGTATAACGACTTTTCGCTTCAATCGGCCTAGAATATGCGTTGGGGTGTCGTGGGGAGCCTCTCGGGGGCCCCTTGGAAGCGGTTTTGGCGCCTCGTGGGGGCCTCTTGGGGCCTCGTGGGGTATCTCTTGGGCCTCTTAAGGACCCCTTGGGCGCGTCTTGGGCGCCTCCTGGGGCCTCTTGGCGGCCTCTAGAGGCCTCCTGGAGGCTTCTCGGTGCACAGATGTAAAATTGTCGGTTCGTGGTTCCCTGCTTGGGGCCGTCTTGGGGCCTCTTGGGCCGTCTTGAGCGTTTCTTGGGCCATCTTGGGGCCCTACTGCGCCGTCGTGCAGACTTGGGAGCTTCTTGAGCCGTCTTGAAGCGTCAGGTAAGTTCGATAAAGCAAAAATCCTTCAACCACCTTAGTATATTAGCGGTGTTGGCCTCTTGGGGCTCTCACGGGAGGCCTCCTGGAGAGCTTTTGAAGCCTCTCTGGGTCCCCTGGGGCCGTTTCGGAATCATCTTCGGGCAACTTGGAGCAATCTTGGCCTCGGCAGTTCGAATACGGCGTTAGTTGCGAGGGCTTATGGTTTCGGAAACGCGAGCATTGCGTAAGTTATGATGCTTGTTGCCTCGGGAACGCTAGTATTACTTACTTTACAAAAGTAGCTTACCTCGGGGACGCAATACTTGCGTAGTTTGTTAAGTGGTGTTGCTTCGGAAACGCGAATTTGGTGTACTTTACGGAAGAGTATGGCTTCGGGGGGGGGGCGGATCTCAAGCATTACGTGTCCCACCCACACACACTCCATGAGTTCAAGGAACGCGATCTGGACGTGGCAACCGAATGATTTGGGGCTCCCCCCCCCGTCGCGCGGATTTCATCAGTTTACAATCGGAAACGGACAGCAGGACTGTAACATTAGAGACTTGAAGCTGCAACTGGCGCAATGTTGCAGCAACCTCGTCGTACAGCCTGGTGGCCTCAAAAAGGGGCCGGCGAATAAGGGATGGCATAGCGGGGGGGGAACGAAAGAGTGAGACAGGTATAGAGAAATACCCAAATAAAGAAAGAGATAAATAGAGAGAAAGAGAGAACATCAAACAAACATATATATATATATACATAAATATATAAAGAGAGGGAGAGAGAGAGAGAGAGCGAGGGAGAGAGAGAGAGAGAGAGGGAGAGCGATAATGATATAGGGGAATGAGAGAACAAAAGAGAAACAACAACACATGCATAAGACTGGGATAACACAAAATAAAACGATTCGATGAGGTATTGCATATGTATCAAGGGGTGAAACAGGCACAAGGAACTACCCACAGAAAGCGAAAGGAAGAGGGAGAGAGAGGGAGAGAGAGAACATGAAAATAATGTGAAAGAGTTAAATAAACAAGCAGAGAGAGAGAGAGAGAGAGGAAAAGAGAGAGAGAGAGAGAGATGGATAACGAGAAGGAGAGAGAGGAAAAGAGAGAGAGAGGGGAATGAGAAAGAGATTGTGCATAACACAAAAAAAACATAATCATGACAAACAATAAAATGAGAGAGGGGGCGCCCAACGACAGCCGCCCACCGAGAGCCATCCACCGAACTCGGCCGGCTATTTTCGCCAATCTCGTCAGGGGGCGCCCTCCGAAAGCCGCCCACCGAGAGCCGCCCACCGAAATCGCCCGGCTACTTTCGCCAACGCTGATTGGAGAATTGCACGGTCGACGCGGTGCAATTTACCCTGCAGAACTTCAAATTGCCCACCCCACTGCTCGCGCAGTCAGACTAACCCACCAACCACCCGCAATTTTGCTTGCAAAACCAATGAGGCGGCAATTGACTGCTTGGCGTTGGCTGGCGCACCGCTGCGGTCGCGCTAACGCGCGCAGGCTCGCGGGCAGAGCGGCCCGCTGGTTTGGCGCGATCGCCGCGGCCGCGGTGGCGCTGTCCGCCGGAGACTTCAAATCGCGCCTCGCAGGCTGCGCTAACACGCAGGCAATTCAGTTCGAGTCTTTGCTCCGGGCGGGCGCAGTATCATGGCGACGTCGACAACGGCACACACGATGGTTCCAACGATAACGGTGACGATGATGGGGATGACAACGGCGAAACCACTGACGGCACCGATCCTGGTCACGCCGAAGCCGATGATGGTGCCCACGTGTCGGCGATGAAGGTTATGGAAAGATTTCGGCATGCGCGAGCAGCCGACGCGTGCGATTGGCACGCATTGCGTTGTTTGGCATAGGTTGTCCCATCCAGCAAGCTCGCAAACGCGTTCAAATGATTCCGACACGCGCGCGCGAAAAGCCCACTTGGTCGCATGTGATGAAAAAGTCTGAGAGTTCGTGCCCCAGCGAATTCGCAGGAACGAGCGCGCAGATATGTTGAAGGATGTATCAACACAGTATATTTACATATTTTCGCGCAGCGCGACCTTGAAATCCGTATGACGCCTGTCCTTTACAACAAATCGTAGACTGGGTCTTGCTCGCTGCAAAGGGTGATTCAACATGTTCGATATTCAGTAAACGTGTGCGCGCGCATGGTATGGTTTGACACGGGTGAGGGGAAGGGGCGATGACGCCCCCCCCCTGGGATGGCATAGGTACATATAGCAAATGAACGATGTAACATAATCATATGTAAATTAAACGTCACCAGGGGAAACGGTAAATTCGGGCGGGGGCGGTATATCCGAAGTAGGAAAGGAAATCAATGGGCGGCGACGAGGCGGCGATGGCGAGCACGGAACCGCCAGACGGGCGGCGACGAGGCGGCGACGGGGCGGGGCCCAGACGACGGGCGGCGACGAGGCGGCGACGGGGCTGCGACAGCGAGCGCGGAACCGCCAGAGCAACACCAAGGCCCAGCTCCTTAAAGTACACATAAGAACCACTAAGTCCATGCACTGCTAGGGGAAAATGGGTCTCAAATGCCCCAAATGGCTTGGGGGGCAGGTCAGTCCGCTAAGTGGCGGAGCCCACTTAGCCCGGACCGCTAACCCCTCTAAGCAATGTGGGGCATCTGTAACTCACTTATAAGCGAGGCTCGGCCAGATATAGCCTACTTTGGCATCCACTGGTGACGCCTCCATCCCCTCAGCCACCCCCTCGCCGATCCCAGTGGGGTCACGCCGGAGGAGGACATGCCAGCTTGAACATGAACTTTCGCGGGTCCAGACGAACTTCTTTCATCTGCACTGGACCCTCCCCCCTGCCTGGCGGGCGGAGCGCGGCAGGGGGGGCGCCGAAGGCGCCGCCGGCAGGGGGGCCCAGCGACAATCCACGAAAATCTGCGCGGACCTCCGACATCTATGCCTTTTGTTTTATTCGAGGTCTGTGAGGGGCCTCGTGACGTCGTCGGCGGTTGCTGTGGGAGCGTCGGTGCCGTGGGCCAGTCGGCAGAACCAGCTGTCGATGGCCAAGCGCTCGCCTGTGTCCTCAGAGATGGGCAGGTCGGGCACCACCGTTGCTGCTGTCGCGGGCGCAGCCTCCAGTGCCCAGCCACGGCAAGTTGTCGGGTGGGCCTGTGCTGTTGGTTGTCAAACTACGACGTACCAGTACCGAGCCCGCGCTGTGGAGCTGGGCGTGGGGGTCGCCGCAGAGATGCTGCGGAGGGCGTCGGAAGCGTCGTGTTCGGCGTCGCAGGCCAGGGCCACTTGTGTGGATTTGCGCTGGGGCACCGTGTCAGGGTCAAGGCAGCGATATGGAGAGTGCGTTCTCGGTGCAGCAGTGCGGAGAGGGAGGATTAAAGCTGAGGGCGTGACGCGCAACACCGCTGACGCCTGCAGTCCGCTGGCAAACGCAACAACTACCAATCAAGTCCTGAAGGATACGCCCAGAGGCCCGTCTCCACCCTCGCTCGAAAGAGGCAGCGGCACAAGGAGGAGAGGGAGGAGCAGGAGGAACGGTGTGGAGAAAGGTGGAAGGAGGGGGAGCATCCTAGACAGGCACAGCTTTCACCGATGGTCCAAGACCAGCGGGGGTGGGGCTGGGCCCGTTTTGGTCTCAGGTGGTGGCGCAGCTGGTTGCCTCGGTGCTACAAGCAGGCATGAAATGGATCGACTCGCGAAATCGGATCGGATCGGAAACGGATCGGATCGCGCCTACATCGGCGCGCAGTGTGATCGGAATCCAATCGTCTGTGATCGCGGATCAGGCTCCGCCCCTGCAGGCTGGAGAGAGATTCGGTTCGTGCCAGATCGGATTGGGCCGTAACCAGAACTGGCTCGTAGACGGGCCGTGTGGTACGAAGTGGCGCCCAGCATGATGTGCTGGCCGTTCGCGAAGTATTCGAAGACTGATCGCCCTCGACATCCGCTTTCACGGGCCGATGACCAGGCGGTTGTCCACACGAGCCGGTGATGCGCCCGCGGTGGCGGCGCTGAAGCCGCAGCAGGAACCGGGCGGTCGGGACAGGCGGTCCAAACGACGTGGGGCGTGCACACCCGGATATGGGGTCCCACAAGGCTGAACCTAAACGCTGTTTTTCGTTTTCGTTTTGCTTTCGTTTTCCCTCGTTTTGTCTTCGATTCGCCTTCACCGCAAAGCGAAATCGCAACGAGAACGGCCCACGAAATCGCCCAAACACCGTTCAGGTCCAGCCCTGGGGTCCCAAAACGGTGCGGTGACAGACTGTGCGGTGGCCTCGGTCGGTCCCAACGACCTCGCCGCACGGTCGGTCACCGCATGGCTTCTGCGCCACATGCGGTGCTGCCTGCCGCGCCTCGTGGGCGGGCGTCGGCGCGGGTCGCGCACCGCTGGCAACGGGGGCCAAGGAGGAGGAGGAGGCGCAAGATCGGGTCGGGCGAAAGGGGGGGATAGCAAAGGGGGGGTTTGAGAATCAGCTCACGTAGCTGATTTTCCTGGCGCCTCCCGGCGCCAGGAGGCGCCCATGTATCGAAGAATGGGCCCCTCGGTGGGGCCGAAACCAGCTGCATGCAGCAAATTTCGTAACCCTCCCTTTCCCAATCCCCCCCTTTCGCCCGGCCCGACAAGAGGAGGGGGAGGAGGAGGAGCAGACCCTCTGCCACGTCGCCGGAGCAGTCCCTCTGCCCAGCCGCCCACGCAGAAAAGTGTGTGCGTGTGCGTGTGCGTGTGCGTGTGCGTGTGCGTGTGCGTGTGCGTGTGCGTGTGTGTGTGTGTGTGTGTGTGTGTGTGTGTGTGTATGTGTGCGTGTGCGACTTCCCCGACCCCCAGGGCCCCGCCCACTCCGGCCGCCTGAGGCCCCGCCTTCCTGTGCCCTGTCTCCCTAATTAAAGCTGTGCGTAGCCCGCCTAGCTTTTAGCGGAAGAGGTTCGCGCTCGCCCCGCAGGTCAAAAAAATGTGTGTGCGACTTCCC
Organism: Prorocentrum cordatum; assembly: GCA_963575745.1. Lineage (NCBI taxonomy): Eukaryota > Dinophyceae > Prorocentrales > Prorocentraceae > Prorocentrum > Prorocentrum cordatum. The sequence goes on from CAUYUJ010022503.1 coordinate 281,530, forward strand.
CGAGTGGCGCGACGCAGCTTACCGAGGCCACTCGGAGTCCCGCGGGGTGGCGCGTGAATCCATTTCGGGCCAGGCCGACGCGTGACCCACTGTCCACTTACGCCACCCGCGGAGCTCATGCTTGCAGGAGGTCATGCGTCTCAGCATTATCCTGCGGCGAGAGGGCGACCGCATGGCCCTCACACAGGCGTTGGCTATTGAAAGGGAGCCAGCACTGCAGAAGCTTGCCTCGCCTGCACTTGGCCTGGAAGTTGGCAGGCTCACCCTCACAAGTCTGAAGGATTTTCTTAGCCAAGCCGCTCGGGAAGGCCCCACACTTGCCACACAAAAACTGCCAGCACGCAAGAACGCGTGACGGCGCAACGGTAGCTGATGGGGGGCCGCCCTCGCGGCGGGCGAAAGTCGGGCATCCCTCGCAGGCGCCTGTCAACAGGGCGTCCTGAGGAGAGTGTCCTTGCCCTGCAGGTGTGGGCATGCCTTCCGCAACCCCAGTTCTGACACCGCCAGGCCATTCCAGAGGAGAGGCTGAGGGGAGGTCCCCGGAGGTCCAAACCGAGCCCGACGCCTATCCCAGGCCACCTCCCTTGCTTCTTACGCGAGGACGACGAGGGGGAGGGGGAAGAGGAGTAGCACGTAGGAGGAGGAGGAGTAAGAGGAGGAGGACCAATGCAAACCCAAGGCTCATCAACGATGTTGGAATCAACCCGCCGGGGCCTCCAGACACAGATGGGAACGCCACGCGAGCAAGGCTGGCATCGGCGGGTGGCCTGGCACTGCCAGCAGCGCTGGACAAGGAACGTAGCTCACGTTTGGCCACAACGTGCCTGGGTGCACGAGGACTGCCGGATGAACAGCCATGGAAGGACCCAAGGAACAGCGAGCCCCGTGAGAACCCGAAGCGCTCCTAACTGCTGCGTCTCGGCTGCAACTGTCCAGTGGGTCACCGCCTTGGCTGCCAAATGGCCCGCTGAGGCATCGCGGAGCAACAGCGAGCGCTGAGACATCGCTTACCTCCTCATCGCAACATAATCACCACCCTTCTGTCCGCCCACTCCTCTCTCCATCCCCTTCCTCCTCCTCCTTCTCCTCCTCCTCCTCCTACCCTTTTTCCTTATAAGCAACTTCTCTCTATCGCACCCCGAGGCCAGTCGGAAGGGCGGGCGGGGCGTTTCACCTCAGACTTCCTCTGGCAGCAGTTTCACCAATGGAAAGAACGCTGGTCGCTTCCAAAATGTGGCTCTCGGCAAAGCGCCGCGAAAATTCGTCTTAAACCATTGCAAGAGAAGCGTTGCAGATTGGGGGCGGTTCCTTTTCAAACTGTGGCTCTTGCCTCAGCGCAGCGCACATTCGATTTTAAAAGCACCTTCCAGGATTGAGGGCGGGCCGTGTTTTTAAATGTGGCTCTTGCTTCAGCACCGCGCACACTCGTCCTAAACAACTGCAAGAATCTCACATATTGAAAGCGGCCGGCTCTTACAACGTAGCTCTCGCGGGTCTCGCCGCAGCGCCGCGCACACTCGTCTTGAAATTTACAAGAGCTTCACGGGTTGAGGACGACTCCTATTCAAAATGTGGCTCTCGCCGGATCGCCGCGCACGTTCGTTATGCAGATTTGCAACAGTTTCACGGGCTCTCCTGGTTCACGCACGGGACATGTTCTTTTGGAGCGACTCAGGGCTGCCAGGGCGCAGCAAATATATGTTGGTTCGCGGCGTTGACGTCCCAGGGATGGTGTTCTGGTACGACTCAGGGTCGTCAAGACGCAGCAGTCAGGTTGATTCGTTGCGCTGATGTCCCGAGAACTGGGTGTTTGGCACGCTTCAGGGTGTTCCAACAGCTGTTTCCCAACGGAGCACCTCCCTCAGTGGAATTGAATCCATGCAGGGGCCTATGAAGAAGGAGCCTGGAGGGAGGGTTGTTGTCTAGCATCGTTGATGAGTCTTGGTTTTGCACTGTTCCTCCTCCTCCTCCTCCTCGCCCTCCTCCTCTCCTCCCCCGTATCTCCTCCTCCACCTCGTCCTTCTTCTCCTCTTTCTCATCCCATCCCCGTCGTCCTCCCTGTCCGCCGACCCCCTCTGATACTAGTAATCCTCCTCCTCCAGCCCCTCCTCTCCCCCTCAAAACCCCCATTCCCCTCCAAGCCCCTTCTGCATGCCCTGCGTTGCAACCCGAATCCGATCAAAAACGATCGACGCTCATCCTGCCCGTCCCCTCCCCTGGGGCCCGAAGTCGCGAAGCCAATGCAAGATCATGGCTAGTCACGGAGGGAGCCCGATCGATGCGCGACGGTGCTGGGGCCCGGGCCCAAAACTGGGCGGAAACGCCCAGTGAAAAAAACGCGACCCCCGGATCTCAGGTCCTCCTCCTCATCCTCAAGCGAGGACAACGGCGACGGTCGACTGGCTGGAGCCCACGCGGCGCCGGGCGGAAGGGCGGGGCGCGGTCCTTGCTTCACCAGCCGGCGGAAGACGCTGGGGGAGCGCGGCACGGTGGAACCCGGAGGGCGCCCGGGGGTCGAGGGAGGGAGCGACACTGGCCAGCAAGAGAAGGGCGGACAAGGGAAGGAAGAGGATCCGAAAAAAGAGAGGGCCAGAGAAAGGCAGCACTTGAGACGATGAGGTACGTTGCCCTTCGAGAGGGCTACTCCGACAGCGGGACATCGAAGCAAACAACGAGCGATCTACATACAGCGCAGACCAGGCGGACAAGCCCTGCCCCCAAAGGAGGGGCAACACAACCACAGGAGACGCCACGGGGTGGAGAGGGGGAGGAGGACGAAGAAGAGGAGGAAGAGGACATGTATAAACCCACGACGCATCAACAATGTTGCACTCAACCCTCCCTCCAACTCCCCTCTACTCAGGTCCTTACACGGATTCATCAGGTGTGACTGTATGACCCTGACGACCCGCCATCGTGTCAAAACACTATCTCGAGGACTCCAATGACATAAATCCGTGCAGCTGCTGTAAGCATTTAAGACACCTGTGCGCGGCGCTGGGGCGACAACTCCATCAGAGGAAAAAAGCAACCGCCCTCCATCTTTGAAAGTGAGGCAAACTTGTGAAACGAATGTGTGCGGCACTGAGGTTAGAGCAACAACTGAAAACAAACTTTCGTTCTTCATCATGGACGCAGCTGCGAACTTAGATTGTTATCAATGACAATGCACGCGGCGCTTATGCGAGGATTGCTGCGATTGTTTAAGTGAGCGCGGCGCTAGTGCGCGATCCACGATTGACAATTTGCCATGTTCTGGGTCATAGATGGCAAAGAAATCTCAGGCGAAACGCCCGGCCCGCCCTACCGACACGACTGGCGCTGCGGCAGGGAGGAATGACTCATACGGGACGGAGGGAGCAGACGGGGACGAGGAGGGGAGAAGGGAATCGGGGGGACGCGGAGGATTGGAACTGGAGGCGGGGAGGGAACCCGCAGAGATGACGGGGGCAGCGGGGCAGGACGGCATCAGTGACCACAGCGGGGCGCGCCTCGCCGACGGCCGTTGGCTGCAGACAGCGGCGGGCAAGGCAGCGGGCGGGCTCACACCCGCTGCGCCAGGCGATCCAGCGCGCCGCTGGTACAGCCGCTGGTGCAGGCTGCAGTCGCGGCAGCGAGCCCAGGGTTGAACTGCGAGGGGGCAAGTTTTCTCAGAAGACGGCGGGGCTTCTCAGAAATCCTCCAGCCTGTGGAGAAACTGTCTCCGTGTTTGTTTTCTTTTGTTTTTCCCCCCCCCCCTGCGCTCGCCAACGATATTCGTTAACGCTTGCTGGCGTGGTCGACGAACTGTTTTGGTTCGTCAGCTCGTGGGGCATGTAGCAACACACGCGACGAATTAGTCAATGCGACGATTCGTGGGGGCAGGAGAGAGATATGCGGACAGTTTATCAGCGATGTCACACAGTGCTCCCGCAAGGAACGGGGCGACATCGTTATGTTATTGGCGTTGGTGACGGGGTCTGGCAAAACATGGAGGTAGAGGGATTGCTTTATTGTCGAGCAAACTGTAAGCAAAGTCCAACTCCGCTTGCAGTCCCCATGCACCCCGTGACCATGAAGCGATCGATCGACATGATCCTCCTCGTGAAGCGCAGCAAAAACAAGAAGTCGTTAGCGAATCTCGGCTCCAAGGCACTTGCCAAGAGGACCCCAAAAAAGCTACCGAGAAGACTTCCAGAGCGTAAGATCCTGTCTTCGCCGCACGCTGGCAGGATGGGGCCGAACGCCATAGATATATTTAAACATGTGTATATTTACATGTATATATATACACACCGTTTGTTCTACACGCGCCCAAGTACACAAACCGACCCCGCGGCAAACCTTACTGCAAACCTTGCGTCCGAGGCGGATGTTGCCCTGGTGCCCGCGACGCCCTCCCCAAGACGCAAGGCCGCGCGTCGGAACAAACGGCGCGTCGACATATACACATTACACACATGTCTTTCAAGGAGGCCTGGAATGACAGTTTCAGTGTAAGCTCGACGAAAATGAATTCATGAATTTATGCGCGTACCTGGCCAATGATCTTGCCACCAGAAGTGCGAGCAAGAACCGCGGCTAAATGATGGCTATGCCCAGCTCGCTGCGCAGACCGCCCGAAGTCGCGGTCAACATGATCGAACTTCGTAACCTCGGCATCGGTGAGTCAAGGGCAATGCGACATAATTCAATCGCGGCACTTCGGCCGCCTCGAATCGGACACGTGGGCAATCAATTGCAATCGCTGGACAAAGTCAATGCCGCGGGCGGGGCGCTTCGATCCAGCCAAGTAGCACCAGATCTGAAGCCGCGCTCCGTGCTTGGCTCGCTGATGGCTCTGCAGGCCGCAGAAAGAATAAATGCGGCACCACAGTGGCATCCATGGGGCTCGCGTCCGGGGGTGGGATTCGGCGCTGCACTAGCGCCGCATACCGAATCGCAGAAGAACATGCGATTCACCAGCACCGCCCAGGAGCTCGCATCCTGCACCAAACGCATCCATGCCTTAGGATCCGTGCAGAGCATGGATCTATCCGCCACCGCGCCTCTGGCACGAAGTGGAGCGCCGCAAGGCCCATGCAGCACTGCTGCTGCAGCCAGAGTGGCAAGTCCATAAGGGTCCGGGACGCGGCCGCAAGCGAAGAGGCAGGCGGCGGGCAAGGAGTCTGGGCCAACGGGCAAGCCTAATTAGCGACAGGAGGCGTACTATCCGGCCAGCCCACTCACAAAGCAGCCGCGAAGCTGAGAGGGGTCTGACGGTGGGGGGCATCCTGGGAAGCTCGAGCACATGCATAGGACAAAATGTCGAGGAATTCGATGCCTGCCATGAGGCACGGCCCACACAGTGACAAGACGTGTACCTGAGGAGATCCGGGACTATCGCTTCCAGGGCGCTTCTGGCGTCCGCCGGAATCGCTCGCGCCGGCCAACCCCGCCCAGGAGGGCCCCCAAACGAGCACAGATGGCTCCAAGAGGCCCCCAAGATTGTCAAAGAGGGCCTCAAGATCGCTCCACGAAGCCTGAGATGGCCACAAGTTGGCCCAGGAGGCCTCCAAGACGCCACAAGAGGTTTCCAAGAGGCCTCCCAAGAGGGCCCCCAGAAAGGCAAAGATCAGTGATTGTCCAGCAAGGTTTGCAAAGGATTTTGGCGCTATCGCCTGTTCGGCTCTCCGACGCTCCCAGACTGCGCACACGAGCCCTCCAAAGGGGCCCCAAGGCAGCATAAGAGCGTCCCAAGACGGCCCCAGAGGCGCCCAAGATGGCGCGCGAGGGCCCAACGGCGGCCCCATAAAGGGGCCGAAGAGAGGGAGCACGAACCGAACATCCGAGCCTTCCGCCCCAAGACACCTTATACAATGGCATCTCCTTCCCCGTCGCCGCCCGCGGCACCCTTCCCAGGGGCAAGCTGGAGGCTCGACGATGGCCCGTGAGCCCGCTGCCCGACGAGGAGACTGGGCGGCCACGGGAGGAGACTGAAGACCTTCCGGCCAAACTTCCTGCCAGTGCCCCAGCGTGTCCCAAGCTCTTTTCGCACCCACTCTTCGAACAGGTCCCTGTGGGGCGCTTGCTCTCTCCTTTGCCAGAGCCTCCTTTGCCCATTGGCGACAGAAGGATGGGTTGTGACTGTGACCCTGCGTTAGCCTCCCTGCGGACGCTCTCAAGCGGGCAGAAGTAACTAGTGCAGCCCAGGGATAGTGGCCAAGCTCACGAATTTGATCACGAGCCGCAGCGCTTGAGCCCGGATGGCCACGGAGGAGAAGAATTAGAGGGAGGGACGCGCGCCACTTATGCATCTCCTGACTTGCTATCCCTGATGTGCGATCCATTTCTCGCTGTACTGGACGAGGGGGGATATAAGAGGAAGGCACGCGCACAGTCCCCCTACCTCTAGACTGCTACTCCCCTAAGGCGCAGGGAGCGATAAGAAACAGCTGAGTGTTCTTATCGCGCGCCTGTTCCATCTGACATCTCGCAACCTGCGACGATGCGCAATGGTGGTCATGGAATGACACTGTGCACCCGACCGACCGTTCATGGCCTGCTATCGGTCTGGTCAGAAAAAAAAAACCTATGAAAAAAATCAACCTTGTCTGCGTTACGAAAGCGGGCGTCTGGCGGGGGTCCGGGGCCGCTGGAGGCCATCCTTGGACCATCTTCTAGGGCTCCCAACTTCGCGCTTCGCGCTGCGCGAAGCGCGAAGCGCGAATAACTTCGCGCTCTCGCGCCGCCCTCCCAAAGGGAGAATAGGAGGACGAGGAGGAGGGGGAGAAGGAACGAGGACCGCGAAGCGCGAAGCGCGAATAACTTCGCGCCCTCGAGGGAGCCCTTGCATCTTGGGGGCCTCTTGGGACCGCCGCCGACCCGTCTGCAGGGCTTGGCCGGCACTCCCAGAGGCCCGGAAATCTCGCGGCACCCCCTAAGGGGGCGTCCAGGACCATCGGACGCCGGGGATCCCGTTCTCGTAGGGGGTACCCGCACCCCCCGCCACGCCACACGGTATATCTCTTTCTATATATATATACATACATAATATTAGCATTTACAAGCATGTGTTGATATGCTCCCACATGCACACATACATACATACACGCATAAACACAATCATACATAGATACATGCATTCACTCATACATACATACATACATACATACCTACATACATGCATGCATACATGCAGATCTGTATACATTCAGATATGCATACATGCAAACCTGATTACATACATGCATACATGAGTACATGAAAGCATGCATGCATGCATGCATACATACATACAGTGATACATGAATACATGCATAAATGCATGCATGCATACATACATACTTACTTTCAGACTTACATATCAGGATACAGAATCGGCGGCTCCAGCCAGGTGCCTCGACTCTCCATGGGGGCTATGGGCCCCTGGGACCTCTTCTCAACGGCCCCGGGGGCGTCCGAGACTGCCTTCAGAAGGGCCAAGGAAGCCCCCAGGGCAAGCAAGCGCCTGGAGGCCCCCGAAACGATCGAAGAACGCGCCGAATCGCTGACAGAGGCGCTCAACAAGCACCAGATGGCCTCCTGACGGCCCAACAGGCCTCCAAGACGCCCCGAGATGCCTCCAATAACACTCCCACAAGGGCCCCAAGAACCAAAAACCATGGATGTGCTTTGGCTTTTTGAGCAAAAAGGTTGCAGACCTGCTCTTCCGGCTTCTCCGCGCTCTTAGACGGAGGCCCCCAAGGTGGCCCCAGGACGGCCTCAGACGCCCCCCAGAGGTGCCGATGCAGCCCCAACACAGCCCCCCGAGTCTCGGTGCGCCCCTGCGGCGTCCCAGACGGCCCCCAGATGGGCCAAGAGAGCTCCCAGGGCCCCCGACACACTCCAAGAACGCCCCCAAACGCTAACAGAGGCGCTTAACACGCCCCAGACGGCCTCCCCACGGCCCAACTAGGCCTTTAAGACCACCCAAGATGCCTCCACGAGCGCTCCTGCGCGGCCAATGAGGGCCCTCAGGGGGCTCCAACAGCAGTGCAAGTCTTCATCGTCACGAGAGAGCGCTCGCGTGACGATGAAAACAATGGGGATTATGATGGTGATGATGGCGACGATGATGGCGACGATGATGATGATGATGATGATGATGATGATGATGGTGGTGGTGATGATGATAGATTGTGATGACGGCGACGACGGCGACGACCATGATGATGATGCTGATGATGATGGTGATGATGATGGGAATTAGGGTGGTAATGTTGATCAATGATGATTGATGGTTGCTGGTGGTGATGGTGGTGGTGATGATTATGATGATACGGGTGATGATAATGATGATGATCATGGTGATGAGTATCATGATGGTGATGATGGTGCTTACGAAGATTATGCTCGCGATGCCCATGATGGTGATGATGATGCTGATGATGAGGATTAGTGCGAGTATGGCGGTGATGACGGACTGATGGGTGATGATGATGATGGTCATTATGGTGGTGAGGAAGATGGTGATAATGATGCTGACGATTCTGATGCTGCTGATTCTTAGTATTATGATGATGATGGTGGTAGTGGTGATGATGATGACGAGGATAAGGATGATCGTGATGATGATAATCATGATGACTTGACGGTTATGATGACGATGATGATGTTGCATAATATGATGATGGTGATGATGCTGATGCTGATGCTGGCGACGACGACGATGATGATGATGAAACATATGATGATACTGATCATGCTGCTGATGATGTTACTGATGCTGATAACGACGATGTTGATCGTGATGATGATGCTTACAATGATGATGGTGGTGGTGGGGATGATGGGGATCAAGATGTTCTCAATGGTGTCGGTGACGATGATGGTGACGACCGGGACCTTGACAGTTATAATGTGTCTGACTCTTTTTGCTCTGGGATTTAACGGCCGCGCTCGCTTGTGGACCCCCCCGGCACCCCGGCATGCGCTAGTATGTTTGCACGCAGCGAGACATGCGATACATATCAAGACCGACCCGCAGAGAGAGAGAGAGAGAGAGAGAGAAAGAGAGAGAGAGAGAGACAGAGACAGAGAGAGCCAGGACAGAGACCGAGACAGAGAGAGAGAGAGAGAGAAAGAGGCAGAGGCAGAGACCGGCAAGATATTGCCACAGGGAATATTTGGACACATCTTCGCCTACCTTTGTGGGTCCCAGGGTGCCCCAGAGCTGCTGCGGGTCCCCGGGGCCACAAGGGGGACAAGGTACCTCCGCGGGGCACGCGCTGCCAGGCCGATTTCTTCTTTGTTGCGCCTATGATGCAGCGGCCCCGACATCGGACGATGTGATTCTCGGAGCGCGCGGCCCCAGAGGTCCCGACCCCTTTCCCGGGGGCCGCTGCTCGTCCCGGACGCATGCTTGACGGTCTGGGGGGCCCGAAGGCGCACCCCAGAAGCCGAAGCCGGGGGAAAACGCCGGAGGAGGAGGAAGGGCAGGAGGGCGAGTAGGAGGAGGAGGAGGGGCGAAGAGGAGGAGGAGGATGAGGAGGAGGGGCGAGGAGGAGGAGGAGGAGGAGGAGGAGGGGCGAGGAGGAGGAGGAGGAGGAGGAGGAGGGGTGAGGAGGAGGAGGAGGAGGAGGGAGGGGCGGAGTGAAACAAAAAACATCTCGTCGGAGACACGGGGAGGGACGGAGCCAGCGGCAGAGCCGCGGCGGCGGCCGGAGCAGGGCCGAGCGGCGCGCGGGGTGCGGCGCCCTTCGGCGGCACGCTCGATCTCCTGCTGGATGACCTTCTCGCTCTTGGGGAGCGCGATGACGACTGCGCGCAGCGGCAGGCCCGGATCTCCGACGACATGTCTTCTGAATGTAACGGGGGTGGCTTGCGAAGTTTCCATGGCGTGATTTCTAGAGCCGACCCTGGCGTGGAGCGGAGCGATCGGTCACTGTGCGCAATTTTCTTAGCCTCTGTTGCTTGGCGTCTCTGGGGCTTCTCCTAGATCTCGGAGTCTGGGCGGCCGTTTTCGGGCGGAGCCAGCGGACATGGATCTGGGACGGAAAACTGCCCCCGGGGAAGCGGTCGGGACCTCTGTATGTAGTCGCGCATCGAGAAAATCAGACCAGCGGAGGCTTGTGGATGGAGAGCTTCCCAGTCTACCCCTCTTCGAGGGAGGGGGAGGGCCCCCACCTTCTGACGTCGTGGAGAAATCAAAGTTGGCGCTTGTTGACAGTGTTCTGCATTAGGGGGCCTTGGCCAGGCCCCGGGACCTCTTAAAACAAATGCTTTGAATCAAAAGCCGGTCGCGGGGAAGGGGTCCGTACGTTGTCGGAGGTAGGGTGAAGAGGGGGCGAGGGAAGGGAACGAAAAGAGGGAGGAGGAATGCACGAGGAAGGGGCAGAGAAAAGAGGGGGGAAGACCTTCCAGTTGGAGCCATTCCCGTTGTCTGGGCTTGGGTTGCGAGGTTGGCTTCCCAGGGGCCCTCTAGAGGCCTTCTTAGTGGGGTATCGAGGAGGCGGGTCGCTGGGCCACCGCGGCAGGCGCTGGGCAGTGTCGGCGCACGGCTGCCAGAGTAGGGAGAGTAAGGGGAGAGCGGAGGAGCAACAACAACTCGACATCGGGGCAACGCGAGACTCGTGGCAACGAAACAATGCTCATAGATCTCTACCCGTCGCTGTACCGTGCGGTCCACTCGCACTGGAAGTGAAGGAGTAAGGGAATGAGTAAGGGGAGGAGGGGGAGGCGGAAGGGGAGGCGGAGGGAGGAAGCGGCGGAGGAGGCGGATGCGCAAACAGCACATCGGAATCATGAGGAGCAGGGGAGACGGTAGAAAAGGAGGGGAACAAGGAGGAGTAGGAGGAGCGGCAGAAGATATGATGATAGACGCGGACACGAGTGGCGACCTGGGTTTGTCATCGTAACTGGAAAGATAGAGCGTCACTGTCTCCGAGCCTCAAGGCTGACTTCACGCCAGGGCTCCCGATGAGGAGCATGGCAGCCGCATTTGCCTGCGAGGTCCTCATCTTCCGCCTTCGCCTTCAACTCTTGTTGCATTTCGTATTCGTCGTCCTCCTCCTCCTCCTCCTCCTCCTCCTCCTCCTCCTCCTCCTCCTCCTCCTCCTCCTCCTATCTGTCCTCCTCGTCCTCATTCTCTATAGTATGCTCGTCGTCGTTTTTGCCGTCGCCCTCCTTGTCATAGGCGTTTTGCCATCATGCTGCATATGCTGCTCCGTTCGCTGCAGGTGGTGTTGCCGCCGAGTCTACAGCCGTCGCCCCTCCTTCCGCTGTTCCACACTGCGATCATGAAGAGATACATTCATCTCTGTGCGTCCAAGCAACGTCCGCACGAATATCGATCAACATCAGCATCATCATCATAATCAGCATCACCATCAACATTATCATCATCAGCATCATCGTCCTCATTGTCCTAATCACCAGTATCATAATATGCATCCCCATCCTAATCATCATCACCACCTCCGTCACCATCACCATTATCAACGTCTTCAGTGCCATCACGATCATCATCATCACCATCAACATCATCATCATCATCATCATCATCATCATCATCATCATCATCGTCATCAGCATCGTCATCATCATCATCAGCATACTCCGCATCAGCATCAGCATCATAATCATCAGCATCAGCATGGCCATCATCATCATCAGCATCAGCATCAGCATCATCATCGTCATCACCATGCCCGTCACCATCACAGTTACCATCATCGCCATCACCATCATCATCGTTGACATCGTCACCATCATCGCCATCACCATCACCATCATTAGCATCATCATCACCATCAGCATCACCATTAGCACAATTACCATCATCATCAACCTCAACATCATTATCAACATTGTAAACATGATAAACCTCATCACGATGAATCATTACCACCACCATCATCACCATCATCATCATCGTCATCATTATCATCATGACCATCATCGTCTTCATTCTAGTAACTACCGTTAACTCATCCTCCTCCTTCTCCTCCTCCTCCTCCGCTTCATCCCAATTCCTGCGCAGCTTCCTCCTCCTCCTCCTTATCCTCCTCCTCATCATCATCATTCCTCATCCTCGTGATCTCCTACTTCCTCATTCCCCGCCTCCACCTGCTCCTCGCAATCGTTTGCTCCTCGCCATCACCGGCAATCTCATCATCAACCTCCTCCCAAACTCAAACGATGCCAAGCTGACTGCCAGCCCTGTCGGGCACAGCGGAGGAGAGGGAGCACGAGGAGGCTGGAGGAGGGAGGAAGAGCGAGGAGGAGATGGCGGAGCGAAGAGCGAGGGGGAAGAGGAGAGGGCGAGGAGGAAGAGCGCAGCGGAGGAGCGAAGGGGGAGGGTGGAGAGGAAGGGCAAGGAGGCGAACAAGTCGGAGGAGCGAACACGAAGAGCGAGGAGGAGGGAGGGAGCGCCGGACCGAGGGGGCACGAGGAGGGAGGAGGAATGAGGGGGCCGGGCGCGCCCTCACGACGTCGCGTGGAGCCACGCTGGCGAGGGCAGGCCGCCGGCGCCGCGGGGGGGGAGGGCTCCCCTACTCCATCTCCGACTGGAACTTCCAGCCGCCGCCCTTCTGCCGCAAGTACATCTTGCCTGGTGAGGGGCAGCGCTGGGGGTTGAGCAGGACCCGACCGTCCCGGCATTCCTAGAGTCCTGCCACGACACGTTCTCAGAACCCCAAAGTGCCCTGATAACAAAAACAAGGTTCTTAGAACATATCCCCGATGCGTTCAAACAAGACAGTCTGAACCAGAAATGCTCCGAGAACATGTCGTGCAAACCACACAAGGTTCCTAGAACTTGCTTTGCTAGGCCTATGGGCGAGCCAGGACGCTTCGCCACTGCTTGAAGTGGGGGCCACCTCAGTGGGGAAACAAAAACTCGACCTGGGATCGGCGGTACGATGCCGATAGATCGGCGACGGGCCACCGACAGCGAGCCCGCACTCTACTGGGCGGGGGGGACTCTCGGGGCCCCATCAGTCGATGCATCCCCTCCTGAGCCTGGCCCCCTAACTGAAGGGGAACTGGGACACACAAACAAAAATACACACTAATAAAAATATTCCCAATATTTTCCCATATTTTCTGGGTTTTTGTCTTCCCCCCCCTTCCCATATTTTCCCATATTTCCCGGGAATCGCCGATTAATTGTTTCTGTATGGTTTTTCCCCTCCTGACTAACGCTGCCCCTGACCTGCGCACTGGGCGGGCATCTCCGTGATCGGCTCGCCAGTGTCGTAGGGCGAGTACACGATGCCCTCGGTGTAGTGGTTGTACTTGATGGTGGCGGCCTTCGCGTGCCACTCGGGCGAGGCGATGCCCGGGATCAGCTCCCAGCGGTACATGACGGGGATGATCTTGGAGGCGACCCACATGCCTGAGGCAGGGCGGGCGAAGGTGCCGCCCCAGGAGGGGAGGGGACGTCGACCTGGACTCGGCTCAGGAGGGGAGGGGACATCGACCTGGACTCGGCGACACACGGCCGATCCCAGCGCCTCCTGAACCAGGACATGGCCAGCCATGACACTGAAGGCTCCACCTGGCGAGAGCGCACGCTGGAGACTGCTTCGATCCACGTCTGCAGCTCTCTCGGGCGCCCTGGTGTCCTGGCTGATCCGCGAGGTTCCGCTTTTTACGGGGGTCCCGACGATCGGGCGGCGATGGGACCCACCCGGCAAAACTGCGCTAACTGGGCAGGGTGGGGCACGGGGGCCGAGCCCCTGCAGGCGAGCGCCTACCACGAGGAACGGACCCCCTCTTGGGCACAATGCCCAACAACAAATGTTCATGCCGTACGGACAAAAATTGGCCAAAATGTCAAATTTTGTGCCAATCATTGGCCAAAAATTTGCAAAAATTGGCCAAAATGTACGTACATGTTCATGCCCACAATTGTGCCAATTTTTGTCCGTACCCAAGATTTGGACGCCGGAGATGGGCACGGACAAACATTGGCACAATGCCCAACCACAACTGTTGTCCCAGACCAACAGCGACCGCTGTTGGGCAGGCGGCCTTCTGTCGCAAGTGTGCACAGGCCGCGGCGACACCGACAGCGAGTCCTGCTCAAAAGGGAAAGAACTGCTGCTGGGCATTATACCCATTCTTGCCGTACCCATTTCGTTCGTGCCGACAATAATGGGCCCGGGCGCATGCGGAGGGGGATTGAAGGGCCTAGGAAACAGCGAGCACCTTCCGAACCAGAGCTATTCCACAGTTCAGCGTCCTGACTGCATCGGCGATGAATGCGCCATCAAGTGTCGATGTCCTCCCCCCAATCGGTCAATCGCCCCTTTCGCCCGACCCTGACTGCCGGCCAGGCCGCCCACAACTGGCATGACCTGATCGCGCGCGTGCACTGAAGGTGGGGGAGGAGGGGGGGTGGAGGAGGAGGAGGAGGAGGAGGAGGAGGAGGAGGAGAAAGATGAGCACAAGGAGGAGGGAGGGGGCTGCTATGAAGGAAGCGGGCACTGACTGACTGACACGGGTCCCGGGTTCCTGTTTTTTCCCGGGGGCCTGCCACTGGGACCATCTCTGCGTCCCGAGTCGTTGCTTGACGGCCCCGGGGCCCCGTCGATGGCCCCGGGGATCCCGAGAACGGCGATAAAACTTCCAGAACCCGCTGCTCCCAGGCCCACTTCCCCGACGTCCGCCAGTATGTTTTTTGACAATCCGCGGCCCGAGAGGTCACGACCCCTCCCCTCGTGCGGTTGGTAAGGGGGGGGGCGACCTTCATGGGGGGTGACCTTTGGGGCCCCTTGTGGAGCCAGCAGTGGCCCCACAGGGGCCCCAAAGGACCCCTTCAAGGCCCTGTTCCCCTCTATTTGCGCAACCCACCCTGACCACCCGCCCGATTCCCTGGGGGTAGTTCTTCGCCCCGGTTCTAGTTTTGATGGCCCCCGGGATGGCGGGACACGGAGGCCAGCCTCGAGGAAAAAAAGACACAGACTGAAGCAGCACACCTCATCGGAGATCTGGGTGTTCAACGTCGAGGGCGTCCAAGAGGGGTGCGTCCGAGAGGGGTGCGTCCGAGAAGGGTGCGTCCAACGTCGGGGACGTCCAAGAGGGGTGCGTCCGAGAGGCCTGGGTGTCCAACGTCGAGGGCGTCCAAGAGGGGTGCGTCCGAGAGGGGTGCGTCCGAGAGGGGTGCGTCCAACGTCGGGGACGTCCAAGAGGGGTGCGTCCGAGAGGTCGGGGTGTCCAACGTCGAGGGCGTCCAAGAGGGGTGCGTCCGAGAGGGGTGCGTCCGAGAGGGGTGCGTCCAACGTCGGGGACGTCCAAGAGGGGTGCGTCCGAGAGGTCGGGGTGTCCAACGTCGGGGGCGTCCGAGAGGGGGGCGTCCGAGAGGGGGGCGTCCGAGAGGAGAGGCGTGTGCCTCACGTCGGGGGCGTCCAGGAGGGGCGCGCCGCGTGGCACAGGGCACGTGCGCGGCCCAGGGGGGGGGGGCCAGAGAACGTGTTTAGATAAGAAAGCGGAACCCTGACCTTCGGAGAGATATCATGGCGTCCGCCGTGGCCCAAGGCACATGCGCGGCCCAGGGGGGGTCCAGAGAACGTGAGAAAACGGAACAAGGCGTCCGCCGTGGTGCCGACTAACCCCTAGTCCTCACCCCCCTATATGGACAACCCTGGTTAACCTGAAATCCAACGTAGCGAAAACTTCGCAACATCGTGCACAAAGCATTACCAGAGCACCAGACCCCATTGGTCTGCGCCATCTTTCGAACCGGATCGACACGTGAAGGTCACGGGGCCCGAAACCGGGCGAAAACGCCCGGCTCGAAACAACTCAGACGCCAGGATCAAAGTGCATGGCGAGGGAGAGGATACTGGGATCGGCGCGGGGGTCGCTTGGGGGACAGGGGGCTTATCAGTTGAAGCCGAGGTGGGTTACGTCTGGCCTTACCTTGCTTATAGGTGGTTTAGGGGGGTTCAGATCGGGGCTGGGTGGGCTCCGCCCACTGAGCGGAGAGATCAGGCCCCCAAAGCCAATCGTGGCATCTGTAATCCACTCATAGGCTGGGTCCAGGTTCGGCCAGATAGAAACCACCCTGGCATCCATTCACAACCCCCCTGTCCCCTTGGCCCCACCCCGCGCCGATAAGGCCCCTAACGACCTTGTCCATGCTTGCTGGAAGCTGGCCCGGAAGGCCCTGCGCCGCCGCGCAGGGACGAAGACTGCTCGTGGAGGCTGGGCGAGCCAGCCTTGCGCCTGAGCCAAGCTGGCTTCGGGCCCATATCCTACTCAGACTCCGGCTCCGGCCGTTCCACCTTCACCGACATGCTCCTCCCCAAATCACCGACCTGCTGGGGAGCGAGCTGCGTTGCACGGCCAGCATTCAACAATCGTTCCTTCTGACATTCCCTCTTTTCCTGTGCCCACCTCCTCGAGTTCGCCCTCGTGGCATACACCGATGCGCGTACTGTATCACATCCGTTCCAACGAAGCAGGCCTGGATATCTTCAGGCATACAACTCATCATTTACCTTCGGGATCAGGCTCTGCGCTACAAACCAACCTCTGCCGAATCCTAGAGAAACTCCGCATACGTATCCTGCCGTTGCACTGAGATGTTGGTGTGTATCGTGCTGGAGAAATATCAAAATACGTGTTTCGCTCGATCCGGCAATTTTTCCTAGACATTTCGGTCCCTGGGGCCCGTTATCGGTCCCTGGGGCCATCAAGACTGGATCTGGGACGGAAAACTACGCCCAGGAAAATGGTCGGGACCCCTGGCGCAGCGTGCTTAAAAAAACACATCGTCGAATGTCTGGGTCGAAGTCCGACGTCCCACCTTCACGTCATGCTCCTCCCTCCCTCCTCCCCGCTCCCCTTCCTTCCTCTTGTTTTCACGCGACTCCTCCTCATTTTCACGTGTCCTCCTCCTGCTCCGCCACCTTTTGCTTATTCTTCTCCCCTCCTCCTCCTCCTCCTCCTCCTCCTCCTCCTCCTCCTCCTCCTCCTCCTCCTCCTCCTCGTCCTCCTCCTCCTCCTCCTCCGACTCCGAGCGGGGACCCGACTCCCAGGCCCTCTCGTGCATCTGCCCACCTCCGCTGAGCTGTGGACTCCGTCCACGACTTCTTTCTTTAGGAGGCAGCTACTGGGAGGCTTTTGTCGGAAAGATTAAGGAGGATTGAGCCCCATCTCGGGGCTATTGCGACAGAGTGGGCATCGGATTAAGCGGGGTTAAATCGAATTAAGGGGCATTCAGCGGGACTAAGCCGGATTAAGCGGGATCAAGCTGGATTAAGCCGGATTTCGGACCAGGGCGAAAAAAGAATTTGACCTCCCAGGAGTTGCATCCGAACTGACCTGTGGACTCAGTCCAAGACATCTTTCTGGACTGCTTCTCGGAGGAACGGCGGAGACTTCGCCGAAAACCAATCAGCACGGCGGCGGCCGGGGCGGCGGCAGCGAGACCACGCGTTCGTGTCCGAGCTCTTGCAACGCTCCAGCAGCTTGGTCCCGGCGCACGGCTTGTTTGCCCCCCCTCCTATTGAGGGCAGTTTTCAAGTTTCTCGGGGATGTCCGTTCAAGTCAAAGCCCATCTGAGGCGTCTCAGGAGCGTCCGGGGAGGGGCTCGGGATGCCCTCGGGGAGCGCCAACAGGAGCGCCGGGGAGGCTCGCAAGGATCTCCAGGGAGGGCCAAAGAGAGCTTCAAGAGGGTGCGAAATGCAGTACGATCTTAACAGAAACCGCTGTTGAAGGCTATGTTCGAGAGGCCGCTATGTTGGGGAGGCCGTTTTTTGGGAGTTCTGTTGAAGGCGAAGCTCTCTCGGGCGTGTCAGAAGCGCTGGGCCCCCTCTCTTGGAGGCAGTTTTGAAGCCTATTTGGGCCTCTTGGGGGGTTGAGGGTCTCTCAAGTCCTCTTGTGGGCCTCTTCGGAACCTTCTGGGACACTCTTGGGCTGTCTGGGCTCCTCTTGTGCCATCTTGGGGCCACGCTCAGAGCTCCGTACGTCATCTGGACCCTCATGAAGCTCTCTTCTGGGCATTCTCGGGTTCCCTCCTCGTCCTCCTCATCCTCCTCCTCCTCCTCCACCTCCGCCTCCGCCTCAACCTCCGCCTCCTCCTCCTCCACCTCCTTCTCCTCCTCCTGCTCATCCTCCTCCTCCGCCACTTTCTTGTCTCGATCCTGCCTGCCCTGGATCTTGAGTCGTCAATCGTAGAACCTCGGAGCAACGATAACGATTGTTGTGTCTGCGTTCGGCCTCTGACCACTCGTCCGCCCCCCCTCTGTTGGCCGTCTAGAGGCCTCTCGCTCTCGCCTAGGCACCGGACATCTGCCTGCTGCTGCAGGCGCTCTCGCCTGACAGAAGTCGGGCGTTTCGCTTGAGTGGGCAGCGTTCTTTTCATGATAACAGATCGGGTGTCCTCCTCTTTCTCCTCCCCCCCCACCCCTCCCCCTTCCCGCTGGTGCGCATCGTGGCCCCATCGGCTCGAGCTGGACCACCCCCGAGAGCGGATCAACTGCGATGCCTGAGTGCTCAACCGCGGCGGTGCTTCTCAGCCTGTTCACTTGAAGGCGCCTCGCCAGACTGGCGCAGCCTAGCCCGATACCAGCAAGCAAATTGCCCCGGCGTGTGCCAGGCTCCGCCGACTTTTTCCGCGCGACCGGATGCATTGCAGTTCATGGTTAGGGAGAGAGAGAGAGAGAGAGAGAAAGACAAAGACAGAGAGGGAGAGAGAGAGAGAGAGAGGAAGAAAACCAAACCAAAAAAAACAAAACAGAGTCAAAGAGAGAGAAAGAGACAGAGAGAGCGAGGGACAAAGAGAGAAACGAGAGAGAGAGAGAGATAGAGAGAAAGCAGGAAGGAGGCTAGAGGAGGAAGGGGCAAACCATGCTCTGTTCAGAATGAGAACCCGAAGCAGGAGGGCTG
The DNA here is from genome assembly GCA_963575745.1 of Prorocentrum cordatum. NCBI lineage: Eukaryota > Dinophyceae > Prorocentrales > Prorocentraceae > Prorocentrum > Prorocentrum cordatum. The sequence goes on from CAUYUJ010022503.1 coordinate 300,367, forward strand.
GGAAACAAAAGCGCACGCTGCGCGGAAGGTGGCGGATGGTTCGCAGAGAGGCATGGCATGAGCGGGACGCCCTCGTCCACCGTGACTGGGCACGAGTGCTCCGCCGTGACGCTCTTGCTGGGGCGCAGGCTCCACACGTGGCCCTGCATCACCTCCCCGACACCTCCTGGGGGCCCGCCTGGGGCCTCAGGGGCCACTCTTGGGATGTTGTGGGTGTCGCTTGGGCCATGTCGGGGCATCCTGGGTCCTCCTGCGAGTCTGCCTGGGGGCCTCTGGGAGGCCTGTTGCGGTATGTTAAGCGCCTCTGGGGCCGTTCCCAGGCTGTCACCCAGATGACATTCTGGAGGGCAACCGGGGAAACTTCTTTTGAAATCGCCTTGGAGCCTTCCTGGGGCGTCCCTTGGAACTCTCAAGGGCTCTGTGGGGACTCACTTGGGGCCGTCCTGGAGGGCCATGGGGCTCTTTAGGGTTGTCTTCGGGCGCTCTTGGGGCCCTCTTGAACCGTCCAGAGCCTCTTTCGGGAGCTTGATGGGCAATGATGGGGCGATCTAAAAGGCGCTGGGAGCCGTCTGGAGCCGTTCCTGGCGCGAAAGAAGGAGAACCTGTAAATCCTTCAAAAATTATTGGGGATCTACGGTTTTGGCTTCGTGGGGCTGTCATCGGGGTTCTCTGGGCCGTCTTGGGGAGCCTCCTGGCGTGTCTTGGGAACGTGGTGGAGCATTTGGAGGCGCGCTTCGAGTTCTCTGGGACCGTCCGGGCGCTCTCTTGAAAGTCTCTGCGTAGTCGTTGGACGTCTTGAAGCCGTCCAGGGCCATCCAGGACGCCCGAGGAGCGCTGGGAGCTACCGAGCGGAGCTGCGGCAGCGCCATCTCGCGGGCACGGACTCGAGCGCTGTAATATAGACGGCGGACGGCTCGATCTGCGACTTCCACATCTCTCTGAGCAGAGACAGTGCCCATTGCCACTGCCCGCCTTTTCTGCAAACGCTGACGGCCGCAATGTAGAGGCCTTGGGAAAGGTTCGCATTCAAATGCATTTCTCTACGGAGGAACTGCAATGCTGCACTCCATTGCTTTACCCCACCATGCTTCATTCCTGGCAAGTCGAAGGAAACAACGCCTTCTCGAGACCCTCGCCAGACACCAGACATCCAAACCGATGTGGCATTAGAACGGCTTGAGCACAATCTTGTTTGGTCCCCACCTGCTTGAGCCAGAAGTCGCTTGAGCCAGAAACTGCTTGAGCCTCTACTCCCTCCTCTCCCCTGCCCTGCCCTCTCCCTCCCCTTGCCGATCCCCGCCCCAATCACCCTCCCATCCTCGTGCGGCGCCCCGCCAACGCCGTCCCTCCCTCACCTGCTCTTCCTCCTTCTCCTCACCGCCGCTCCCTCCTCATATATCATCACAACCCGTATCCCTCCCGCTTCCCCTCCCACAACCCATTGCGCACCACCGCCCGACGCTGAGCTGGCGGCTGTAAGGGGGGGGGGGGAGGCGGGGGCTGCACCGTTCTTGTTCCGGTGCCGCAGGGCGAATGAGTCGTCCTGAATGTGGAAGTGCTTCTCGAAGAAGCCGTTCGGGTATTGCTCGCGCCCCCGGGGAGTCGGATGGCGGTCGAGTCGAGAAGAGGATAAGCAGGAGGAGGTGGCAATGCGTAGTGGATCTTGAAACAATCGTGAAGGGTAGTGGGCGTGACGATGCAGTATTGCGTGACCGTCGTCGCGCTGAGGGAGAATGGTGTGTGAAACACTCGCGCGTGGAGCCGAAGTGGGCATCGCAGTTGAGGGCACAGGAAATCAGGGAACTCTCGCACTCGAGATACATCCAGGACATCGTCTTCACATCGAAATCTAGGCCTGGGTGGCGGTTTGGCGGCTCCCTGCTCGCCGTCGCCGCCCCGTCGCCGCCTCGTCGCCGCCCGGCGTCTGGGCCTGGGTGGCTGTCTGTTGGCTCCGTGGTCTAAACTTTATCACCACCCTGAAGCCTCACTGATCTGCTCCAACTGAGATAATGCAACTTGTATGCGATTCTGCCTCATCGTTCATGTCGCATATGAACTCATACCATCCCCGGGAGACCTCTGATCGACACCCTTCATCCCTTTCAAAAGCCTTCTGCGCGCATACTCGTTGATCAAAACGTTGCAGCTCCAAAAATCCCAGGCAAATAACTTGACAAAGTCCACACATGCGCGTCGTCGCGCGCGCGTGTGTCAAAGTCAGCCCAAAACCTTGATGTTCACAGGGACCTCAAGATCGAAGTTCCCGAACACATATTCCCGATGGTTCGTGAATACCCGCTTTCAAAAATCAGCGCGCGCGTGTTCTCGCGATTTCTTTTGTAAACCGGACGTTGTTTTCAGTAGGTTCATCAGATGCGACCACGCGGGTCCCTCGCGAGCGCATGCCGGATTTGTTCGAACGTCCTTGCGCCCTTTCTGGGGGGGCCAAGATCTTTGTTACAACAAACCATGCGGCCCACTCGCGCGCGTCGGTGGCGCGAGCATGTCGGAAGCATCCGAAAGCCGCATCCGCGACGGATGGGCGTCATCATCGTGATTGACGTTACCAGCATCGGCGCTGCCATTGACCTTGCCAACGGCATTGTGATCATCGTCGCCACCGTCACTAGTATCATCAGCGTTGCCGCTGTTGCCGGCGTCATCGTGATATCGCGCCCGAGCGAACCACCGACCCGGTGTGAACTGCCCGCGCGCCAGCGCGGCTTTTGACGCACGTCGGGAAGTTCCCATCGGTAAGCGCCATCGCGGCCGCATCGGCCGTGCCGAACCAGCTGGCCGCCCTGTGTAAAGTCTACGCGCGCCAGCGCGACCGCAGACATGCGCCACCCGCCAAGCAATCATCGCCATCGCCGCCGCATGGGTCGACATCAATTTCGCCATCGTCACCGTTGCCTGATGAGTTTGTGCCTGCCAAGTTACTGGTAGGTGGGTGGGTGGGATGTTAGTGCAAGCGTGGGCGGTGCCATGTATTCCATTGCGCCACACCGACGGCAGAACACAGATAACACCACACACATATATATATATATATATATATATATTGCGCACCGAAAACATTCCGCTTCCGTCAAAAATGACGATTCACTTCCCGCCCCGAAATTAACGACTCCCCGTTTTGTATTGCAACCTGAATACTGTTCTGCCCCATCGTCGTTCGGAGATATGAGATCATATCATCCCAGGCAGGCCGGTATCGGTATCGTTCTGCGAAGAATGCTATGCGCGCGAACTCGTTTGTCAGCAGTCATAGGTTTCCAAGAGTCCCTTGCAACAAAACACAAAGCGGAGTGCGCCCGCGCGCGTCGTCGCGGGCGCATGTGGAGATCCTGCAAAAAACGTAGGGTTCGTTTGGGTTTCAATATCGAGTGCCCCGAAAACGAAAAAAAAAAACGCATAGGATTGCAACACGAATGTTCAACACTGACGGTTTGCGCTCGGGATCTTGCGACTTCTTTAAAAAACGATCGGATCTCAACATATTCATACCTTGCTGACAATTTGGCCTCTCGCGCGCGCGTCGGAATCGCTCGAACGCCCTTGCGCGCGCAGTATGTTACACAAAACGAAATGCACACGCGCGCGTCGTCGCGCGCGCGTGCGGAAATTCGTCAAAAACATCAAGGTTCGTAAGGATGTCAAAACCGAGTGCCCCAAAACAAAAATTGTGTTGCAACATCAATTTTCATTAATGCCTGACATCACTGTTCCCCAATCAGTGCTTGCACTGAAAGGGTCCTGGCGGAAGTTGAAGCATTTGGCGAAAACTGGGTTCCCGGGTTCCCGGTTCTGGGTTCCCGGAATCCCGTTTCCGGGTTCCAAGCCGATTTCGGTGGGCGGCGAAGTTCCCAGTTTCCTGGTCGATGGTGTGATCGATCGGTCTCACCATCGATCTGATTACCCACCTCTCTATCGATCTCACGATCGATCTCACAAGCGATCCCACGAACGATCTCACAAGCATCTTACTACAGATCGCACGAGCGATCTCGGGATCGATCTCACTATCGATCTCATTAAACCGATATCATTCTCGGTCTCACGATCGACCTTACAATCGTCCTCGCGATCGATTCCACGATCGATCCCACGATCGTACTCACAATCGATCGCGAGACCCATATTGCAAATTTTTAAGTCCTCCACTGATTGGGGCTTTCCCCTGTTATGTTTTGGGGTATATATATATATACAGATATAGATAATGTTCACTACATTCGGCCTAGCGGCACTCTAGCGGCACCCTCGCGCCGCACGTCGAAATCATTCGAGCGCCCTTGCGCACAAGCTTGGGGGGGGGGGTCGCGACCCGTGTCAAGTAATACCATGCGGGCCACTCTCGCGCGTCGGCCGACCGCGCATGTCGAACTCCCTCCAAAACTTTCACCACCGACGCGAAGGCTCCGTCATCGTCGTCGGCGTGGTCAGCACTGGCGCCGTCACTGGCCTTGCTGTCGTCGTTGTCATCATCGTCTCCCTCATCGCTACCATCATCATCGCGTCTACCTTTTGTCGACGTTGCCATGATACCGCGCCCGCTCAAGTCGCCGACTCAAGCTGGAGTGCCCGCTGGGGAGTGCCCAGTGGTTAGCGCCACCGCGGCCGCGTTGGCGGCGCCAAATTATCTGGCCGCAGCGCGCGCGCATGCGCGGGCCAGCGCGGCCGCAGAGATGCACCAGCGAACTCCAAGCTCTCATCGCAATCGCCGCCGCATGGGTTTTGCAAACCAGGCAGCGGATGAGTTGGTGGTATGATTGTGCGAGCAGTGCGTTGGACAACTCATTGCGAACAGAACTTAACTCACCTTTTTTTTTAATATATATATATATATATTAAAAAAGCGAAACAAAAAACGTATTAGGATGCCCTCCTGCACTTAGACGCTCACCTTTTCGTATTGCAGTTTGCACATGGTTCTGCCCCCGTTGTCAACCATAATTAGGAATACTATTACTCCTACTCCGACTCGTACTCCTACTACTACTACTACTACGACGACGACGACGACGACGACGACGACGACTACTACTACTACCACTACGACGGCTACAACTACTACTACTACTACGACTACGACGACCCTACTACTACTACCAACTACGACGGCTACCTAAACTAACTACTACTACTACTATTCTACTACCAACCTACTACTAACTACTACTACTACTTACCTACTACTACCTACTCTTCTACTACTACTACTTACACTAAACTACTAACTACTACTACTACTAACTAAACTACTACTTCTATAACTACTAACTAACCAACTAACTACAGCGACTACGTACTACACTGCTTAACTACTACGAAACTACGACGACGAGTAGTAGTATTAAGTAACTACTATACTACTACTACTAACTACGATTACTACTACTACTACCTGCTACTACTACAACGAATAACTACTAACTACTACTACTACCTACTACTACTAACTACTACCTTACTACCTACTACTACGTACCCTACTACTACTACGACTACTACTACTACTACCACTTCTACTACTACGACCTACTACCTACGACCTACGACTACTACTACTACTACTACTACTACTACTACTACCACTACTACTACTACTAGTAGTATTACTACTACTACTACTACTACTACTACTACTACTACTACTACTACTACTACTACTACTACGACACTACTACTACTACTACTACTACTACTACTACTACTATAGTACTACTCCTACCATAGCGACCATCATTAAACGGAGGTTACACTACGACCTACGACTAAACGAAAAAACTTACTACTACTACTACGACTGCTAAACTACTATACTACTACTTCGGCAACGAACTACTACGAACGACTACGACTACGACTACGACTACGACTTCGACTACTAACTACTGCTACTGGGCTACTGCTTACTGCTGAAACTACTAACTACTACTAACTGCCTGCTACAACTACTTTCGCCCTTACTAAACTAACTATACTACCTTCTACTACTACCTCTACTACTACTACTACTACTGCTACTACTACTGCTACTACAACTACTACTACTACTGCTACTACAATTACCACTGGGGCTCCTACGACCATTACTATTCGCATAACAAGAATTACGGCTACGACTACGAAAGCGACTACGACTACGACTACTACTACTGCTACTACTACCACTACTGCTGCTACTACTCTTCGCATGCTGCTGCTACTGTGGCTACGGCTGCTACTACCGCTTTTACTGCCACTCCGACTGCTAGCACTACTACTACTACTACTACTACTACCACTACTACTACTACTACTACCACTACTACTACTACTACTGCTACTACTACTACTACTACTACTACTTCTACTACTACTACTACTACTACTACTACTACGACTGCGGCTACTACACCTACTACTACGACTACGGTGGCTACTACTACTTCTACTGCTGCTAGCACGACCACTGCTACGACTACTTCTACTACGCCTACTACTGCTACGGCTAGTACTACTACTGCTGATGCTGCTACTACTACTACTACTTCTACTACTACTACTACTACTAATACTGCCCATACTGCAGCTACTACTACTACTACCACCACTACAACGACTACTGCTACTACTACTACTACTACTACTACTGTTGCTGCTGCTGCTTCTAATACTGGAACTACTACTGTTACCACTACGAGTCCCCCCTTACTCCTAACGAACTAACCACTACTACTACTAAACTACCACTACTACTACTACTCCACTACCCACTGCCAACTTAAACTAGTAACTACTACGGAACTAAACGTACCTACTACGAATGGCTACACCAACTCCTACCTACTAACTACTAAACCCACCACCACTACTACTACTACTACCGTACTACTACTACTACGAGTACTTACTACTATCACTAAACTCTACTACTACTAACTGCTACTACTAAACTGCTACCTGACTACTACCCTAACTACTACTAACCAAACTGACCAACCTACTACTACTACTTACTCACTACTCCTAACTAACTACTACTAATACTACTATACTACTACGAACCTACTACCTTTTTAATTAACTTACTAACAACCACAACTACTACTACTACTACTACCTAAAACTACTACTGACTACTACTACGACTCTTTGAAGCGTACAGTCCTACTACTAACTACCTACTAACTACTACTAACTGCTGCCTACTACTACTCTACTACTACTACCACAACCCTACTAACTACCAACTACGTATCTACTACTACTACTAAAACTACTACTACCCTACTACTACTACTACTACTACTACTACTAACTACGAAAAATACTACGGCTACTACTACTACTACCCTAACTACGACTACTACTAATAATACTACTAAACTGACTACTAACTACTACTACTGCTTCTACTAAACTTGCCGCTACTACTACTTAACTACTACTACTACTACTACTACTACTGCTACTGCTACTGCTACTACTAACTACTACTACTACTACTACTACTACTACTACTACTACTACTACTACTACATACTACTACATACTACTTACTACATCCCACCTACGACTTACTACTTACTACTTACTACTTACTACTTACTACTTACTACGTACGACTACGACTACGACTACTACTACTACTACTACTACTACTACTACTACTACTACCACTACTACTACTACGAATTACGACTACTAGTACTACTAGAAAATAATTCAACTCCTGCGACTACGGCTACGGCTACGACTACTACGACTACTACGGGTGCTTCTGCGACTGATGCTGCTACTGCTAAGCTAATCGATTGGTACAACTACTACTGGTGCTACTCCTGACCACCACTGCAGGGGCCAGGGTTAAGGGTGAAGACGGTACGACGTACGTCGTGTGATACCCTCCCCACCCTTGTCCTCCTCAACCTCCTCTTTCCGCATTCCACCTCGGCCTCTTCGTCCTGCTCCTTCTTGCGCTCAGCATCCTCCTCCCTCCGCATTGCTCCTCCTTCTCCCAACCCTCTTTCCTCTCGTACCGTTTATTAAGGTTGTTGTGCCCACTGTTTGTTACTTGGGGAAACAGGAGATGGGATCGAACAGCGATGACATACACGACTCATGGTCGTCGCAAGGCTGTCCTGCGAACGTGGCCGAAACTCAGGCCAGGAATTCGGGCGAAAACGAGATCGGGCCTCGCCACGATGACGTTGCTGCTTGCTGTAGGCGCCCGCTGTGGACAGACAGACGCCAACAGAAGAAGCTACCTGTGACAATTATTGCCTGGGCAAGCGGTCGAGGAGAAGAAGCAACGGAAGAACGGGGGGAGCAGGGGGAGGAGGGGGAGGAAAGCCGAAGCACCTGGAGCAACGCCCAGGCTAACCTGCGATAGGCGAGCCGTTGCGCGCAGCTGGGGGGACTGGACACTAACAAAACTACGTAGTGATACAACTGTCCACGCCGCGAGCGCATCCACGTAAACTGAAACGCCGGGCGAGCACTCAACGAAAAAAGGGGAGGGAGGTGGAGGAGGAGGAAGAGGGAAGCAAGGGGGAGGAGAGAAAACACAAACTAGTTGATACGAACAACCCTGACATCGTATGGGCCCGAGGCCAGCTGGCCTGAAGCCCAAATGCGCGACTGGCGACGGTACGCAGCAACAAACCAAAGCTGACATTACCATTACCGAAGGGCTGACCAGGCCCACAAAGCTAACAACCAAAGCCCACGAGGCTAACAACCAGAAAGCGGGCAGCAAGGAAGCAGTGGGGTAGAGGCGTGGGGAAGGAAGAACACTAATTGGTGGAGCGGGTCCTCTTGAATGCAATTTGCATGGGGCGCTGTGAGCGCGGGTGGCCAACGACCGCCGCGCGGATAGAGCCGAGGAAAGCGGCGGAACACCCGCCTCCCGGGAGCCCGTAGCGCCAGAAGCTGTGCACTTTGAAGAGGGCGTAGATGCCAATCGCGCGCCAAGCGGCCACGTTCGCAGTGGCAGTGTCCGACCTGGAACTCGGGGGAGGGAATGGACACAAGGGAGAATCCCTCGAAACTAGCCTGGACAGAACACCGCTGGGAATTTCGTGAAGCCCAAATGTCTCTGACACAGGGCGTGGAGTGCAACGCATAATTCATAGTGTTCAACACTTACTGTCCTCCCCGCGCTGGCAATTGAACAAGCATCCGCGATTCTGCTCGAAGCGGCGCGCCGGGCACCAGCCATTCCAGGCAGCGCGGATCTGGCACGTCTGGCCCGAGGAAGGAAAATATGGGCGGAGAGCGAAAGAGAATAAGACCAGGCCGCGGGCCAGTGACCTGGGAGGGCAGGGGGCCGCCATCAATCCAACCGCCTCCTGACGTACGCGGCCACCGAATGGCGGGACGCAGCTCGAAAAACCAGCGTGGCCTTGTCTTGCCGGCCCTCCTTCTGGAGTCCGGCGGGGCTCGCGGGGTCCAAGAGGGAAAAAGGAGTCCAGGGGAAGGCCTTCTTAGCCGAACTCCAAGCGTCGGTGGCGGCCTGCAAACGGAAGGGGGGAGCAATCCTGGACGGTAGGTCTTGAAACGCACGGCCCGGGTCTAGTTGTCTGGCAGCAGCGTGAGCCGGAGAAGGCCGCGGGCGCGCCGTCGGACACGGAGGCCGCCGTGCGCGGCAATTTCGAATCGCGCCACGCGTGCCCGGACAGCCAACGTCATGTTCGGGATGTCTGGCAGGTCTACCAGGGAGTGAGAACGGACCGCAAGTCCTTCAAGGCCTCCACTGTGTTCATGCTTTTCATGTTCTGCATCCTCCTCCTCACCGTCATCACTACCATCATCATCGGCGTCACCATCATCAGCGTCGCCATCATCATCATCATCATCATCATCATCATCATCAGCATCATCATCATCATCATCATCATCATCACCGTAGTCACCATCACGATCATCATCGTCGCCATCGTTCTCATGATCACATCGAGCCGCAGCGTCACTAATCGCAGCATCATCATCCTCATCCTCATCCTCACAATCACCACCACCACCATCCTCCTCCTCGTCATCATCATCGTCATCAGCATCAACATCATCATCAGCATCAACATCAACATCAACATCAATTCCATCATCAACATCAACATCACCATCAACACCACCATCATCATCAACAATATCATCATCATCAACAACAACGTCCACATCCACATCCACATCCTCATCCATCCTCCTCCCGCTCCTCCTTCTCGTCCTCCCGCTCCGTGACGCCATTGTCCCCTGAGGAGGAACGATCGGCGGGGACCATCTCAGTGGGGGGCACATCGACCTGGAATCGGCGATATATCGCCGACAAATCGACGAGACTAGGCTCCCGGTAGCAAATCGGCACGTTTCTGGACGGGACGGGCTATGTGGCCCTGGTCGGCGATCAATGGGTGACTGAGGGGTCATTGCGTCCCCCCCTGAGCCGATCCTCTGCTGACGTTGCCTCTCATGAAAAGTCAAAAACCTGTCCCTGGACCTCTCCTTGGGGTGCGTTCTGCTCAGAATTCCGAGGCGGATCCAGCCGTGGCCACGGGGGCGTCCCAGAAGGTCAAGAAGCACTCCCAGAAAGCGAACCTCGATCCTCGACCCCTCCTGACGTTGCCACTGACCTTCGTCCTGCTCCTCGTCATCCTGCCCCTGGCCCGCCCGCAGGACGGTGTCGAACGCCTTCTTCGTGGCAGTGCCACCTGTCGCCTCCAGGTGCCTCGTGGCCCTCACCTTGCACTCGGCCTGGAGGCAGGGGATCGCGGCGAGAGAGGGGGCGGGAAGGACGAAGAGGGAGTACCGGCGGCGCGCCGAGGGGCGAAGCGAGAGGGGACGAGGCATCGTATATTGCGGCGGGGCTTCTCAGAAGCCCCCTGGCCTCCTGAGAAGCCCTCGTTGTCTCTGGAGAAGGCTTAGACAGCTTCTCAGAAGGCAAGAGGCCTTCTGTGCCTCCTGAGAAACACGCCCCCTCTGCCTTCCATCCTGGGCGCGCCGCCGAGTCGGGTGCAGGGGAGGGTGAGGGGGAGGAGGAGGAGGAGGAGGAGGAGGAGGATCCCCACCCGATCTTCATTGTCAGGCCAGCCTCTCGACGTTGTCTGTTCGCAGATCGCTCTCCAGCCAAGACGCAGCTGCTCGACGCGTCCGAAAGGGACGCCTCGCCAGAGAGACAATCCAGCGACCTCTCAAGCGACTAACAGGAAGCATCTATACACAGGCTCAAGGGTGGGCGGGCTGGGTTGAGCCCAAAAACCCACGGAAGCGATTAGCATCGACGGCCTGACCTCTAGACCGATGGGGAAAGACATGCACGCAAATGATATCCCCACCCGATCTTCATTGTCAGGCCAGCCTCTCGACGTTGTCTGTTCGCAGATCACTCTCCAGCCAAGACGCAGCTGCTCGACGCGTCCGAAAGGGACGCCTCGCCAGAGAGACAATCCAGCGACCTCAAAGCATCTAACTTCAAAAGATCCTCCTGGCCGTCAGGCCGTCATTCGCATCAAGGCACGGTGCACGGAACAGAGCCTAGACTCACGGTACGCTTTTGCAAGCAAACTGGACAATCTGGGAGGGTATGGTTCAGCAATCTTTGTCCAGAAGGCGCCCGACGGCGCCTTGCCCTCAAGGGCTTTGTGCGGCAGCTGCGAGAAAGAGCAACAGCCACGGCCACTGCATTTACAGCTACTCAGGGCGTCTAGGTTCACGTGCACATACATGACTCTGGTTCGTTTTCTCCATTGCGTGCCGAAAGCACAGAAGTCAAAGTCGATCACCTTCACGTTGGTCTGCTTGGCGGCATGTACCGCCCACTTGGTCTCCCACACCCACAAGGTGGCTGGGTTCTCGATTGCCGCTGGGACTCCACGCAGGGCGCACTCCAGAAAGAAGCTGAAGGAGAAGCACGCGAGCCTGTTCCCCAGCATCACCTTGAGCGAGTCGCCTGACGAGAGGCCAGGGAGTCCCAGCAGATGTTTCCCATCACGCAAGGCGGGGGGGCCGTTGGGCCTATTCCGCGCCATGGACCAGGAACTGCAGGGCATACCCAGCCAGACACCCTGGAGCAGCTGCCCACGAAGCCAACCTCGAACAACACGTTGCACGCTGCGCCTGGAGAGATCGCCCAGGGCGGGCTCGTCCTCCATGTCCAGCTCGAAGACACGCGGGGCCAGCCGCGAGGCCTGGCCGTGTCGCATGGCACGCGACCAGTTCCCGGAGCCACTGAAGATCCCCAGGTACACCTTCGACTTGGCGGTGTGGGCCCACGAGCTCAAATTCTGCATAGGGTGCTGCCAATAGTCACGGCGCAGCCGAGGGCCTGAGCTTGCTGCACTGGTCGAAGACGCTGGAGCTGCTCTTGAACTCGGCCTCCCTTTGCATAGCGCTTGAGACTCCGGTCGGACTCCCACCGCCCTCTTTTCTTGATGTCCCCGAACTCCCGAGCGTTGGTTAGCATCTCGTGGCTGGCACCGCCGTGGCGCAGTTGGTACAGCACCGGGGGGCCCAGGGTCTCCAGGTCCAGGGCGGCGGACGCGAGGCTGAACGCTCGGGTCCATGACTTCATGCTCAGCGCGAACAACGGCTGCTCTGGGTGTCGGCCCAGCACCAATCAGTCGGTCCAGCACCTGATCCATCCACCCGAACTCTGGGTTGTCCAGCAGCAGGCTGATGTCGTAATCCTTTGTCTTCGACCTCGCCTCGAGCTCGGCCGGGAACAGGAGGATGGAATACTTGCTCAGGTGCCGGGGCCCACACTTCACCGGCCGCACGACCGAGATCACGCGCAGGGACAGCAGCTCGGAGGGGCGCAGGTAGAGGATGAAGGCCAGCACGGACGCCGTCGCCGCCACCTCCCACCCGTTCGTCACCATCCAGTCCGCCATCCACGCCACCACTGGCCAAGGCAGGGGAAGGCGAGCCCGGGGGGGCGCCATGGACTTCCAGCCCTTCAGCGCCCGCTGCACGCGCGGCATGTTGATCAGCTTCGGCAGCAGGTCCAGCCGGAAGTGGGTCACGGCGGCCGCCAGCTTCGACCCGTCCGGCGAGTCGTGGCCCTCGAAGTACAACTCGTTGAAGTATTCCAGGAGCGTCTCCTCCAGCTCTGGGATGGTGGACACTGGGAGCCTCGCAGCCGCGGCCCAGGTCAGGAAACGGTGGTATCGGGGCCCCCGCCAGTGGACGCCCTCTGGATGCCTGGCCCGCCGACGCTTCGCTCGGGCGGTCCGCTCCAGTGGCTCCGCCGATAGGTCCAGCCCCAATGTCGAAGCCGCTGCCGAGGAAGTGGTCCGCCCCGCCGGGGTCCCAGCTCGCCTCTTGCTCGAGGCCGGGCGGGGGCCCGAAGGCAGGCTGCCTCGCGCCAGGAGGCCGCCCGACGTCGGAGCGGGCGCCGCGGCTACCACCACAGGCGCTGGGGCCGCAGGTATCTGATGTCGTCGAAGCATAGCCCACGCCTGGCAGGTTCCTGGAGGCGCGGTCCGCGGAGTTCCGCTCGGAAGGTACCCAGCGCCAAAAGAAGGCAGTGCCGCTAGCTAGCGAAAGGGCCGCCAGCTGCCGGCAGATGCGCCCCATCTCTGGGCGCGAGGACCGCCCCTTGGTGGCAGCCAGGATCGTTCCCAAACAATCGCCCAAGCACAGATGGCACCGGTTGAAGGACGAGAGACGCCGAAGGATATGCCGAACAGCCACCACCATCCCACGACCTTCGAACGACTTGAGGTTCCGAACGACACCATCTGTGCGACACGACCGGGTACCACCCCTCCGCCCAGACGCCCTCTGGGATCTCCGGGAACTCCTCATTCTCCACCTGGGTCACCTCCTCCACCTCGAACGCGGAGCCTGACACGACGAACTCCTCACCCTCCTCCAAGTCCGTGATCACCTCCTGGAAGCCCCCTGGGTTCTCGAAGGTTGCGACCGACTCGGGCACGAAGGGGTCTCCAGAGCTCTGAGCCTTTAGGGCGAGGGACCGATGTGAGACGCCACCCTCCTGAGTCTTGCTGAATCTCCACCTCTCGTTGTACCGTGATAACTCCAGTGCAACAGCTGACGACGATGTTTTCTGAGTGACCCCCACGCCCCACCACGATGCGTCGACCATCGTGAGCCTGCTGTCAAACGCGGCACCCGCGTCTCGGAAGCAGAACACGACCAGACTGGCGCACCAGCGGAGCTCGCGCAGGCAAGAGGGCCAGAGCCGACCAGTTCGGCCCCCATACTGGGCAGAAAAAGCGTACAGCGAGTTGAGACAGGACAGAAGCTCGCGCCGGATCAGCGCCCTCGATGTAAAGTGTGAGACCACGCGCGAGACCGTCTTGCCCGAAGCAAAGCCCTTCCGGCACAGCTCCAGGCAGGCCAGCCGTAGCTTCCACCGCAGCGCCGGGTTCAGCCCGATGATCGGGAACTTCTCGTCGAACTGCCAGCCCAGCGCGGCAGCGCCGAAACTGCACTCGACCCCGCGGGTTGGTAGGCCAGCCGCTCGGAGCCGAGAGTCGACCGCAGCGGCAGCAGCGGACGCCACCGACGGGTCGGTCGAGAGGCTCAGCGCGTTGTCCACGTACTCGGTGTGGATCACGTCGCTGGTGACGCCCGGCACAGGGCGCCTGTCCACGAAGCGGTTGGCCACGGTCAGCTGGGGCACCTGCAGCGCGGTCGCCTCCAACATCGCCTGGCAGATCCAGAGGCTGAAGGAGCAACCCATCGGCGGGCACCGGAAGCACGGGTCGACCAGGTCCGTCCCGCTGAGAGGGCGCCCGTCCGAGGTGCAGTCAAGCCCCAGCAGGCCCGCGCGGCAGCTCGGCAGCGCAAAGTACCGTCGGAACTCCGGCGGCAGCAGCATCGTGTAGAAGGCGTCGGCCAGGTCCACCTCGGCCACGGCGATGGGCTTCCCGCTGCCCACGTGAAGGCCAGCGAAGCTCGCGCCAGACGCGAGGGCCACCTTGTCGGGGGCCCGGAAGTGCAGGGACGCATGCCTGCCGTCCAGGATGAGCCGCAGCTTCCCCGACTTCTTATAAACGAAGAACACACCCACGCTGCGCGCCTTGTCAGCGTAGTAGTCGATGAGGTTCCGGCGCTCGAGGATCCGCAGCAGCTGGATGTACAGCTTGGGGTTCCTGAGCGCCGGGTCGATGTAGAGCTTCCGAGGACCGTCGGACTCGATCCGAGCCCGACCCTCGGACTGGGACAGCATCATATCATGAAGCCGTTCAACTATCTTGCGGCCAGCTCCTCCTCCCAGCGTGTCCAGCGCCACCGGCGTGAAACCCTCGTCCGGGAGCGAGAGGCTGTTGATGTTATCAAAGCTGAACGGAGCGACCGTGGCACTCTCGCCGGCGTAGTCGCTGAGAACTCGAAGCTCCTCAAGGGCTCCTGAGCCAGTCAATCCCTCCGGGGGCTTACCGAACCGTCGGACAGCATCACGAACGTTGTCCAAGGCCCGCTGCTGACCCGCAGAGACAGGCTGCGAGTGGTCGCCGTGGCGACAGGGCTGGCCGACGTACAGCTCGTTGAGGGTATTCACCACCTCGTTCACCATAGCATCAGCATGACCCCGACGAAGACCACGACGGGCCACAGAACGTGTGCAAGCGAAGCTGTTCGCCTCTGAACAGACCTGACGCTGTTGATCAGGACGTGGCAGTGGAAATAGATCACGTTGGCGCCCACAAGGCATGCCCTTGAAGTGCTCATCACCAGCGAATGGCGGGCCACCACCGCTGGGCCCCCCTCCAGAAACGCGCGGACCGCCGGGGGGAAGCGGCCCGCGTGGTAGTACGCCCGTCATTTTCGCAAGGCCCGCTGCTCTTCGCGGGCCTTGCGTACTTGCTTCAACACCGAAGCGTCCCTCTCCACCTCCTTCGCCACATGCTCCAGGAGCAGGGGACAGATCATGTTCTCCCCGTGGTCTCGGCTGAGACCAGTGAAGACAGCGCTCTCGTCGATGAACCCGAAGCTCAGCAAGCTGTGACTGCCGCCCCCCCGACCACGGCCCTTCTTGCCAGTCTTCTTGTTCTCCCCGGCCTCGCCGCCGTCGCCGGCGCCGTGGCCTCCGTGGTGGGGGTCTCGGTCCATCACGTAGACGTACTCGTACATCTGACACTTCCGAAGGATCTGCTCGGCGCCCGCGATATTTGGCAGGTCCAGGCCATCCCAGCACGCCATCGTGTAGATCGCGCGCATCCCGGCCTCATAATCGTTCACGCCGTAGTCGTCGGCCGCCAGCCCGAGGGTCGCCTTCCAGAACCTGAAATGATCCAGCGGCCCTCCCTGACGACGGTCGATGAACTTGCAGCACCACAGGCACGTCCGCGGACCGGGGATGTGCCAGTCCACGAACGCCTCCTCGGTGAAGCTGGCGACGGCGTCGCGCCACTGCCGCAGCAGCCTCCCGCCTGGAACGGCAGGGTTCGGCAGGATCCCCATCAGACGAGCATCCGACGCGGCCTCTCGCCCAGCGTACTCCTGGGCCGATCCCGAGATCGAGCGGATCGTCACCCATGAGCCGTCGGCCAGCGGCATGAGGCCGACGGACCCTCGCAGCACCGACCCGGCGGGCGGGGCCACGGCAGTCCCGCGCGCACCAGCAGTCGTCGACTCGACCAGCACCCACATGGCGGCCGCGGCTACGCCCGCCGCCGCAGGAGCGGCAGCTCCGCCAGCAGCACATGCTCCGGCTCCTGCAGCTCCTCCGACGGCACCACCAGGTAACCCACCAGCGGGAACCAGAGCAGCAGCCTGCGCCCCGGGGGCCTCCGCCGCCGCCACCTCACCTGCCTCCGCCGGGGCAGCCGGGCCGCCCTGACCGAAGGTCAGTGGGATGAGGTAAGGCCCCGCCGGCGCTCCCAGTCCGAGGCGGTGATGATCGGCCGCCAGCGCCGCCCTGCAGTAGTCCACGGCGGCCTGGTCGATCTGCTGCTGTTCCTGCATCGTCAGGTCCCGCCTGAAGCGGTGTGAGTTCGCACCTCGGACCCCGGGCGGGAAGGTCGCTCGTGTGCCAGCGTAGCGCACGGCAATGATGTCGCTCCCGTCGCACGTGTAGTCCTCCTCGTAGATGTCCGTGTCCACGGTGCAGATCAGCACGACGAGCGGCGACACGACCTCAGCTGGCACTCTCGCCCGACGCCCCAAGATCAGCCGCTGGTGCCATAATGGCTCGCCGTCGTAGCGAACCCAGGCCCACTGCTGCATCCCCGGCGCTGCTGCCACTGCTGGGGCCACGATCGCCGCCGCCATCATGACGACGCTTGCAGGCTAGCCACACGCCACCCCACGAGCTGTACACGTACCAGGCGATGAGGCCCAGGAACAGCAGCTCGTTCACCAGTACCACCAGCCAGAAGGAGGACCCCGCGGTGTCGGCCCCGGCCTCCTGCTCCGCCGGCGGCGCCGGGTTGGCAGGCGCCGGCCGTCCTCCCGGGCAAGCCGGGCAGCCTGGGCACGGCGGGCAGGCCGCGCAGCCAGGGAACCCCGGGCACGCCGGGATCGTGATCGAGGGGCAGCGCTGCAGATTGCCGCCCCAGAGATATGCAAGAGCCCCCTGCCACGCGTATTGGGCTGCGGGCCAGAGGAAATCCATTCGCACTGCCTGGATGCGAATTCCTTGAGCCCAAAAACCCACGGAAGCGATTAGCATCGACGGCCTGACCTCTAGACCGATGGGGAAAGACATGCACGCAAAGGATAGGAGGAGGAGGAGGAGGAGGAGGAGGAGGAGGAGGAGGAGGAGGAAGAGGAGAAGAAGAAGGGGGGGAGGAGGAGAAGGAGGAAGAGGAGCATGAGCAGGAGGAGAATGAGCAGGAGGAGGAGGAGGAGAAGGAGAAGGAGGAGGCGAAGGATGAGTCCAGATGCGCAGCAACTGCAAGACCGGCGTGCCTGAGATGCGGGCCACGTTGGCACAATCATACGGAGGAGGAGAAGGAGGGGAGGAAGGAAGAGGAGGAGGAGGAGGAGGAGGAGGAGGAGGAGTGCAAGGATGGTGGGTAGATGATGCATGAGGGGGAACATGCTGAGGAGGAAGGAGAGGGGAAGCGAAAGAGGACGAGGAGGAGGAGGAGGATGAGGACATCCTCTTCATCCCTTCTACTCATCCTCCTCGTTTTGCGTCTGGCTTCCCCAACTCGTCCAAGTTCCCCCAGGAATTCTACCAATGACGGCCCGTCCTTGCACCCAACTGCGAACATAAGCCAATCCTATTCCCCTTCCCGTTCCCCTTTACCCTTTTCCGTGGCAGCAAGTACGTTATGCGTTTTCATATCATTCCTTACTGGGACCCCAATCGGGAACATCGAGAGCAACGCGAGCGCGGCTGCGACCCCAGCTTTCCAGAAGTATCGAGCACTTTCTGGGGCCTGGAAGAAGCATCCGCACTCGGCTGGTCTACATCATCCATGTATTTGGCGATCACGGTCTGGAGGTCGCCTCCACCGACCCCCCCTCGACGCAGAGACGTGGCGCGATGCCTGCGCTGTCTGGCTGGGCTCCTCTATTCGGGCAACAGTTCTCGACGTCGGCCGTGTTCCCAAGGACGAGAAGGGGGAACGCGAGGGATCGGGGCCCCTCCGGGGGTTCCGCACCCAGCCCAAACTGGTGGCGCCCCCCCAAAACGCCTACCGCGGCGCCCTCGCCTTGGGAGGAAAGAAACCGAAATTCCGTCCAGCGCCCATGTGAAGCGCGAGTCCACTCGGACCCCCTGCTGGCGGAAAAGGTCGTCGCCGTCGTCCTCGCCGTCCTTGCCGCCGTCGTCCTCGCCGTCCTTGCCGTCGTCGTCGTCGTTGTCGTCGTCGTCGTCGTCGTCGTCGTCGTCGTCGTCGTCGTCGTCGCTGTCCTGTCGTCGTCCCTGGCGATCCCAGCTACTCTCGGGGATGGACAGAACCCCCTGTAGTAAAGCGTGGTGAAATGAAAACGACCTCGGGCCCAAACCAGGCGGGCGCAAGCTTGGAAAATGACAGCGGCGCCCTCTCGAGAACCGAAGACGGACAATTCACTAATCGACGTGTCAGGGTAGGAGGCCTGTCCACCCCCGATGTTCCCCCTCCAGCTGTTTCCCAGCGTCCTGCACTAGGGGAACAAAAAGTGGCATAAACATAAAAACTCGGAGGTCCGCGCGGATTTCTCGGATCGGCGCTGGACCCCCCTCCCTGGCGCGCGGAGCGCGACAGGGGCGGCGCCGGAGGCGCCGCCGGGGGGCCCCAGCGCCGATCCGAGAAATCCGCGCGGACCTCCGAGTTTTTATGTTTATGCCACTTTTTGTTCCCCTAGTGCACGGACCCACTCCAGACGAGCCCCCTGAGCGGCCCCCGGCCTCGCCTGCGCCCCCCGGGGCCCCCTTATAGAGGCCCCCATCTGCCCCCCCCCCCAGGACGCCCTGGTCTCGAAAGTCCTCCGGCACGCCCTCCAAGAGGACCCTGGCTGGGATTGCTCAGGGGATACAAGAGTTTATCGGTGCCAGCGTTGGCTACAGGTCTGGCCTGACCAATCAGCGGGTTACATATGCCCCACATGGCTCCAGGCCAAGTTTGCGGCGTTCTCGACCCCCTCCCCCAAGCCACTTGGGACATGTATAACAATGTTGCTAACTAGGTTATGCATGATGTGTAACCACCTGAACATCCACTCATACGCCCCCTATTTGGCGGCGCGCGCAAGGGGGTAGGGGGAGGGGGGAAGGCTTCTTAGAAGGAGACTGCTTCTTAGAAGGCGGCGGCCCTACATCTACAGACAAGGCCCGCGCCTTCTAAGAAGCAGGGGTACTTCTAAGAAGCCTTCCCCCCTCTCTCTGCCCTTCTCTGAGCATGGCCGACGCATTCTCCGAACAGCCCCCGCGCCGGCTCAGGAGAGGCCACAAGCAGCGAGAGACACGATGTGCTCTGGCATCTCCTCCGTCCGCCACCGCTTCTCGCCCCGAGGGGCTGCAAGATGCCCCCTAGAGTTGTGGATGCCATGCCAATGGACACCCTCACAGTCCTTTCATTGAATTAAGCATGTGCTTAAAATGTGTAAAAACATGTTCTAAACATGTTTAACATATATAAACACAAATGTGAAACATATGTTATACAGCTGCTATACATCTGGGATTTGTTTGGCAGCATGCTTCCTCTCCATTAATCGACTTCCACAACCCTAGAGGCTCCCTTCAGCCAACCCCGGAAACTCCCAAGCGACCCCAATGCGGCAGGCAGACTGCCCACAAGACACAGGCCTACGACGGCCCCCTCCTCCTCCTCTTCTCCCTCCTCGTTCCTCCTCGTTCCTCCTCGTTCCTCCTGCTCCTCCTGCTCCTCCTCCTCCTCCTCCTCCTCCTCCTCCTCCTCCTCCTCCTCCTGCTCCTCCCCTTTCTACTTTCTATTCCTCCTCATCCTCCTCCTCCTCCTCCTCCTCCTCCTCCTGCTCCCCCCCTCCTCCTCCTCCTCCTCCTCCGTTCTGCCCTCCCCCTCCTCCGGCAGCGATTTTCGAAGGCCCGCCCGCGGGGCTCTTGGGGGAGCCCGCCGCTGGCTGGGAGCGGCGCCTCCCACTGCTTCAGCAGCAGCCGCGTCTGCCTCACGAGGGGGTCCTCGGGGGAGGGGGGAGGGCGAGGAGGAGGAGGAGGAGGAGGAGGAGGAGGGCGAGGAGGAGGAGGAGGAGGGAGGAGGAGGAGGAGGGGGGGAGGAGAGGGAGGGAGGAGGAGGAGGAGGGGGAGGAGGAGGGGAGGAGGAGGGAGGGAGGAGGGAGGAGGAGGAGGAGGAGGAGGAGAAGGAGAGGAGGAGGAGGAGAGGAGGAGGAGGAGGAGGAGGAGGAGGGAGGAGGAGGAGGAGGAGGAGGAGGAGGAGGAGGAGGAAGAAGAGGAAGAGGCGGAGGAGGAGGAGGAGGAGGAGGAGGAGGAGGAAGAGGAGGAGGAGGAAGAGGAAGAGGAGGAGGAGGGGGAGGAGGAGGGGGAGGAGGAGGAGGATGAGGAGGAGGGGGAGGGGAGAGGGTAGAAGGGGCGAGGACAGGAGAGGAGAGGAGAGGAGAGGGAAATCCCCCCATCATTACCTCTGGCGATCTGTGTTGTTCCAATCCGCGCGCTTCTTCCCGATTTCGGCCTCCGAGACCCTTTGTCCGGCCCTGGGGCCTAGGAAAGCGGACCCAGGGCGAAACACTGTTTCTCTGGAAGGGATCGGACCCTCTGGGGCCGCGAACCGACCAACTCATTTTGACGGATGCCAGGTCCTCAGATCCAGGCGTTGCAACAAACAAATCGCGACGGCCGTTAAGGAGCGGCTCAGGGTGGAAAGTTTGTCCTGGGGAAGTGGTCGAGATTTCTTGGGACCGACGTCACGAACAACTTGCAACGTCGGACGAGAAGGGAGAGGAGAGGTAGAAGGGGTGAGGACGGAGGGGGGTCAGAGTTGAGATAAGAGCGATATATACAACAAAAATAGACGGGGTTGGGGGGAGGAGAGCGGACCCCATCCAAAGGGTCAGGATGCCGTTTCACTGCGGACCCCATCCAAAGTCCAAAGGGTCGGGATGCCAGATATGGTGCGAGCGCACCTCGCTTGCCCTCCCCCTCCTCCCCCCTCTCTCCTCCCTCACCTCCCCCTTGAGATTCGACGTCAAGTAAAAACTGCAACATCAAAGGAAATTACGGCCGGGCCCCTAAACCTGAGCTTCCTACGGCCTGTCTCGACCCGGATCGATGTATGTGGGTCCCGGGTGATAAGATGTGACGATATCGCCGGATGCGGAAAGAGTTGCGACGTCAAGCTCTCAAGGCCCTCGTTCCCGTGAGGCTTGGACCTCTTCCCCGGGACTTGTTTTTCGCCCCCGAGTCGTTGTTTGACGGTCCTGGGGCCTGGTAGTCCCCCTTGAGGTCGAAAACCGTTGGACAAAAATCACGCGTGACAAGGAGGTCCCTGACAGCTGTCGATCTGTTTTTCAATCCGCGGCCCCAAAGGTCCCGATCCCTTCCCAGGGCGAGTTATTCGCCCCTCATCGATGTCTAGGGCACCAGGAGTCGAAATCGCAGAAAAGCGCCCAATCTGAACAACAAAAACATGTGATCGGAGATCTGGGTTTTCGGGTTGATCCGGGCGGGGGTCACACGCCTGCCCCCCAGATGGGATGGGCCCTGGGTTGCACAAGCCGCCCCCTGAGAATAGAATTGGGGAGAGAGGACGACGACGACGCAGACGTCGACGCAGACGCCGACGCAGATACCGACGCAAGACGACGACGACGACGACGCAGACGCAGACGCCGACGCAGATGCCGACTCAAGACGATGACAACGACGACGACGACGACGACGACGACGACGTCGCCGACGCCGACGCCGACGCCGACGCCGACGCCGACGCCGACGCCGACGCCATCGTCGACGCCGACGCCGACAACTACGCCAAGGCCCAGGCCGACGCCGATGCCGACGCCGACGCGGATGCCGACGCCGACGCCGAAGCCGACGCCGACGATGACGATCACGACGATGACGACGACGACGACGACGACGGCAGCGGCGGCGGCGACGGAGACGACGACGACGACGACGACGACGGCGACGACGACGACGACGACGACAAAGCACCCGACACCCACAGGTGGGGGGTGTACAGGCACTCACCACCATGCCACGCCCGCAGGACTACGACCACAGGGGGGGTGGGGGGGCGGTCCCATTCGCGAGGCCTTCGCGAGGCTCACGGGGGTACCCACCCAGCGGGAAGGTGGGGGGGGCGATCTCATTAGCATTAGGGGAATTAAATGGGGGACGGAGCTCTGGACGATCCAGGCACCCCCAGAACGCCGACGACGAGGCGCAGCTGATGGGAACAAACCCAGGCCTCTAAAACCTACGCAAATATTGGAAACCTTCGAAACCGCCCAGGGAGCGGGGGGGGCACCAGGTTTAGACCAGCGCTCAAGGCAGGGCTCGTAGGCCACGCATCGTAAGCCTTCTCGCACATTTCCTGGGCTTGGAGCTGCAAAAGAGCATCGCGCGAGAGCTGTTTTCGCAGTGAACCAACACGAGCGGAAGGGGAGGGGGAGGTGGGGGTCCTCGCCGCTCTTCCTCCTCTTAGCCGACCCCCCCCTCCACGGAAAGGCGGCGGGGCCCTCCGTGTCAGACCACTTCCAGCTGTTCGCGATCTCCTCCGCGGCCGCTGGGAGAAGGCGCGCTCTGTACAAGCAGGCTGTACAAGCAGGCGGAAGTCAGAAGAGGACGGTTGCGGAAGAGGAGAGAACCAGCGACACAGTGCAAACTTCGGGCGGGTGGTAAAGGGGGGTGGCCTAACTGGGGGTGAAGAAAAGTGCCCTACAAGGGCCCTTTAGCGCTCCTTGTTGAGCAGGGGACCGAAGAGGCCCCAAACGGCCGATTTCTCAACCCCCTATTTCTGCCCCCCCCCATTACCACCCGCCCGACTCTTGTGGTAGGGCCGCTTGGCTCTGCCTTTCCGGCGAGTCCTCCAAACGCCGACCTCTTCCCACTGGTAGGGCCGCGAGAGCACTGTCGCTCCAGCCTTCCGAGCTGCTGAACCTCTGGCAGGCACACGGGGCATCCTCGCACTTCCAGCGGCCGCTGGCTGGCAGCGAGAGTAGGACGTGTAGGTGTGTTGCGTGTGTGTCGGTGGTTGCTCGACATCACTGCGCCGCATCGCCGCGCGCGTGGCTGCGACGCCAAAACAACTAAGTGCATGCGTGCGCGCGTGTGTGTGTGCGCGTGTGTGTGTGTGTTTGTGTTTGTGTTTGTGTGTATGCTTGTGTGTGTGCGTGTGTGTGTGTGTCGCCTGCGCGTTCGCGTGCGCGTGCGCGTGCGCGTGCGTGCGCGTGCGCGTGCGTGCGCGTGCGCGCGAGTGTGCGTGTGCGTGTGCGTGTGCGTGTGCGTGTGCGTGTGCGTGTGCGTGTGCGTGTGCGTGCGCGTGTGCGTGGGCGTGGGCGTGTGCGTGTGCGTGTGCGTGTGCGTGTGCGTGTGCGTGTGCGTGTGCGTGTGCGTTTGCGTGAGCGTGTGCGTGTGCGCGTGCGTGCGCGTGTGCGCGTGCGTGTGCGTGTGCGTGTGCGTGTGCGTGCGCGTGCGTGTGCGTGTGCGTGTGCCTGTGTTTGGTGTGTATATATATATATGTGTGTGCGTGTTGTGTGTGTTGTGTTTGTGCGTGTGTGTGTGTGTGTGCGTGTGTGTGTGGGGGGTGGGGGGGGGGGGCGGGGCGGGGGGGGGACTGGCCTCCTCGGTGCACCAAGTGCAACCTGTGCTGTCGCTCCCTGTGGTCGTACCCTCTGTGGTCTTGCTCCCACTCTCGCCCCCTCCCTCGCCTGCACCCTCGAGAGACGCCCGCTTGAAGCGCGGCTCGGGTGAATCTCCTGCGCATTGGCCGGGTCGCGTAAGTCCCCAGCCGCTTCTGTTCGGAGAACATGCGGTGCCATAAACATGCACTTTCGGAGTTCCGCGCGGATCTCTTGGCTCCCAGGGGGGTCCAGCGCCGCCGCGCAGAGCTCCGAAAGTTCACGTTTACGTCATCGCCTCTTCCTCAGCGGCGATGCAAGCGCCTCACCGACTCTCAGGCTGCCTCCGCCGCGTCGCTGCGCGCGCAGCCGCACCGCCAGCAAGTTTGTGTCCGGGCCTACTCAAGGCCTCGTCCTTCTCCTCGCCGTGGCCGTCGGTCGCGCCGGGGTCGCCTCGGCGCCGCGGCGTCGGTCAGGCGCTGCTCCGCGAGCTGCGCAGCCCGTGCCAGCTCAGTGCAATCGCGCGCTCCGCCGCATCGCCAGGGAGATGCAAGGGCTCCCAACTTCGCGCTTCGCGCTGCGCGAAGCGCGAAGTGCGAATAACTTCGCGCTCTCGCGCCGCCTCCCAAGGGAGAAGAGGAGGATGAGGAGGAATCGGAGCCGAACCGCGAAGCGCGAAGCGCGAATAACTTCGCGCCCTCGAGGGCGCCCTTGGAGATGCGACACGGGCGCGCGGGCACAGCCGCCGACGAACAGGGACGCGCTGGCGGTGCCCCCGGGCCTGCCGCAGCCGACCCGCTCCGGGGAGCGCGGGCTCGGGTAGTCGAGTCCCTGGCGGCAGCTCGGCCCCACCCCCCGCAGGCAAGGGGCAGCTGCCAGGCGGTCTGGTTCCCCGTCCTGGTTGCCAGGGCCGTGGGGGGAGCCCGCGTGCGCTCAGCAGGGGCGGAGGCGCCGCGAGGGGGGGCCAGCGCCCTTCCAAGCAGCCCGCGCGGAGCCCCGAAAAAAGTTGATGTGGTTCCTTCGTCGGGAAGGAGGAGGGGAAGGCGGAGGAGGAGGAAGGAGGAAGCGGCCAAGTGAGAAGTTGGAAGGAAGAACCGGCGCTCTGGCGAGCGGAGGCAGGATGCGGTTGGCGGGGCGCCGAGGAAGGGATAGGAAGAGGGGAGGGCAGGAGGGGGAGGGGGAGGAGGGACGGAGGGATCAGACTTCCATCACGGACATGCTCCGCACCTGGCTGCAGTGAGAACTGCGGCGGTGTGCGGTTGGTTGCCGACGTCGGACCCCACCCCTCTATTTGTGGCTTAGGATAGCTGTACGGGGGACCAGTACATCCTCAAAGCCTCCATCGCATAGAGGAACATCTGCACGAAAACAAGCTTTCGAGGGTCCGCGTGGACTTCTTCTATCGTCGCTGAGCCCCCTGGCGGCGCCAATGGCGCAGCCGCACTGTTTAGACTGAAGGGCGCCTCGGACACCCCTCGGTGAACATACACTGTGGCTGCACACTGTCATTCGCTTCAGGGCATCGTTCTGTTCACAGGCAAGTGCAGAAAGTCATACCACCCAAGGACACTCTGATGCTGACGGACGCAGTAATGAAAATACATAAAGCCCAGAAGACTACGACGTTGTCTGACGAAAGCCAGACGTCTACGGTGACGTCTGTGTGTGCGTGCGTTCCTGACTTGTTTGCTTCGATTTGCCGGCCGAGCAAGGCTAGCATAGTAGAAACAGCGCGCCTCGGCTGCGTACTTCGAAGCTGTTCGTTCGCTCCTGAAGCTCGTCACGCCTCTCATCAAGCTCTCTCATGCCCATACTCGGGGTTGGAACCGGATACATGCCAGGATCTGAGACTCACCGTGAGCACCTCATTTGCTACGTTCTCGCTTCGCCTATCCGCACATCCATTCCCACCGTCCTGTCCCAACCTCCCTCCTGCCCTCCCGTCTCCCTCCTTCCCACACCTGGCCTCCCCACAGTGCGTCCCTCCCACCGACCCTCCATCACTTCCCCCTTCCCTCCACCCGCCCTTCATCTCTCCTTTCCTGCTGCACTCCACCCTTTCCTACCTCCAACAACTTCTCTTCAGCCACGTTTCCTTCCTTGCCTGACCACTCCCTTCTCTCCCCGCCTCCCTCCAACAATACGACTGGCGCCTCACCACCAACTCCCCTGCTTCCTTCACCTGCCCTGACGAAGAAGAAGCAAATCCGTCCTCGACCACCTTCATGCTTTTCCACGTTATGAGAGTTTTGCCCTGTCTGCATTCTGCCAGGTGGCGACCGAGGGTATCACGAGCCTGCGCACACGGGTGCCACTCCATCTGTAGAGGCCTCCCACATGGGGCCGGCGTCGATGGGGTAGGAGGATAGCGCCGCATCGTCAGTACATCACAAATGCACGGGCGACGTCGGCGATGCATCGGCGTAGTTGCCGGGGAGAGAACCGGGCTCCACATCGAACAGCATCGCTGATGCATCGGCGAAACGGCGCGATCCTCCGACACTATCTACTCCGAGCCCATATGGGAAGCATCGAATTTGGCTGGCATGTACATCGGTTGATGCAGAGACGGATGCGGATATGGAGACAGGGACAGGGACAGACGCGGACACACGTGGACACGAACACACACACACAGAGGACCAATCATCTAATCAACGGCTGAGAGATGGAGGGAGAAAGAGAAAAGGGATTATTTAAGCCGACAGAAAGTGGCCAATGACGGGAACATGCGAACAAGAAGGACGGGAGGGAGATGTGAGGGAGAGGAGGGAAGGGGTGCGCTAACACAGATGGAGGGGTAGACGGGCACAACGACATCGGGGTCCGGGGTGAGCTGAAGGTGTAGGGCAGAGGCGAAGCACGGAAAGAAGTGCAAGCGAGCAGAGAGACGTATGGCTAGATGGGCGGAAGGGCCGACAGGTAGAGAGGCAAGGGGTAGGAGGTAGGAGGTAGGCCAAGAGGGTGAGCAGAATAACTATATATATATGTTTATATGTATATATATATATATGTATAGATATATGTATATATATACAGGTATAGGGAGAGAGAGAGAGAGAGAGAGAGAGAGAGAAAGAAAGAAACATACATAACGAATGAGACAGAGAAAGGGCAAGGTCGCAACAGTTCGGCGGGCCGAAGTCCCTCCAGCGCGAGGGTCACGAGCGCCCTCCGCGCCAGCCTCTTGCGGCGGCAGCTGCCGCAAGTGCGCCGCAAAGGGCATCGCGTGGGGGCCCCGACTGGAAGACGGATAGGGGACCACGTGCGAACCCTACCCCCACCCCTCACGATTTCTGAGGGGGAGGGTGGGGTTCACTTCGCTCGGGAGCTCCCGAGCGAAGTGAACCCCACCGTTCTCCTCAGAAATCGTGGGGGGTAGGGGTAGGGTTCGCATGTGGTCCCCTGATAGAGGCGGGACTGTGCGATCCAAGCTTGGAACGCACCGTCTCTGCACCCGCAAGCAAAAAGACGCCGGCTGTATACACGCTCTGGCATGCGCGTTATCCTCCGCCTGCGGGAGAGACGGCGCCGCCTTGGAGCCCCCCCGCGGCGGCCCAGAGGAAGAGCTACAAGGAAGTTGCCAGCAGCTCAGGCAGCGCACTCAGAAGACGGAGAAGTAGGCACTGGCGTGGCATCGGTATCAAGCGACAAGCAGGCGATCGGCGCTGACCAAGGTCGATCCAAGCGGTCTGTTCTCTATGGGTCGCTTCCTTGGGGCAACACAGCTTATACCCAAGCCTGGTCGCACACTGATGCGACGCCGTGAGGGTGGTCTTGCGGTCAGTCCCGCGGTCGGGGTCGGCAGATTGCCTGGCGGCCGCGAAGCGCTGCGTGGTGCGCCTCAACTCGGTGACCTGCGCTGGGATCAGTCGGTTGCCGTGTCCCTGGTAGGTGATGCTGAGGCCGTGAGGCAGTGGTGCCTTCACTCTGCTCTCGTCGCCGACAGTTCGGTGGGGTGTGCTGACCGTGCCGGCCGCGCCTGCAGCCTGGCGAAGTGTGGTGCGCGGGTGACCAAAGCGCGCGGCTGCGCTGTCCAGCCCTTCGGGTTTGGGCGCCGGTGTTGTCCAATCGCGGGCCCGGTCCGCGACTCGTCCCCCAGCCTCGCGCGTGTCCTCGCTTCTGTCGTAGGCTCTGGGGCGGAGGCCTGGTGGTCTCCCATCTGCAGAGACGGAGTCGCCTTGTGCCTTCTGAGCGGCGGGGTGGGGCACGGAGTGGCGGTGGGGGGTGGACTACGTTCCGACTGGCCGTGCCCCCGTGTGGCTTGCGAGGTGGCCGGCCTGACGCTTGGAACGGGTCCCTTGTGTCTCCCCGCGTCTAGGGGCATCGATCGCGCGTCGTCCCTTCGCGCTCACGCCGGGGCGCAATGCAGTCGCACTGATCGACGTGGCAAGCCGTCCCGCGCTCACCTTCGTGGCGCACGGCATGTTCGCTCTGGCGTTGCCGTAGCTCCCTTGGCAGCGGCCTGGCGACTGGGGCGGGGCCCGGGTCCTTGCGGCCGCCCGCCTCCAGAAGCAGGATGACCTTGCGCCTTCTCGCACGCAGGGAAGGCGTGGGCGGGGCAGTAAGGGCTGAGCTACGTTCTGTGGGGTCGAGCCCACGTGGAACGCGCGCGGTAGGCGGCCTGGCACCTGGGGCGGGGCCCTGGCGCCCCCCTGTCTCCCGGTGTGAATTGTGCCGTTCCGTCGCACTTTGAACTTCGCGGCGCGCGGCGCGCTGTCTTGTCGCCCTGCTCGGCGTCCCCTCGTCCAGTGCGAAACTTGATGCGCGAGTGCGTCGCGGTGGGCGCCATGATGCTGCCCCAGCATCGTGGAAGGCTATGTTGCCGCGACGGCCCCACCTCCACTTCTCCGTCAAGCCCCAAGGGGCCGCCTCGAGGAGCTCCGCTGCCCTCCGCACGGCGCGGGGCCGCGCTGCGGATCGTGCTCCTCCGCTTCGACGTAGCGGATGGACGTCGTGGTGCACGTCGCGGTGCGAAGCGCAGTGCGCGGGTGCGTCGCGGCGCCGCGGTGCCGCCCGCGCATCCTGTGAGGTCGCGTTGCCGCGCAGGCCCCGCCTCCACTCCTCCGTCGAGCCCCAGGCGCGTGCCGCGAGGTACCCACTGTCCACCGCGCGGCGCGGGGCCGTTAGGTCGCGGACATCGCCTGTGGATGGGGCTCGGGCCAAGGGGTCACTGTACCCCTGGGGGCCTCCCCGCGATGGGGTCAGATCCCAACCAGGCAGTCCAGATTCGAACCCGACGATCCAGATCAAGACCGATGAGAAAATCAGAACTTACGGTTCAGATCCCATGCGCCGGACAACGCTATGCGAAGCTGCGTTTTTGCATGGCCTTCTTCCACTGCGCTATTCCATGCGAGATCTAAATGCTCTTGGAATCATTAATAATCCTAGATAATCCTGCAGGAAGCCATCAGGAAGCCGAACAACACTCCGCAGGACCCCCTCAAGAACCCCTCAGGATTACCTCTGGAATCCCCAGGGTTCCTCAGGAACTCTCGGAATACCCTCAGAGATTTCCTGGGAAACCCGGGGGAATCCTCCGGAATCTTTCAGAAACCTCCAGGGAACGCTCAGAACTCAAAAACAAATCCTCAGGAGTCCCTCAGGCATCCTCAGAAATTCCGCAAGGCACCGTTAAGAATTCAAGAGGAATCCCTCAGGAGTCTGGAGGCACTCTAGGAATCCCAAGAAACCCTCAGGAATCGCTCAGGAATCCTCCAGGAAACCTAAATCACCCCTCCCTCCAGAATCCTCAGGCATCCCTCAATTATCCCTCAGGAGGGATCAAACTTAACGTGGCCAGGACGGCACACTTGCCATTGGCCAGCAGGACCACCCAGTACTGACTCAGATCCCCCCCTTGCGGCTAATGATAGCGCCGTGTTGGCCATTGACAATGTTCCGGCTTGGTGACCGTGACCTCGGTGCCTACCTGGATGGGTGGGGGCTCAGGTGACAGGGCGAGGCCTGTGGTACCGGTCCGCTTTTCGGGCTCTAGTGGACCTTGCATTAAGCCTGACGAGCTCGGGCTCAGTCCCGAAGCAGGACTGCCGGGCCACAACGCTACCTGGCGCTCTGTTCGAAAAGTCCACCGAGTCGCAGGTGTCCTTTGCGTCGGCCGGGTCGTCGGCTCTTGCCTTTGACACGAAGGCCCTCAGGCCTGTGTTCGCGCTGGCTTGCATTGCGCTGGCGGAAGCGATTCCTTTTTCGATCTTGTGGCGTTGCTGGGCCACTGTCGCTTGGCTGGTGGCCACACTGGTCACTGTGGTCTCAAAGCCCAATACAATGTCCGCGATCCTCTAATTGTCCGCTTCGAGGCTGCGGAACCGAGCGTCGATGGGATAAGAGATCTCCTGGACGCTTGCTTGGAGAAACCATGCTAACACGGCTTGCCCCATTAGCCCCATTCGCCGTCCAAGTCTTCGGCCGCGTTTCCGTCGTAGCTCGAGTGGCTCCTGACCCTCGGCGACTTGCGGAGGGCTGCTGGTGTGAGGGGCCCCGTGGTCGGCCCTCTTGCCCTCTTGGGCGTTGGCACGATCGGGAAGTCTCAGTTTGGTTCCTCGGGACTGATAATACAAACCGTATCGTTCTGCTGGTGGGTAACGGCGGTGGCTGAGAACCGTGGCGGGATACGGCTGATTCTCCAAATCGGCTTGCCCTATTAGAATCCTAGCTCATCATAAGTAATTGGTCTTTGGCCCCCCCTTTTTCCAATGCCACCCCCCTTTTTTTCCAATGGCACGCCCCTCGTTTCTTTTTGCTTGCCATTCCATGCTTGGTTTCCTCTCCTCCCGTCCTCTCCTCCTCGACATCTCCTTCTCGCGCTCTTCTCCTGTCCATCTATCTATTTGGAGCCCACGCTGGCTGATAAAAGCCCGTCTTGTGCGTGATGGCGGAAACTAGCTCTGTGCGGCTGAACTCGAGTTGCCTGAACAGCTTCCCCAGCTCGCTCCTGAACTGGGCCCGGCTTGACCGGCGTCGTTGGCAAACGACTGCGAAAGCTGGCCATCGCTCGGACGTCCATTTCCTGCGTTTTTGTTCGGTTTCGTGCGTGGTTTTTTTCGCCAAATGATCAAGGATGCTCCTCGATGGTCCTCGCCGAAGGAAAAGTGCACACGTCCGAGCGATGCCAAGAAAGATGTTGGGTGCTCTTGGACAGTCTCGTCGTGGGCCGCGGCAGCCTGGTCTGGTCCGCCGCTGCTGCGGGGATCAGCGGCGCAGGCCCTCTTGGCACAGGAGAAGATGCTCTGGACGGGAGGCCTGCCGGCTCTTGCCTAGCACTCTGGGCTGCAGCTTAGTGGGCCCCGGAAACGGCAGGACCGTTTCTTCACCGTTTCCGAAAAAGTGCCCCTTGAACATGGAAGCGGAAAAAAAAAAAACGGCGACCGCAAACGGCAAAAAAACGCCTCCAGAAATGGAACGGGAGCCGGAACCGGTCAAACAACGGCGACGGAACCGGTAAAACAACGGCGTCGGAAGCCGCAAAAAAACGGCAAAACGGAACTGGTAAAAAAACGGCCCTGTTGTTTCCAGGGCCCACTAAGGGCTGCAGTGGTCGTGGAAGTGTACGGCGAGGCCCTCAGGAACCGTAGCGGTGTATCGCGCCTCGCCATGCGCAGAGGAAGCTGACAGCTGCGCTGGCGGCTTCGCGCTGCGGCTGCGAACTGGATCGGGGACCCTCGAGCCGAGACTAGAAAGAGAGAGAGAGAGAGAGAGAACAATAGGAACACAGGATGAGTGCTGAAAAATAACGAGGGAGAGGGTGGGAGGGATCAGGATGGATAAGAAGGCAAAGCAAACGAGAGAGAGAGAGAGAGAGAAACAAACAACTGATATATATATATATATATATATATATATATATACATAGGCAACCAACAGAACGCGCAGAGAAAGAGAGAGAGAGAGAAGCCAACACAACGGATACATAAACGCGCACAACGAACGTACACGCGCATACATATCCGCCACCGTGCCTCGAGGCACGTTCCCCAGGTCTACAGAGCTATCTTTGCTTCTTGTACTCGGCATAGAGATGTTCAAAATAGAAGGGGGCATGGAAACCACACTCCCGAATGCTCATGGCAGCCCCGCGCGCTCCCGGCCTTCCCCGCGTGACTCTTCCAGAAGCCCGAGGGCCCCCTATGATGGGCCAATATGGCCCCGAGAGGCCCCCAGGACGGGCCAAGATGGCCCCGAGTCGCCCACACATCGCTCCCAGATGCCCGACATGGCTCACCAATGGCCCAGCAGGCACCCAAAACGGCCCAAGAAGATTCCAAGAGGCCCCGAAATGAGGCCCCGAGATACCAATATCGTATATGATTCGACGGTGTCCGAAGGATTTGAATGCTCCAGCCTTTTCGCGCTTTTGACACTCAAGGTCGCCCCAGGACGGCCCAAGAAGACCCCAGGAGCACCCCGGGGTGGCCCCAAGACGGCCAAAGAGGCGCCGAAGACGGCCCATTAGGGCCCCGGGGGCCTCAGGCCCTAGAGGGGGAACGCGAACTGGCATTTCAAAGCTTTCGCCCCAAGATGGCCCCCGTTGCCTTTTTCGCAACACACCGTCTAATGAAAACAACCCGGGACAAGACCTGGCGGGAGCAGCCCCGCGGCCGCAGTAACGTCGCGACCATCGAAAACGATTCACTCGCGAATCGACTCGGCAGGGTGGAGATTCTGTTAACATCCGAATCTCTATTATAGCAGACGGCATAACAACACACGCATCCCTATGCAACATACACCATGCCAAAACACAGTGGGCCGCGACGGCCGCTCAGACTGGATCAGAACAGGCAAGGCCGAGCCGAGCCGGTCAGAACTGGCCATGCCAAAAGGAAGTGTGGCGCATTCTTTGAAGGAGCAACAATTCACTTATTACGTCTGTACTTACCGAACACTCCGCAACGGCACGATGTTCAGATCACGAAATACCCCCTGGAGGTGGTGAACATGTCAAACGGCCAAAAAAGAACAGCAGTCTGCCTGAAGAGATACAGACTGTCTTCGTATCTACAGAGGAGGAAGGTGGACGGAGGAAATACAATAATTAAACGGATGTAAGGGAGTGTGACGCATGGGCGACAGGGGGCACAGCAATGATTAGGAGGCGCGGCGGCAGGGAGGACGTCGATAAAGAAGAAAGAGGATGCAGGAGAGTGGATACGTTGATGGCAGGGTGAATCGTATCAGGGACTGAGCTTGTGAACTCACGTCATGCTAATACCTGGGGTATGAAGCAATTGGAGCCCCACCCGCCCCCGAGGACCATGTCCCCGAATCGCAGGACGCAACACGCACACCAGGAGGATCCAAAACGGGTGGCTCCGCGTGGCAGGTCTTTATAACATCGGCCCCAGAGGGCGGGGGAGAGGGAAGGAGAAGGGGGGGAGAAAGGGAAGGGGGAGGAGGGGGGAAGCGAGGAAGGAGGGAGGATGGGGGAGGAGGAGGACAGATGGAGGGAGAAGGGAAGCGGACAAGAGGGGGGAAAGGGGGGGAGGGGTTCAACATATGCCACATGCTAGGTTAGTCACAGGAAACTCGTGCGCAGATGAACAGGGGAAGGGAAAAAGAGGAGCAACCACTTGAGACAAACAACGCTACCTTAGATCGCCCAATTTACACAGCCAGAAATCCGCAACTAAATGAGAGCAAGGCTCGTGTTTTACCAGACCGACAAAACCAGTCTGGACAGGTCACTACGCCTGACCAAATCAGATCAGACTGCACGCGACTGGACGAGACCGTACCACATCGCGCAAGACACTGGTCGCAGGATGGGCCGGTGAAGTCACGCGAAGCGCTTAGAATAGCAGCATGGGGTCGACACTCGAGGCGTATATATTACGAGGACGGCGCGGAGGAGGGGAGCAGCGACAGCAGCAACGGCGAGAGCGGCAGGAATAAGAGAAGGATACGACGACCAGGACGCAGAACACAGGACGCCGAGCAGGACGACGAGGAGGAATGGCAGCAGCAGCAACAGCGGCAAGCACGAGGCGACGCTTTGCGCAGAATGCTTGAAAGAAGCAAGGATGTCTGGCCGCATCCAACCCTGGCGCCCCCCGGACCTTTGCGTAGCGCCGTGCAGCGTCAAGTGCTTTCACGAAGTCCGAGTCCATTTCCTTCCACGGCATCCGACGGAAGCCCTCCTCACTCTTCCCCCACACCCCCCTCATCCTCCTCCTTCGTATATCCAGCTCCTCCTCCTTGTCCTGCTCCTCCTCTTCCTCCTCCTCGTCCTGTTCCTCCCCCCCATCCTGCTCCTCCTTGTCCTCCCTGTGAGACGAAATCCTAAGAATGGTGTTCTGGCGCGGTTCAGGATCGTCGGAACGCAAAATTAAGGTTGATTCGTAGCCTTGGGGTCCCAGGACTTGTTGGTGTTTTGGCACGCTGGTTGTAGTCTTCCATCGGGGCACCTCCACCAGTGAAAACATATTCTTCTAGGGATCTACGGAAAGGGAGCCTGAACGGAGGGACCATTGCAATATAGTTGATGCGTCTTTGATTTACACTGCTCTTCCTCCTTCTCCTCCCTGCATCTCCTCCCACTCCCCGTCCACCTCAAGTTCCTCCTCCTCATCCTCGGCCACCTCCTGGTCCTCCCCCTCCTCCTCCATCCTTTTTCCTTCTAGGTAACTTCTCCCTGACGCGCCCCAAGACGTAATGGTAGGGCGGGCCGGGCGCTTCGCCTCAGTCTTCCTGACCATGCATGATCCTGAAGTCTCAAATTTGCGGCAGGTTCGCGGATGGAGGGCGGGCCGTTTGCAACAGCTTCAAGAATGAAGTACCCGCGGGTTTCAAGATGTGGCTGTCGCCAAGACGCCCCGCACATTCGTGTTGAAAGCTTGCAGCAGTTTCGAGGATGGAGGGCGATTGGCTTTCAAAATGTGGTTCTCGCCCCAGATCCCTTCACATTCGTGTGTAAGGTCGGCAGAGTTTCACTGATGGAGGGCGGGTGGTTTCAACAAGTAGCTCTGGCCTCAGCGCTGCGCGCATTCGCTTTACAAGCGGAAAGCAGTTTCAAGGGTTCGTTTGGCTAACGTCCCAGAAACAATGTTTTGGCACGGTGTTGGATGATTGCCAGGGCGCAGCAATCACATTGATTCGCGGCGTTGAAGTCCCAGGAATGGTGCTCTGGCACGATTGGGGATTCTCGGGCTGTTGTCCTCTAGTGGATCATGTCCCGCACTCAAAATGAGTTATGGTAGCGAGCTGTGAGAAGGGAACTTGAAATCAGGGCTTCATGCAACATGCTTGATGCGTCTTTGGTTTGCACTGGTCCTCCTCCTCCTCCCCCTCCACCTCCTCCTCCTCCCCCTCCTCCTCTTCCTCCTCCTCCTCCTCCTCCCCCTCCTCCTCCTCGGCCCTGAGCGACGCGTTCTCGACGCAGGAGGGCCAGAAGGGGGCTGTGCCTTGGGGGGCCTACCCAGGGGCACGCCCGACGGCGTGCCTAAAAACACGTCGTGTGGGGGGGTGGGGGGGGAGCTCGTCTCCGTGCGCGCCCCCGCGCCCGTCGAGGGGCGCACACGGGGACATACATCGGCGGCGGCGAGCGAGGGGGGGGCAAATGAGAAGGAGAAGGCCTTCTCAGAAGACGGCGGGGCTTCTCAGACGGCCTTCTCAGAAAGTCTTCTCAGAAGGGCAGGCCTTCTCAGAAGGCCTCCGGCCTTCTGAGAGGATCTGTTTCTGTCTTCGGGAAAGACTTAGAACACTTCTCACAAGGCTGGGGAACTTCCGAGCCTTCTGAGAAGGCCCGCCCCTTCTCACTTCCCCCCCTCGTCCGCCGCCGAATACAGTCGGCCTTGATTGGACAGGACACGCGAGAGGACACAAGACCCTTCCGAGGGCCATAGCGACATTGGAGTGTAAGAAGGCATGCGTCGCGAGGCACAGGACACAAGGGTACCCTTGAGCTGGCAAGGTCGACCTACTTATCTGGGCCGACTGTATCTCGCAGCGTGCCTGGGGGCGCAAGAGTCTGGGGACGTGCCTGGGATGTTCCAAGGTACGCGCCTGATGAGGCGTCCAGGGACGTGCCCCGCGGCAATGTCACGTCACATGTCAGAGTGCGTGTCTGCAGGCGCGTGCGGCGTGCGGGGACGTGCTCGGGGCCGTGTCTGGGGACGCGCTCGGGGATGTGCCTGTGGCTGTGTCTTCGCAGGTGTCTGGGGACGTGACGTGCTGTGACTGGGGGCGTCAGCGGATGTGCACTATCTTCGAGCGAGCGCGCACAGAATGCACCTGGGACGGCCATGGGAAGCACCATCGTCTTGACCTGGGGCGCACCGACCTCCAGCAGCGGGCATACGCGGGGTGCACCTTGGACGCTCCTGGGGCGCACCCCTGCTCCTCCTTTCCCTCGCCCATCCCTGGACATCTGATGCCTTTTCGATGCGGGATCCCCGAAAGTCTCGACCCTTTCACTAGGGTTGGTTTCTCGCCCCTGGTAGTTGTTTAGCAGTCCTGGGGTCCGGTGAGGGCCACCCTGCGGCAGAAAACTGCTAAACACTAAACACCTCCCGCCGTGTCCTTCTGACGACGCGAGCCTGTCTGGACCATCTTCCTCGGGCATCCCTCCCCCGGGGGGCTCCGAGAATGCCCAGGCGTTGACCGCGTCAGAAATCCTCGCGCCATCGTTGCTATCCACCGCGTCGCGGAGCTCCGCACGCTGCGCCTGACAAGGCCGGGGTGAGGTCTCTGCCTTGACTGTAGGATCCCCGTCCTGCTCCCCCCCTACTCTCATCGCGTCCGCCCTGAACATCCAGCTTCCCCTGCACCATCCCCTCCGCTCCCCTCCCCCCATCTCTCCACTCCCTGTTCCCCCTTCCCCCGCCCCCTTTATCCCCCAACTCCCCCCCCCACTCCCCTCCGATCCTCTCCACGATGTCCCTTCCTCCTCCCTCGCCTCCACTCTCTCTTCCCCCCCACCATCCCTCTCCGTGCCCCCATCCACCCTCCACTCTTCCATCCTCGGATGACTCAAACCCTTCCGTCTTCCATCCCTCCCTCCCTGTTTCCATGTTCCATCCCTCCCTCTACATTTTCCCCCTCCCCGCCACACACGGGCCCATCCCGCATTTCCGCCGCCTACCTTCGCCCACTTCCCCTTCAACTCCCCGCTCACACACGAACACACACACACAGACACAGACACAGACACAGACACATACAAGACACAGACACAGACACAGACACACACACACACAAACACAGACACAAACACAGACACAGACACAAACACACACAAACACACACACACAACCTCACTTACTCATTTACTCACTGATCCAACTCCTCACCCACACACAGACACATCGCCTTGACACATGTCCGGCATTCCCGCTCCCGCCGCGACCCGTCCTGTTCGGCTCCTTCCCTCTCGTCCTCCACATTATCCTCCCTACTCCATCTCCCACCTCATCCCCTCCTTCTCCTCCACTTGGTCGATCTTACCTCATAGTCCGCACCAACACCACCAACACAATAACGCTCGTCGCACTATACAGCTATCGGTGCCGCCGTCCTCGTTGTCATCGTCTTCGTCGCCAGCAGCAGGCTCCTAATTGTTTTCTGTTCAGCATCCCCTGCCCTATATCCTTCGTCTTTCTCCATGTCCCGTTTGATTCCTTCTCCTCCTCCTCTTCCTCTTCCTCATTCTCATCCTCCTCCTCCTCATCATCATCCTCATCCGGTTTACCATTCGATACTTATTCAAGCTCCCTTCTTCGCCATTTCACGCTCATCCTCCCTATCATCTTCCTCCCTCTCCATCAGAAGTCTTTCCTCATCCCTCATCTGTCCCCTTGTCTTCCTCCGTCATTCCATGCGATCCGTTCCAATATTCCTCCTCATTGCTCACTCTCTCTCCCGTGTCCCCCTCTGCTTCCTTCTTTCTAATCCTGTTCACCAAGGTTCTACCATATCATTTTCCCCATGCAAGATCCAGAAGGCTTGGCGAACGCTAGCATAATTAATGACGTGATCTGTAGCAAACTTCGCCATTCCCCAGGCGCGCCTCGTCACTCCTGGGGGGAATCCGTCTGGGCTTCGCAACATACTAGCTCTTGGGCGAGGTGGGCCTTCGAGCGAAAACATGGGCACACGTGTCCATGGAAATCTGTCTGCACGGCTCACCCAGCTGGCTGGAAATGTTCCAAGATGTGCAACACCTACCACTAACTCGCTTCAACCAACTCAAGACATGTCGCGCTTAACCAGAAGATGGGCCCCCAAATGGTATCCCGATCATTCAACAAGAACTGCTACTTGATATATTTCGGCCGGGGTTGGGAACCGCCGAGCGATATCGTCAGCACCCCAAATAATTTGATTGCACCAGCGAACAACCCAAACAGTGGATGGCTTGAAACTTATTGATCTAAATACATCGGTCGATTGTGAGATCGATTGTGGAAGAGATCGTGAGACGTTTGTAGGGTCGACCGTGAGACCGATAGTGAAGTCGACTCAATAATGAGATCGATCGTGAGATCGTCCGAGCGATCTAGAATGAGATCGATTGGGACATCGATAACACGATCGATTGTGAGATCGAAAGAGAAGTGGGTAATGAGATCGATGGTGAGACCGATCGATCAAAAAATCTACCGAAAAGCCTGAAACCCGGGACCCCGCCGCCCAGCGAAATCGCGGCCCGGAACCCGGAACCAGGAACCCGGGAACCCGGAACCTGGGAACCCGGAAAGCCGGGAACCCTGCCGCCCACCGAAAACGGCCAGGTACTTTCGCCAAATCCTTCAATCCCCGCTAGGACCCCTTCAATGCAAGCACTGATTGGGGAATAATTCTCGCGATGGGGGGGGGCGGCAAAACCCTCGAGATCGGAATCCTCAGGAATCCTCAGTTATCTTGTGGGAACCTGCAAGAATCTGGGAGAATTCTTCAGGAACCTCAGTCATCCACAAGAACCCTCAGGAATCATTGAGGAATCATCGAGAACCCTTGGGAATCTTCAGGTATCCTGAGGAATCCTTCCAGGATGCCTCTGGGATCTTCAGGACCCCTCGCGAACCCTCACGAATCCTTGAAGCACCGGCAGAATGCTTCAGGAATCCTCTGGGATCCTTGAGGAATCCACCAGGAATCCTGAGCAATCCTCATCCTCCCCTTTCTCCTCCGCCCCCTCCACGCAGAATTCTTCTAACTACTCCCCCCCTTTGGTTTTCCATTTTCCTCGGCTGTCCTGACGAATTCTCCACCCCCAGGAAGATCATCCACCATTGCACCGCCAGCGATCTTTGGCATCCGAATTCAGAACTTTCCCGCCCCAATCCTCGGCAAAGGTGGTGAGATGCACGTTGTACGCATGCGTCCTTTGCAAAAGGCTTAGTTGATTGGCCTGATTTCCCTGGCTTGCACCACGTAGATGGCACCACGTAGATTGCGCCGAATCGCTTAACTTACATGTAGCCAGAAACACGTTTGTTGCACCACATAGTTTGCACCCCGTCGCTTGTACCACGTGGCTTACTTTACCTGGTTTGCACCACGTATGTCTTGCCACATAGCTTTCACCATATGACCCCCGCGTCCCTCAAGCTCCTTAGAAATCGCGTGGCATCCCAATGTTTGACCCTCCTTGTCGACCTGAGCCTCTTTAATGGGCTTGAGCCTCGAGGTTCGATGGAGGGTCGAGGACCAAGGTTCGAACGAGAACTGAAGATCGACGCTCGATCTGAGATAATGGAGTCCCATGGTGGAGTCCAACTGGAATATCAGATCTTCTTTGAATCCTAACAGACTCCGATCGGGATCCGATTTGGATATTTCATACATGGTACATGCTGCAATTCTTTTGGCCTCTCATTGGGATCCGATTGGGGTCGTACTGTCATCCCCTTATGGTTTCGTGGGATCCGGCACTGAGGGGCATGGGGAGAGGATATCACTTCCAGGGGCGAGATGCGATACAGCGTTGTCGAAAAAGGGGAGGTCGACGATTGCTTCGGCGCGTAGATTGGTTGTGTAACGTTCGCGTTGACTTCCCAGGTGCTAGACTCAAGCCTTCTTGTACATGATGCCGAAGGCGCTCGAACAACGGATGTGCAAAAGTTTTCTGCCCCGCACGCGCCCACTTCTCGGGCATAGGCTCGGCGCGCTCTACCGAAAGACCTTGGCAAACAAAACTCGAACGCCACACCGAACCGGTGGTACCTCCGACCACTCCGTGTCTGCCAGCGAGACACAGCGGCGCCAATGGTGAAGAGTCCAGGTGAAGAAGGCTTCGCAAACCGGGGTCTCTGCGCGATAATAAAGAAACCCTTGGACACACAAATAAGTAGAGAGAAATCCCAGGATTCCTAATATTTTTGCATACGTTCTGGATTTCGTCTTCCCCCCCCCTTCTTCCCATATTTTCCCATACTGCCCTGGGGGTCGACGATAACTTGTGTCTGTGTGTCTTCCCCTCCTGCGATAGGGAGGGCAGCGAGGCCGGGGCGAGGAGGAGAGCAGAGCAGATGAGAGGAGGGGGCGAGGGAGCGGAACGGCGGGGGTGCGAGAGGGAAGGCAGGGCAGCTGGGGGGGGGGGAACCGGAAGGGGGGAGGGGGAGGTTAAGTCCGACGGAGGGGGGCAGCGGGAGGAGAAAGGAGGGAGGAATGGAGGAGGGAGCAGCGAGGAGGCAGCAGGCACGAGTGACGCGGAGTGGGGGAAGATGGAGGGGGAGCAGGAGGAGCAGTAGAAGACAGACGACAATGAGGGAGGAGAGATGGGGCAGGGAGGAAGGGAGCCAAGGATGGAGGAGGGATGAAGAGAACGACACATACGAAACTTACGAATAATAAGAAGAATAATCAGAAGAAGAAGACGGATCCGAAGAAGACGAATAATAAGAAGAATGAGGCACGATGGTCATGCCTCCTGCCGCGTGCAGGCGACCTCTGGTTCTGCGACCGCCGTCTCGGCGCTCCTGGCTGCCAGAAGGAACAGGGAGACACGGATGCCAATCTGCAGCCCCTGCAAGATGCCCTCAATAGAACGACCGTCCTAAACCCACGAAGCCAATGTCCCAGCCTCCCATCCTACTCCCTCCCCGTGCCGCCTTCTGCTCATCCGTTGCATTTTGCCCGCTGCTGTTCCTGCTCGTCCTCTTTGCGGGGGGACGACTCGTGGGGGCGAGGAGAGGAGACGGGGTATCGGACTGGCCAACGTGACGGGGGCAAGGGGGTCCTACGACAGCTCCACTGGGATGCATGGCATTAAGGTCCAAACTGCCTCCCCCTCCTCCTCTTCGATCTGCCCCTCCCGCTTTTTCTAATATTCCTCTTGCTCCCCCGCCTGTGATTCATTCTGCGCCTCCTCTTCATCCTTCTCTTTCGATTTCTCCTCCTCCTGCTGTGAACGGCATGTGCTGCTGCGCACCAGGCGAAACAAGTTCGCCTTCTCTTCGAGGGTGCGCCGCTGGATCTCCCCAAGGGGGAGGGAGGTTAGGACCCCCCCCCCCCCCCTTCCCCGATCCGTCGTCGGGGCCCCCCCCCCTTCCCCGATCGTCGTCGGGACCCCCCCCCCTCCCCCCCTTTCCCCGATCCGTCGTCGGGGAACCCCCCCCCTCCCCCCCTTTCAAAGGGGGGGGGGTCCGACCCCCCCCCCCCCCCCCCTTTCGCCACGCCGCCCCCTGACGCCGGAACCCGACCCCCGCCACCCCTACCCCTAGTCCTCACCCTAACCCAAACCCCGAATCCTAACCCTAACCACTCACCCCAGCCCAAAAGGGAGTCACTAGGGGCCCAGATACCCCCTAACCACTAACCCCAGCCCCTACTTACTACCCCCTACTCACTACTCGCTATTCGCTACTCACGACTCACTACTCACTATCCACTACTCACTACGCACCACCCACTACTCGCTCTCGCTACTCACTACTCCCTACTCACTACTCACTCCTCCCTACTCACGACTCACTCCTCACTACCCACTACTCAATACTCACTAATCACTAAGGCACTACTCACTACTCCCTATTCACTACTCAATAATCACTACTCATTCCCCACTACCCCCTATCCACTACTCACTACTCACTACTCATTGCCCACAAATCACTACTCACTACCCACTACTCGCTACTCGCTACTCCGTACTCCGTACACAGTACTGACTACACAGTACTCAGTACTCAGTACTCGTTACTCCCATACTCGCTACCCAATACACACTGCGTACTCCCCGCTACTCACTATTTACTACTCACTACTTACCACTCCCTACTCACTAGTAACTACAGAGTCACTAGTCACTAGTCACTAGTCACTAGTCACTACTCACTACCCACTACTCACCAATCGCTACTCACTACCCACTGTTCGCTACCCACTTCTTACTACTCACTGCTCACTACTCCCTACTCCCTACTCCCTACTCAGCACTCACTACTCACTACTCACTACTCGCTACTCCCTACTCGTTACTCACTAATCACTACCCACTACTCACTACTGGCTACACTCTACTCGCTACTCACTACTCACTACGCCCTACTCGCTCCTCACTACTCACTACTCGCTGCTCCCTACTCGCTACTCACAATTCACTACCCACTGCAACTACCCACTACTTTCTATTCACTATTCATCACTACTCTCTACTCACTACTCACTACGCACTACATACTACTCAGTACTCACTACTCACTACTCACTATTTTTCTCACTACTCGCTACTCACTACTCACTACTCACTACTCATTACTCACTACTCACTACTCACTACGCAGTACACACCACCCACAACTCACTACTCACTAATCACTACTCTCCACCCATTACTCACTACCCACTACTCACTACCCACTACTCATTACTCCTACTCCCTACTCAGTACTCACTACTCGCTACTCGCTACTGCCTACTCACTACTCACTACTCGCCACTCACAACTCACTTATCAGTACACACTAATTACTCACTATTCAGTACTCACTACCCCCCACTCCCTACTCCCTACTTCCTACTCACCACTCACTACCCACTACTCATACTCACTACTCACTACTACTCACTACCCAATACTCACTACCCACTACGCACTAACTCACTACTCACTACTCACCACTCTCTAATCCCAACTCCGTACTCCCTACACGAGGGGGAGGGGGGTCCGACCCCCCCCCCCCTTTCCAGCGCCAAGGGGGGGAGGGGGTGGGGGTCCGGACCACCCCCCACCTTCAAGGGAGGGGGGGGGGGGGTCGGGACCCCCCCCCTTTAAGGAGGGGAGGGGGGGGTGGGGGTTTCTGGACCCCCCCCCCTTAAAGGAGGAGGGGGGGGATTCTGGACCCCCCCCCCCTTTAGTGTATTCAAGGAGATCTTCTTCTCCTCCTCCTCCTCCTCCTCCTCCTCCTCCTCCTCCTCCTCTTCCTCCTCCTCCCTCACCCTCCCTCGCTGTCCCTCATCCTCCCTCATCCTCCTCCGTTTCCTCTCCCTCCTCCTCGCCCTCCGTGCCTCGCGCTCGAGAAGGCGGCGCCCCGCTGCTGAGGAGGAGGCGCATCTGCAAGCGACGGTCTCGACCTGCATTGGCTATCTGGGTGCATCCACGAGCCCCGCGCGCAGATCGTGCTGTGCTGACGGTCGGGGGGGTGGAGGGGGAGCGGGAGACTGGAAGGGGGGGAGGGGACTGACTGGAGGGGGGAAGGGGGCGAGAAGGGGAGAGGCATGGGCAGGGGGAGCAGGGGGAACGGGAGGGAGAAGATGACGAGGAGAAAGGGGCGGTTGGGGAAAGGAGACGGGAAGAAAAGGGGAGGGGGGGAGAGATATGGGCTGTTTGGAAGGGGGGGGAAGGATGGAAGGGAGGCATGGTGAGGCAGGGGAGGCGAAGGAAGGGGAGGGGACGGGCAGGAGGGGACGAGGGGGGGGCATAGGTGGGGATACGGGGGACCCTGAGGGCAAGGGCAGCGCAGGGCAAGGCGGGAGCACTCGCCTGTGCACCCTGCCGCGCCTTGCCGCACGGCGCCGGCTGGGCAGCGCTGCGCTGGCGGCAGCCACCGCCAGCGCTGCGGGTGCCGCGGCCCAGCCCTGGGTTTGGCGAACACCCGACCATGCTCAGCGGGCATCTTGCCACCCTGCCATCCTTCGCACCCCCTCTCTCTAGCCCCTCCTCCTCCTCCTACTCCTCCTCCATCCTCCTCCTCCTCCTCCTCCTCCTCCTCCTCCTCCTCCTCCTCCTCCTCCTCCCCCTCCTCCTCCTCCCCCATCCTCCTCTTCCTCCCACGTCCTCCCACGTCCTCCCTCCTCCTCCCCATCAGCTTCGTCAACACCACAGCCATCCCATCATCAGCATTCTTACTATCCTTTTGCCACCCGTTCTCCCCCGCCCTATCCTCACTGCCCTCTCACCCGCCTTCCATGAGGGGGGACGTTGAGGTGGACCAGCTCAGGGAGGGGGGGAGCATCGAGCTAAAAATCGGAGACACATCACCGATAGATCGGCGACAGGCTCCCGAAAACGAATCCGCATGGGCTTTGGCGGGGTAG
This sequence comes from Prorocentrum cordatum, assembly GCA_963575745.1. Taxonomy (NCBI): domain Eukaryota; class Dinophyceae; order Prorocentrales; family Prorocentraceae; genus Prorocentrum; species Prorocentrum cordatum. The sequence continues at coordinate 345,022 of CAUYUJ010022503.1, forward strand.
GCCATCGGGCCCCTATCGGCGATCATCGGGCGATCGGGAGTCGATGCGCACCCCCCCTGAGCATCTCCGCCCCTGACTCTCACCCGCCTTCCCTTCTTCCGAAGTGAGGGCGCCCGGAGGCCGCGGATCGTCAACACCGTCGGTCACGATTCTTCCACGACGCGGGGGGGTCTGAGTTACCCCCTCACCTGCCTTTTCTCATCCCCTTCCTCTTGCCAGGCGCGACGGCTGCAAGAGGCCTGCGGTCCATGCGGCCGCGCCGCCGGCGGCGGCCGCACCGCCGCTGCAAGGGGCCGGCTGGCCAGGGCCTCGGAAGGCCCCTCCTCCTCACCTTCCGCCTCCCAAACCGAGTTCTCTCCAGCTCCTCCTCAGACTTCCGACGCATTGAAAGCATCAAGGCTCATACTGCTGTTTTTCTGCGTTTTCTGCGTCTTCGGCCTCTGTGGGACCATCGCCAAGCCCCATGACCGTCAAACCACAGCTCAGGATGGAAAGCCGCTTCCGGGGTAGGTGTGAAGATTTCCAGAGGTGGGGAAATTAAAACATCGCATCTCTGGGCCCACACCTTCCTCCCCCACCTCCTCTTACCCCCTGCTCCTCGTATCCCCCCACGCCATCCTTCTCAGATTCCTCCTACTCCTCCTCGTCATCATTATCACCATCACCATGATCATCAACATCATCATCGTCCTCGTCAGCATCAGCATCAGCATCAGCATCAGCATCACCATCATCATCATCATCATCATCATCATCATCATCATCATCATCATCATGATCATGATCATGATCATGATCATGATCATGATCATGATCATGATCATGATCATCATCATGATCATCATCATCATCATCATCATCCTCCTCCTCATCATCATCATCATCATTAGCATCATCACCACCACCACCATCATCATCAGCATCATGCTCATCATGTCATGATTATGATCATCACCATCATCATCCTCATCATCATGAACCGCACCAACATCGACATCAACATCATCACCACCACCATCATCATCATTATCATCGATACCATCAACATCACCATCATCATCATCATCATAGTCGTCGTCATCAAATCAATATCACCATAATCAACATCCTCGTCATCGTCCTCATCATCACCCTCATCATCAAACTTATCATCACCATCACCATCACCATCACCACCAACATCATCATCATCGTCGTCCTCACCTTCATCCTCCTCCTCATCCCATCATGATCTGCATCAGCATCGTCGTGATCATCATAATTATCATCCCAGTCACCCCAAGCACCACCACCCACCCCGACCTCCACCCAACCCCACACCACCACGACCAACATCATCATCATCATCAGCAGCATCATCATCAACATCATCACCATCGCCATCATCAGACTCGTCGTCATTATCATCATCACCATCAGCAACATCATCAACATCACCATCACCATATCCAGCATCATCATCAGAATCATCATCATCATCACCGTCATCATCATTATCATCAGCATCACCATCATCATCATCATCATCCTCACCATCAACATCAGCATCATTTTTTCCACGCAACAATGGTAATGAAGGATTAACAACCGATGACATCCACCAATGACCACGGTCGCCAGTGCGGGATATCGCTGGCCGCTTGGGCCCTGGGGGATATATGCACACAGCCTGCTAGATGTTGAATTTGAAGTTGATATACCGATTTTGGATGTACCGGCCTATCCTCGCTTTGAGGCTGGTCCCCGTAGCTGCTCCTTCCTCTCCTCGTCTCCTTCCCCTCCTCCTCCTTCTCTCCCTCCCCCCTCTCGGAGTCGGAACTGTGTAGCCTACTTCGCTGCTGTTGCAACCCAGTCGTCATGTGGGCGCCCTGACTGACAGGCAGTCGGGCGATGACTTCTGAGGCCAATACTTCTGCACGGATTGCCCGTTTTCCCAGTTTGGGATGCGCGCGACGGCTCGCCTTTGGCAGGTTGGCTCCTCCTCCTCCTCCTCCTCTTCCTCCTCCTCCTCTCCTCCTTTCCTTCTTCCGTTCTGGCGAGCAACCGCCCCAGTTTCCGCTTCGAGTTTCGGCCACGTTCGCAGGACCATCAACATCAGCATCAGCATCATCATCACAGCCATCGTCATCATCATCACCATCATCATCATCTGCATCATCACCACCACCATCATCATCATTGCCAGAATCAACATCATCATCAGCAGCATCAGCATCATCATTGTCGTCATCATCATCACCATCATCAACATCATCAGCATCAGCACTGTCATCATCATCATCATCATCATCATCATCATCATCATCATCATCAGCATCATCATCGTCATCGTCGTCATCATCATCATCAGCATCATCATCATCGCCGTGACGCCCGCAGACTTGGAGGCCCTAACGACACGACGAGGGCTTCCAACAACATGGCAGTCCGGGCCTCCTCCTCCTCCTCCTCCTCCTCCTCCTCCTCCTCCGTTCTCCCTCGTGCTTCCCCTCCCCCTCGCCTATCGCCAGCTCGGCCCTGACCCTGGGCCCCGGAGCCCCGCGCCACGGGCGCCCTCCCGCGCCGCCCCACTCCTCCTCCGCCGCGCGTGCCGCCGCTCTCCTGAGGCATCCCCCGCGGCACCACCCGCGGCCGCACCCCCTCCCGCGGGGCCCCTACTTGCCGTCGCTCGGACGTCCATTTCCCGTGCATTTTCCGGTTTCGTGCGTGCTTTTTTTGCTCGATGGTCCAGGACGGCCCTGGATGGTCCTCGCCGAGAAAAAAATGCACACGTCCGAGCGATGCCAGGCCTACGGGGGATGACTGCCTCAGATGTGGTGGAGGCGATCGCGCAGCCAGCAGCGGGGCCTGACGCTGGAGACCCCGGTGCTCAGGCTCATCGTGAAAGCGCTTGCGATGGAGGTGCCAGCGCGGACGTCGGTACGCTGCCGCACGAGCTCTGCACGGCGACGGCGGCGGCCGCCCCCGCCCCGTCGGCAGCTGGGCCATGGGCGGTCAGCTGAGCGTGCGCGGCTGCTCCGAGACGCCGATACCTTGCGTGGCAGCTCGGGCTCGGCGGATTGCAGGCAAAGCTGATGTGTGCTACCACCTCTCTATCGTGCACGGCCGCTGCGTGGTCCTGATATCGGGTTCCTGTTCTGGGTCGTTTCGGCGCTGGAGGCGGTCTGAGTGTAGTGTAGCTTATATGTTCGTTTCATATCGCATCGCGATGGGGGCCCATTCCACTCCATTCAATTCCATCCATGTCACTTCCCGTCCCCATCGCCTTCCTTCGACTAACGCTCCTCCTTCGTCGACCTCAGACTATCCGTGCCCAGATGCACCTCCTTCCAACGGAATCAAGGGGGGAACGCGTGGATGCGAAGGATAGGGGGAGAGGGACAGGGGCAGCGAGCGCGCGAGGGAGCGAGGGAGGCAGAAGGGCAAGGAGGAGAAGGGGGAGGAGGAGGAGGAGGAGCAGGAGGAGGAGGAGGGAGGGAGGAAGAGGCCCTGCGATTTGGAACACCGTGCCCGTGCACCCCGGGCGCCGGGGGCACGCTGGCACGGGCGGCCCACGGCGACCGAAGCCGGCCAGCAGCCGATGCTTCCGCCCGGGCCTGCCGCCGCCTGCGCCGCTGGCGGCTCGCCCACGGCAGCGGCAGGCCTCGCGCGCGCCCAGACCTCCGACGCCGCAGTTGCGTGTCCTGCCTGACTACCTACCAAACCACCCCAACCCAACCCGAAGACCCGAATCTCGGGTTGGGGGGGGTAAGGGTTCCATCTGTGTTTTTTTTCAATGTTTCCCGACCCCCCCCCGACTGGAAATGGAGGGCAAATTGAAGCCTTCGGGCTGGGTTGGGGTGGTTTGGTGGGTGGTGACTGCCCCGGTGCGGACCCCCGGAGGTTTAGACCCCCCCCCCAGCGCAAGACAGCTCTGCACAAGCAACAAGCACATCCGGAACGCCGTGCGAGCTTCGGGCGGCGCCGGAACGGCCGCCACGGGTCCCAGCGCCGATCCAGGACATCCGCGCGGAGCTCACAAAATCTTCGCTTTCGCGACTCTCTTTTCTTCGATTCCCCGGGACCGGCTTCCCATCTCCAGCAAATCTGCGACGGCGACGCACCCAGGGCCTGGTGAGGGTCCCCTGAAGCAGCCGACTGCCCCAAAAACTACTATCACGCGACAGCCCGCTGCCCCGGCTCGCTGCGGCGGGCACCTGGCCGTGCAGGGTGCCGTGAACGATGTCCAGCACTTCTGCGGGCGCAGCGGGGTGGCTGCCCCCCGCCCACCCACCCCGCGCGAGGCACCCGAGGCCTCTGGGCAATATCGGCTGGCGGGCGGGCCCCAACAGAGCTGCCCGGCCAGCGCGTGGCCGGAATGCGCTGGGGTATCCTGGACTGGTTGGGAACACGCGCGGGGTTGGGCAATTATGGCTTCATTTCTCGTGGCCCCTTCAGCTGTTCGATCGCCCGCACGATCTCGATTCGAATGGGATGCACCGCTGCTCCTTGGTTCAAATTCCAGCTCAGGAGCGACAGAAATTATCCGGGTCGGGGTTATGCGAAGGCCCACGTGAGTGGGAGAGCACGCGTCTCCCTTTAGCGCCCAGGCCTGAAGCTACCAAACACCTGGGCCAAGGAGTGGGGTAAGGGATGCGGGACAGACAGGGGGAGACAAGGACGGGGAGGGTGGACCCTATGGACGCGGCGCGTGGGCTTGTGGTCGCTGAAGCGTCGCCAGCATGCTATGGCGCGCTCGTAAACCAGGAATTAGTCTGCGCCGCGCTAATCCACACGAGCGTCGCGTATTTCGGGGCCGTCTGCGGCTATCTCTTCCCCGAATGAACTGATGGGGTCGGCATCTGTGCCTGAGTCGACGCCAGCTGCTGGGGGTACCAGTGTTGTTGGCGCAGCTGCCAGCGCAGCTTGGCCCAGGCCGTTCCAGCTCGGTCCAGCCGTAATGGCATATACACTATGAGCCTGATATTGCGCTGGCGCGCCCTTGAGACACGTCTGCTGTTGGGATGACTGGACCGCCGCGGCGAGATTGCTGGGCGATCCCTCGACCATGTGCTCGGAAAGTCGCAGCTGGCCCGTCGTGCGCGTAAGCTGTGCTACGTTGGTCGGGTCGGCCATGCTGCAGTGCTGCATGATCATGGCCAGCTGTATGTTTGACACACCGACCGCGCGCAAGGAGGAGGCAGCTATGACCCTCGTGGCCGATCATGAGCTGACCAGCTTGTCGTGCGCGGCTGAGGAGGCTGACGGCCCCCGCGAGGCGTGAGGATGCGGTCGATGCGCTCCTGCGGCAGCCTGTTGAAGTTCATGAATGTTGAGACTTCCGAGGAACGGTCCTTCTCGCCCAGTTGGCCCCATCGTTCGGCCCAGTTGTGCACTAGGAAGGTCATCGGTGGCATTGGGTTGCCGTTGCCGTTGATGTGCCCTCCTTGGATCTCGACACGTGGCGGCCATTGACCACGAACTCACGTGCCGTGCTGGTGGGTCAGGATGATTCTAAGGCTGCCTAGAGAAACTCGTTGAGAGCAGAGTTCGCCACTGGCCAGATCATCACCTCCTGCATCCATCGCCAGAAAGAGGCACTCGAGATTGCTGCTCGGGCACCCCAGGTGCAAAACTGTCGCATGTTGCCGCCGCCGCCTGCGTCCAGGCAGGATAGGCAGCTCGCCACGGCAAGCATGCCGATTCCGAGGGCTTTCCATCCAGAGTGGAACCACCTTTCCGGAGGTCAAGGAGATGCTGGAGGCCGGGGGTCCACCGACGGCGTTGCTCAGACCATGAGCCTTGGAGCCCTTGTGGGCAGTTGCCCCGGATGTGTTCCTCCACGTCAGCGTATTGGACGTGATGTTCCATCGTGTGGTTGTGATGCTCTCGGCATTCGGAACATCGCATGATGTAGTCATGGTCGTGCGTCGCATCGTCACTGTACTTACCACCTCCAACTGCGCGATCGCCAAAATGAGTGCGCACCTGGACCTCGTTCTGCCAGGCTGAGAGGAATGAAAGGGTGTGGCGATAGGTCATGCTCCAAGAGATCGCTGACGGATCGTCCTAGGTCTGTTTCGCTGTCCCCCGGAGGAGCGCTGCCAACATCATCGCCAGACCCTCCGCGAGACTTCCCACTTTTCTCTGGCTGCCTTTTTTCTCCCAAGGCTCTCGCAACAGAGTTGCGAGGCACTCGGGACACACGGTGGAATGCCCACGCGGGGGCATTCTCATCTGTGAGGGAATTGTGGCCGTCAGGTCCACGAGCTGCTCAGATGTAGTCTGGGCAAGCCCGGGAAAGAGAGCAGAGGGTGTCGGCGGGGCGCCGCTGTCTTGACAAGCTCGATGTCGTGGTCCTCGTACGAACTGAAATAAGGCGTGTGCCGCTCCCCCGTCACGAGGTACGGGTCGAGCATCGCGAAGACGGTCCAGCGTGAGCTGCCGGAGTGCTGAATGCGGTGAGCCCGACGGACTCGAGGGCGGTGGAGTGGAGAAGCGTTGACATCGATGCCCGGTGAGAGGGGAATACCACTTGGGCCATGGCGTTGAAATGGAAGGGAGCCGGAGCTTCACTGCCAACTAGAAACTGGGATGTGGGTGGGAGGATGTTTCAATAAGGCGAGAATAAGGCGGGCGCGGGAAAGTGCACTTGAGCCAAACGGCGTCAAGGCGTAAAGCATAAGCTAGACAGGCAGGGCGATGGACAGGGGATACAAAGGTACCGTTCGAGTAGGAGAAGGGCGAAGAGGAGGAGGAGGGAGGAGGAGGAGGAGGAGGAGGGAGTGGAAGGGAGGAGTTTATCTAGGCGCGGCCGAAAGCGTAGAATCAAGCAGGCGGACTCAGGCGAAAGCCCGACATAATACGAGCGACTCGGGCACATCCCCTAAAAAGGAGCGCCAGCACAAGGAAGCCAATGCACTAGTCAGCCTCCCAGAGCGAGGTCGTTCTGGATCCAAAGGCCGCCGAACTTGGCGGAGGGAGGAGGAGGCAGGAGGAGGAGGAGGAGGAGGAGGAGGAGGAGGAGGAGGCGGAGGGGAGGAGGAGGAGGAGAGAGGAGGAGGAGGAGAAGAGAGGAGGAGGAGGAGAGGGAGCAGGAGGAGGAGGAGGAGGAGGAGGAGGAGGAGGAAGACGAGAGAGAGCGTCGATCGATTCATCGGAGGACCACTCAGCTCGCGCCTGATCGGCCGATCGGAGCGCAGTGGCGCCGCGGACCGACGGCGCCACGGCCTCTCCGAGGCCGCGGCCCTCGAGCGCGGCGCGTGGGCGGCGACGACGGCCCAGGCCGAGGGCAGCGCGGCGCCTTCTGCGGGGGGGGGGGGGGGGGGGGGCGATCCTGCCCCTCCAGAGGGGTAGGAGCCCTCCCCCTCCCCGCCCTCCTCGCCCTCCTCGTCCCCCCCTCGCCCTCCTCAGCCCCTCCTCGCCCCTCCTCCCCCTCGCCATCCTCGTCTCTCCTCGCCCCTGCTCCTTCTCCTCCATCTGTGACCCTCGTCTCTCCTCGTCTCCCCACGTCCTCCCTCTCCTCTCCCTCTTTCCCCCTCGCCCTCCTCGTCCCTCCTCCTCCTCCTCCTCATCCTCCTCCTCCTCCTCGTACTCCTATCCACCTACTCCCCCTCCCGGATGAGGAGGCGAGCGACGAGAGCGGCAGCGACGAGGACAGGAGAGGAGGACGGGAAGCAGGCGGCGGACCGCGAAGATGAAGATGAGGATGAGGATGAGGATGAGGAGCAAAAAAATCGGATGAGGACGGGTATACCGATGATGATGACGATGAATACAGCAGGCGCATGGGATGAGAAATCTTGCTATCAGAAGGTTTGGGGGGCACAGTCTTCGCCGATATTTGACGGTCCTATGTGCCCAAGAGTTTATTTGGGTCCCTGGGGCCACTGGGTACAAGACGTGTTCGTTGGGCACCTGCAGGCAGGCCGACTTCTTATTTGATGTGCCTACTGTGTGGACGGATCAGGATGAGGACAGACACAATAATGAGGCGAACGAGCGGGCTAAGCGAGGAGCAGCAGGATGAACCCCATTTCACACTCCCCTTCCTCCCCATGTTCCTTCCCCTCCTCCCTCTCCCCCCATCTCCAAACATCCTCCCTCACTCTGCCCGTTCTCATCATCCCTCTACCCCCCCCAACCCCCTTCACCCCGTCTCTCCCGCCTCTCCGATAATCCCCCCACCTCCTCGCTCCCCTCATCACTCCTCCCATGATCTCTGCTTCATCGCTGCCCTCACTACTTTACCTACCCCTCCGCCCTTCCGTTGTTTCTCTAATTCCTCCATGTGTCCTCCTTCCGTCCACGCTGCGAAAGATGCCACAAAACGTATCGGCAACCACAACCCTCCTGCCCTGACTCCGCGCCTCAGGGGACTCCTCCAATCGCCTCTCCCGCCTGGCCTTCTCCCCCCCCTCCCTCCAAAGCTACGGTGAGCACCCTGAGATCCGAAGTAGCGAGACACACATACACCACCGCGAAACATCGCGACCAGAGCCCTGGACCCCGTCTTCCCGCGCGCCATTTGCCCAACCAGATCGACATGTGAGGGCCCCCGGGGTCCGCACCCGGGCGAAGACACCCGCCTCGGACACCCGAGCCGCCAGGATCTCAGGGGCGAGGCGCAGCGTGACTCGGCGGGCCGTGCTCACCATCCCCGGGCGGCGACGTCCAGACCCTACCCTCACCTATGATCGATTCTCCTGAGTCGATGGGCGGCGGGGGCAGGGTTCGGATTTCGCCACGCGTTCGACGACTTCCGAGCCGTACTGCACCCCCGTCGCCCGTCGAGTTGCCTGAACCGCTGATCGGCGAGGGCTGGGTTCAGACGTTGCCGTCGAATCCCGCCTCCACGTGCCTGCACGGTTTCCCCCGGGGCCGCAGGTTGCACAAGCAGCAGGAGGAGGAGGAGGAGGAGGAGGAGGAGGAGGAGGAGGAGGAGTTGGGGGAGGAGGAGGAGGAGCAGGAAATGGAAAGGGAGGAATGAGGAGGAGGAGGAGGAGGAGGAGGAGGAGGAGGAGGAGGAGGAGGAGGAGGAGGAGGAGGAGGAGGGAGGAGGAGGAGGAGGAGGAGGAAGGAGGAGGAGGGAGGAGGAGGGGAGGAGGAGGAGGAGAGGAGGAGGAGGAGGAGGAGGAGGAGGAGGAGGAGGAGGAGGAGGAGGAGGAGGAGGAGGAAGGAGGAGGAGGAGGAGGAGGAGGAGGAGAAGGGGGAGCAAAGAGGAGGAGCAGGAGGAGCACGAGAAGCAGGGGAGGAGGAGCAGGAGGAGCAGTTGTACAAAGCAGGAGGAGGAGGGAGGAGGAGGAGGAGGAGGAGCAGGAGCAGGAGCAGGTGCAGGCAGGAGAGGAGGAGCAGGAAGAGGAGGAGGAGGAGGAGGAGGAGCAGGAGCAGGAGGAGGAGGACGGGTCGCCTAAGCCCTTCGGAGGGACCCTCCACCCGTGCTGTGTGCCGCTGTGCCGTGGAGGTCCGCCCCAAGGGGCCACGAGCGGCGGGACCCGCGCAAAGGGGGCGGGCATCCGCACGGCCCGCAGCCTCGCGGGCCACGCGGACCAGAGCCGACACGAGAGCGGAACTCGATATACAATCGGCCCGTATCCTAAGGATGCCCTCCTCCTCCTCCTCCTCCTCCTCTCCTCCTCCTCCTCTCCTCCTCCTCCCCTATCTCCTCCTCTCCTCCTCTCCTCCTCCTCCTCCTCCTCCTCCCCCTCGAAATGCTCCTCGTCCTGCTGCTCCTCCTCATCCTTCTCCTCCTCCTCCTTTTCCTCCTGTGCAGTCGGCACGCACCATGAGGATGCGCGATAAGGATGCAAGGGCCCTGAACGCCCATTTCGAAGCCTGTCGAGCGGGGCGCGGCCAAAGAGAGTGGCCAAGGATGGACCGAGGAGGCAAGGATGCAGGGGTACCCTTGGGAAGGTTGCCCATCCTTAGCATGCGGCTCGACAGCAGCAGGGGAGATGTCGACCCCCCATCCCAGGCTTCGTGGGGCTTTCGAACGGACCCAACATTTTGCACCCAGCCCTGGGGTTCACGTTGGTGCGGCGTCCATCCTCGATGGGGGTGCGTCCGAGTAGCCCCCTCGGGGTGCATCCCAGGGTTTCCCCCCTTTCTTTCTGAAAGGCCGAACTTCTCGGGCAGAACCCGGGGACTGGGGAAGAAACATCGCCTGCGATGACAGCCTGCAGCCCACATCGAAGATTGACAGGCCACCCTCGAGCAAGACGCCTTGTAGTACAGAGGCGCTCCATGAGCGCACGGCACCGCGTTCGGAGTGGACCCCAGCGGGGTACATAATCGACGTCCAGACGCAACCGCACGCATCCAGCAAGACGTACGTCGACTACTGTGAGGAGGACTGGGAACAGGCTGGGCACCGTCGAGTATCCCGGGAAAGATACGTCGATCAATGCTCTCGAATGCGAATGTCAGGTGAACACATGCCGATGTCCTGAGACGACTTGTCGGGGCGGGCTTTCTCTCTATGCCCGACCAAACCTCTTTATGAGCCGCGTTCGGCAGTGCCGACGATGCCCCTTGAGAGAAAAGAGAAACATTCGAAGAAGAGGAGCAAAAACGATAATTATAAGGATCATTGACGACGTCGGATGAGGAAGATGGCCCAGGGGTCACTTCGGACAACAATCACAGATAGGACAACAGACCACCATAAGTGTGGCCGCACCACCTAGGTCTGAAGACCGCCAGAAAGGCTGGGAACGTCGCACGACACGTCGCCCAAAACGCACACGCCCATGGAGAAATGAGAAAACATAGGGAGCATGGCGAGCAGGAGGCAGCGGAGGTGTAAAAATGAGGAACAACGGGGAACATGGAACATTCTGGAATGGGACGGTTGCGGGGACCTGGGAACGCCACGTGGGCCCGAAAGCTCAGGTTCCTTCAAATCCGTATACCTAACGCCGACCTCCCCCTGCCCCCCTCCTGGCATACCGTGTGACAGACACTGCGGTGACCTCGAAGCCCCGGGGGACCTCACCGCACGGTTCGCCCCCGCACGGCATTGGGACCTCGTACGCCCCAGTCGCCCGAGACGTCCTCGGAGAGCCACCCGAATCCCCAAACCCTGCGGTCCGAACCACCACTGACGCACCACACGGTGTGGCCACCGCATCGCCGTTCGCTCCTCTCCCACCTCCGCTCCCTCCTCCTTCTCCTTCGCCTCCGCCTCCTCAGCCTCCTCCCCTCCTCTCCTCCTCCTCCTGCTCCTGCTCCTGCTCCTGCTCCTCCTCCTCCTCTCCCTCGTGATTTTTTGTCAGTGGTGTCAGGAGTGTCCTCCCGACGCCCTCCCCCCGACCGAGCCGACCGAGCCGGCGGGCACCCGAGAGCGCGCCCGCGGCCAAGTCCGACGGGAAGGAGCCCATGGCTGGCGCCCGCGCCCCCCGCCCCGCCGGGGAGCAACGTTGGGGGGGGAAGCTTCCAGTGCGCGGCCTGTCCCTCTACCGGAGGGAACTTCCAGAGCAGTCAAACAACAGCCCGGGAGCGACGTTTCGGTGTTTGTTTGGGCGGGGGGCAAGTTTGGACTATCGCTTGGCTCTTATTCATTTGTCGCCCAGACTCCGCCTGTCGGGGGACCTGCCCGACCTAAGGGGAAGCGGCTCGGGCGGGGGCGGGGGAACGTCGACCTGGAAGCGCCGACGCTTCGCCGACGGATTGGCGATACGCCCCCGGCAGAGAGTCCGCACGTCCCTGGGCGGGGCGGGCTCTAGGGCCCCCCGTCGTGGGCGGGCTCCATGCTGCACCGTCCTGAGCCTGTCCCCCCCAAGCGCTGCCCCCTTGACCCGCGCCGCGGCCGCGGGCGGCCGCGGGGAGGGGGGGGCCCCTCCCTCGAGTGCCTCCCTCGGCGCGGGAGCGGTTGGGGCGGCGGGGCGGGGGCGGGGAATGGGCGGGAAGGGGGTGGGGGGGGCAGAGAAAGAGGAGAGAGAGAGAGAGGGGAGGCGGCGGCGCGCCCGAAGCAGAGAGAGGGGTTTGAGTTGGCGCCTCGGGCCGCCGCGGGCGGGGCCGCTCAGAGGCTGCTGTGCAGCGTGCGAAATAGGACTTGACGGGCCGCCGCTGCGCCAGCCGCCGCCGCCGCGTCGCCGCCGGGGCCCTGGTGTGACGGGCGGCTCGCGCCGGGCCTGGTGGCCTGCCAGTGCTGCTGGGCCGCCTGCGCACACCTCTAGGTCACCGACCCTGCTGGTGCCCTGCCAGTGCTGCTGGGCGGCCTGCGTACTCCTACAGGGTCACCGGCCCTATAGTGGCTGCGGTTCCCGGGGGTGCCGCCCCGCCAGGGAGGCCGGGACGCCTGGACGCGCTGGGCCGCGGCGCGGGCCAGGGCCTGGGCCACCCGGGGGGCGGCAGGACCGCGCCAGGCCAGTGGCGGAGCACGTGGCGTTGGACGCCCGAGTTATCCGGGGTAACTCGGGTCCGGGGTAACTCGGGTTTGGACTCCCGAAAAACGAACCCGAGTTATCCCTGACCCGAGTTACCCCTGATGATTCGGGGCTCTGATGGCGCCGTTCTGCGGAGCCCGTTCTCGCCCTGCGGCTCGTCGTCGTGGCTCGCTGCTGCGCCGAGGCCGAGGCGGCGCAGGGGGCACGCGTGCGCCACGGCACTCCACCAGGCGCCACGGCACTGCAGGCAGTGCGAGCTCTGCTCAGCGCCGCATTCGCAGGACCACCGGCACTGCAGGCGGGGATGGCCCGCGGGCATGCGGCCTGGTCCAGCGACAGGGAAAGGGAGCAGGCAGGAGCAAGCAGAGGGGCGCCAGGAAGAGGCGATCGGGAAGGGCCCAGCGGGTGTGCCAGAAGCTCTTTCCGGTACGCAACCCTGACAACCCAGAAGCCCTTTCGGGCACGCGGCACGAAGAGGGCCATGCGCCTGCGAGGGTGCGGATGACCGCCCCGCAGGTACCCGGGCCAGCAACTGCCTGGTTGGGCTCTGAGGTGTAGCCACCTCTGGCGGAGGTCTGGTGGCATCGCCAAGTCAGGCCACCAGACATTGAGGCGTCGACGGATCGCGCCGTGGAAGCCCTCTGGGAAGAGTGCCTGAGCGGCGGCGGCCGCGTGTGTGCGCTGCAGGCGGGCCTTGCGTGAAGCGGCCGCGGCCGTGCGCAGCTCGCGGTGCGCAGCTCGCGACGCGCTGCTGCGTCGGCCCGCTTGCAATGCCTGCCGTCGGCGCTGTTGCAGGCACTCGCTGGGGGCATTGGCTGTAGCGGTGTCGACGGCCATGAGGCATTGAAGCACGGGCTCCGTCTGTTCCCATTGCGGCGCGCCCGTCGGCCCTATGCGACCTAGGGAGCAACGAGGTCTCAAATCATCCGATTACTCCCAGACTCCGCCGTGCCTCCCAGGAACCCACGAAAGTGGCGACAAATAAACAGTTCGCGGCCACCCAGGGAGCAGCGAGGTCTCGAATGATTCGGTTACTCCCCGACTCTGTCGTGCCTCCCAGGAATCCACGGAAGGTGCGCCAGGAGTACAGCTCGCAGCAACCCAGAGAGCAGCGAGGTCTCAAATCATCCGCTTACTCCCCGACTTCACCGTGCCTCCCGGGAGCCCACACAAGTGACGACAGATGCACAGTTCGCAACCACCCAGAGAGCAGCGAGGTCTCAAATGATCGGTTGATTCCCCGACTCCGCCGTGCCTCCAAGGAGCCCGCGAAAGTGGCGACGGATGCACAGTTCGCAGCCACCCAATAAGCAGCGCAGAAGGAGGCAGGAGGGGGGAGGAGTAGAACGAGGAGGAGGAGGAGGAGGAGGAGGAGGCGTGCGGCCGCAATGCTCTACTCAAAACGAGAACCCAACACAGGAGGGTTGGGAACATGTATTAGAAAGGGAATGCGTAGCACCCCGCAGTTGCGGGTAAGAATGATAGGGCGGCAGGGACATCGGCAGTCTGCGAGGCTCTGAAGAAGCCCGCCGCAAAGGGCGGGGGTCACGATCCTCGTGAGGGGTGCGCCGAAATGTGCGGGGGGACGCATGCGGACCCTGCCACTGGGGCTTTCGGTGGGGCTCCTTACGGGGCCACGAACCGTTTGAGGGGTGTGCCGAAATTAGCGGGGGGGGACCTGGCCACTGGGGCCTTCGGTGAAACTCCCTATGGGGCCACGAACCATGTGAGGGGTGTGCCAAAATGGGCGGGGGGAGTCAGCGGACCCTGCCGCTGGGGCCTTCGGTTGAGCTCCGCATGGGGTCACGAAATGTGTGGGGTTTATGCCGAACTGGACATGCGGAGGTAAAGGAGGGAGAAGATGGGATGAGGGAGAAGAGGCAGAGATGGGATGAGGAAGAAGAGGGAGGAGAAGAGGAGGAGAGGAACGCGGGGCACTGTTTCTTCAAAACGAGGACCCAACAACACAAGTTTTTGTCTGCGGGGCGAGAACGAACCTCTTCCGCTAAAAGCTAGGCGGGCTACGCGCAGCTTTGAGGACCCAACAACACAGGATGGCTGGGGAAAACTGCAACGAGCCCGTCGCAGGCGCAGATATCTTCGTTGAAGCAATGTGGGTGGGTCGCGGGTGGGTCGCGACTGGGTCGCGGGTGGGTCGCTGGGTGGGTCGCGGGGTGGGTCGCGGGTGGGTCGCGGGTGGGTCGCAGGCGGGTGGCGGGCCGGGTCGCGGGTGGAACGCTGACTACAAATAACATACAACAAACAACAAGCAACAAACAACGCAGCAACAACAATCCGCACCGCGGAAACTCACTTCAGCCACGCGCCCAGGGACAGTGAATGCCCGGTCGGCCCCTCACTCTGATATGAGAAGACACATGTGGACAGAAAGAGGGAGAGAGAGAGAGAGGGAGAGAGAGAGTGTCAGAGAAAGAGAGAGAGAGAGAGAGCCAGCGAGCGAGAGAGCAAGCCAGAGGTAGGGAGTGATCGGAGAACAAGAAGAAGCTCCCCAACCAGCGCTTGCACTGAAGGGGCCCTATTGGGGACTGAAAGGGTGAGCGAACATGGCGAAACCGATGTCGCTGGGCGGCCAGGTTCCCAACTTCACGGATTTAGTTGTGAAACAACCCGGGGGTGAAAAAACGCGGGGGCGAACAAAAAAAACCCGGGGGGGAAATACCGCGGGGGTGAACAGAAAAAACGGGTTTGTTCTTCCACACCAGCGCGTTTTTTTTTGTTCACCCCCGTTTTTGTTTAACCTCCGTTGTTTTGTTCGCCCTCCGTGTTTTTTGTTCACCCCCGCAAAAATGGCGAAACCGACGTCGCTGGGCGGCCAGGTTCCCGGGTTCGCGAGGAGGAGGAGGAGGAGGAGGAGGAGGAGGAGCAGGAGGAGGAGGAGGAGGAAGAGGAGGAGGAGGAGGAGGAGGAGGAGGAGGAGGGGGGGAGGAGGAGGAGGAGGAAGAGGGAGGAGGGAGGAGGGGGGGGGGGAGAGGGAGGAGGAGGGAGGAGGGGCTTTTTCGCTCGCGGTTCCCGAGGTTCCCAGGTTCCAGGCTCTTTGGGGGACCTGGGCCGCCTTTGGTCAGTGGGCGGCCGGCCTCCCGCGATCCCACGAGAGTCGCGCCCTCGGGAGGTCGTGGTGCACGGGGGGCCGGCGGTTCTCAATCCTGCTCCGGGCGTCTACTCTGTAAGAACGGTTTTTTGAAGGCAGATCTGCCTTCAAAAAATGGTTTTTTGAAGGCAGATCTGCCTTCACTCTGTAAGAACGGTTTTTTGAAGGCAGATCTGCCTTCAAAAAACCGTTCTTACAGAGACGACCAGGATCAGAAGGAGAGCACACACACAGTACAGGCGGCCTTGATCGGACAGGACACGCGAGGGGACAGAAGACCCCTCCCGCGGGCCACACTGCCACAGGAATGTAGGAAGCATGGGTCGCGAGGCACGGGACACAAGGGTACATGATTTGGCAGGTTCGACCTACTAGTCTGGGCCGACCGTAGCGGAGAGGGACCAGATGAGAGAGCAGACATGGTAAGTTAGTTGAGCAAAGGAGGACAGAGGATAGAGGCTTGAGAACAAAGGGGGCACTCCTCGTGAAGGTCTACAAAGTATACATGGTAGTAACACATAACAGAAGAAGAAGGAAGACGGAGTAGAGAGCGATAAAAGGAGAGATGGCGAGAACGAGAAAGAGAGAGCGATAGAAACGAAAGAGAAGAGCATGCGCGCCTAATGATGCATATAAGACTGAACGGCGGATGGGGATGCCAGAATGAAAAAAAGGCGAACCATTTAGAGCGAGGTACACTTACATGTGTACATGTAGGTACACATTGGGTCTGGCAGTACACAGGTGTGTTCAACAAAACTTGAGCGTCGGTCTGAGACAATCGAGTTCGGAGCGACGTGCGAAGGTATATCCGGCAAGCAGGGGCTGTATACACAAGGGACCCTCAACACAGCGAACGAGAGAGAACGAGAGAGAGAACGAGAGGGAGGGAGGGAGAGAACGAGGACGAGGAGTGAGGAAGGGAGAGAGAACGAGGAGAGAGAGAGAGAGAGAACGAGGGAGAGAACGAGAGAGAGAGAGAGAGACAAGGGAGAGGGGGAGAGCGAGCGAACGAGGAAGGGCAGGCGTGGAGTGCACGTGACACTGCCCTGCCATCCGCCGACTCGGTGACTCTCGCGTGCCATCGTTCTCCGTCGCAGCACCCATCGGACGCCTGACAGCGTACACGTCGTTCCTGTCTGATCGTGCTCATTCCTAAGTGTGCTCGCTTCTAATGGCTCCTGGCCCCCCAGCGGCCAGGAAGAAGCCCAGGATGGAACAACTAGAAGCGAAAGGAGCCTGGCCCCCACATATCAGAGAACTCTCGAAGAATTAGAAAGGAACGATGGGTATCTTTTTCCGTCACAACACCCGTCGGACGCCTGACAGCGTAGACGGTGAACATAAGACCCATCTGCACCCCATGGCCTCTGCCGGATTTTTTTCGGTGACAACTCGCGGACTTCACGAGGCTGCGCGTGCCGGCCGTGCTCTCGCACACGCCGGGCACGCCAGGCGAGACAGAGCTGAAGGGAGAGGCCCGGGGGCAGGGGAGGGGAGGGGACGCGGAGGGGGAGCGAGACTGCCCGGCGCGAGCTGCCGTGTCTAGCCGGTGTCTGCCGAGGGGGGCGTGTCCTGCGAACGTGGCCGAAGTGTGGCCGCAGCTGGGCTCGAGGCGCGTGGGCCCGCATCCAGAGCCTCTGAATACACCCTGGACGGAGCGAGACATGCGCGCAGGAGAGGTAAGGAGGTGAGGGGTCGGGGAGGAAGTGTGAGGAAAGAAGGGCGGCGGAGACTCGCCACCGCGGAAAATCTGAAGTGGGCACATTGCAGAGGAGAGGCGACAAACAAAACATCCTGGAGAACCTAGCCAGACGAGTGTTCCAGTCGCGGCGGTGCACACTGGCGTCGGAACAGGGGTGTCCTCTCTCATCCCGCCCCCCTCCATCATCGCGTTCCCCTCCCACCCTACAGCGCAGAACTGACGGATGGCAGGCCAGAAGACATTGTGTTGAGCGAGTACACAGCAGAAGCAGGAACAAGAACGCGGAAGGAGGAGAATGGGGGAGAGGAGGTGGAGCGGTCCACGAGAGAAGGTAGAGGAGGAGGAGGAAGGAGGGGAGGAAGGAGGGACCATAGGGGAAAAAAACAAAACAAATGACAGGACGCGAACGGCGAGGATGAGGGACAAAAGGGGAAGGGGATGAGGATTGACGGAAAGGGAACAATATGGTGAGGAACGAGGAGAACAAACAAGGAGGAGGAAGCGGGTAGGACGTAAGAGGAAGAGGGAAAGGGAGGAGGACGGAGAAGGCACGAGGAATGGGCGGGGTGGCAGAGGAAGAGCAGCAGCAGCAGCAGCAGCAGCAGCAGAAAGGTGGAGGGTGGCGTTGTCGGTTTCCTCCGTCGCACGGCCCGGCTGAAGACGACACCCCGCGCTGAGAGACCCCGAGCATGGTCGGGCCCCAACGGGGCTCTGCAGCCGCTACCGGCACGCCTGCGCTGCGGCAGTGGGCGCGCAGATGACAGCAAAAGGGCGGCGCCCACACGTGGGGGTGGCGCGGGGGGGGCGCCGCCCTGCTCTGGCTGGCGTTGGGAAGTCTGGGCGGCCCCACAACGGGGCCCAGGTAAAAAACATGTGCACTGAAATCTCTGAAGGGCCGGCGCGAAAAGGAGTGCGCCCCTCCTCCTCTTAGATGGGAGTTTCCTCTTCTACCCCTCCTTCTTCCCCTTCCGGGAGGGGTTTACCCCCCCCCCCCCCCCTACCCCCTCCCCTGGACCTGGACAGGGGTTCCGCGAGGTGTCGGGGCGTCCAAAACGGCCTTGGCGAGGAAGCCAAAATCATTGGTTTTACTAGGTACTAGGATTTGGGCCCCATTTTGGCCTCCTGAGGGGGGGGCCCTAATTAGACACCCCCCTCCTGTGATCGATCTCACCCAAGATGGCCCAAAGATGGCCCCCAAGGCTCCCAAGGGTGCCCCAAGGGGGCCCCAAAAGGTGGCCAGGAAACCCCAAAAAGCCCCCAGGATGCCCCCAAGAGGCTCCCAAGAGATCACCAAGAGACCCCCAAAGGCCCCCCAGAGGCGCCCAAGATGCTCCAAGAGGCCTCGGCGAGAATGCCAACTCATTGATTCGACTAAGGTTTTAGCCACATGTCGGCCTCTTGGGAGGGCACTGATTAAGATGACTCCAAGAGCGCCTGGGAGAGCCCAAGATAACCTCCAAGATGGCTCACGATATCCCAACATGTCTCATAATGGTTCCCACGATGCTCCCAGATGCCCCAAGACCGCTCCAAGACGGCTCCCAGTGGCCAACGAGCTCCCCCAGGAGGCCCCGAAGAGGTCAAAACTTTAGGAAATTCTATGTGTTAGGTGTTCTCGCTTCTTCGCTTCCGATGGCCATCCGAGGCCTCGAGATGGCTCCAAGATGGCCCAAGAGGGCTCCAAGAGAGGCTCCAGAGAGCCCCAAGAGCGCCTCAGAGCGTTCCAAGAGCGCCCCAAGAGGCGATTGTTTGATGGATGTCCCCCAAGATGGCCCCAAGAACGCTCCCAATGCTCCCAAAAGTGCTTCAAAGAGGGCCCCAAGAGGCGCCCTGGAGGCCCCAACAGGCGCCCAAGAGGCCTCCAAAATGCTCCCAGGAGACCCCCGAGAGGCCCCAAGAAGCTCTCCGAGGCACCCAAGACGCTCCAAGAGACCTCCACTGGGGGACCCTTCCTCTGCGTGCTGCCCACTTCCCTGATCGAGGCAATTATTTTGGGCATCGTTTCTGGATGGGCTGGTGAAGTTACGCGAAGCGTCTAAAATGTCAACGCGTGCCTGCAAACGGCCCCAGGACTTGCGAAAAGTTAGGCAGCGGCAGATCTTTGTCCGTCGTAGCGCAGCAAAAGCAATCCGCGCGCGCGCTCTGTTTCCGGGGGCGCGCGGCGAACCAATTGAACGGCGGCGAGAGAAGAGGGGAGGCGGGGGGCGGTGGGAGGGGGGGGGGGGGGGGGGGGGGGGCATTCACCACGCAAAGGGTTCCAGGATGAGCGCGCCCGCGCGGCCAGCCTGAGCTGGGGGGACCTGGCAATGGGCGCGGGGCGGCGTCACGACCCCACTCATGGGCCGAAGCTGAGGCTGCAGGCGCTGGAAGCACGATGGGCAATGCGAGCCAGCGCGCCGGGAAAAGAAGAACCTCGGAACAGCAGGAGCAGGAGCATCCGCAAGTTCACCACGACGCCGCGGTCGCCGGACTTTGCTGCGAAGGAACGGCGCCAGCAGAACGAAACGCGGTCCAAAATAGGAGACCGACTTCTGACCATACCCACTTCCCGAGGTGCCTTGCGAAAAACGGTTTCCAGAAGTGGAGTTGGGCAGTTCCCCCGTCCCAGGGGAAGGAAAAACTACCCACTTCCACCCCCGAGGGCCTATCATAGAATCGAGGATCCAGAGGTGGATGTGGTCAGGAATCGGTCCTTCGACAAAAGGCCGCGGGAATGGGGGGCGGGGCTGCGCTGAAGCGCGCTGCAGCGAGGCCGCCACACTGGGCCCGCAGGGTGCCGGGCTGTAGAGGCGGCGCGGAGCTGGCTGACATCGCTGGGCGGGGCCCAGGCGGCGCGGGGCTGCCATGCCTGGCCGGCGCGCGCGTCGCAACTGGGGAGGGCGGAAGAGAGGCGGCGTCAAAGCGCGTAGGCTGCAGGGGAAAGCTGCCAGACAGAGCCCCACGGGCGCCGAGCTGCATGCAGAGGCGGCGCGGCAGGGGCCTTCCCCGACAACCATCGGCCAAGCGGCGCCCAAGCGGCGGGCGGCGGCGGGGGTGGAGGGGGAGAAGACTAAGAGGCGAGCCCCAAGCACGGCCGGCGCACGCAACGCAGCGAGGCGGGGCGGAAGACGCCAGACTACAGGGAGAGCCAAGCGGGGGCGAGCGCGGGCCGATGGGGGGGGGCCAGCGTGACTAGCCCCGGCAGCGCGCCAGCAGTATGACGCCTCTGGCAACTGCAGCGCGATCAACACGAAAGACTCCTCACTCGTGCCATCTCTCGGCAACACCTGAACGATTGACGCGCTCGCGGAGGGGGGCGCCAACCTGGGGGGTAAATGCTCCAGCCAGGGATTGGGGAGGAGCGCCCGCCCTGGGGCGCGGGCGCCCCAGCCATGCCAGGGCGGGGGGGGGGGGGAAGCCGGGCCACTCTGGGGGGCAGCGCGCGGGGCAGGAGCACCCGATCGCGCGCGGATGCGCGGAGGAGGAGCAGACGGCGCCCAGCTCGGGCGGTGGCCGCCCGGGCCAGAGCGAAAGAGGGCGACGCGAGGACGTCGCGCCACCCCGGGGGGTGGCGCGCGCACCGGGATCACCTGACACGAACCGGTCGAGGGGCAGGGGCGTCCGCGCTGGGGGGCAGACGCCCTGCGCGGCATCGTCGGGGCGCGCGCCCCGCGACCCTGAACGGCGCCCACCTCGCGGGGGAAGGCGCGCAGGGAAGGCGGAACCAGGCGGGTAGGTGGCGCTGGGCGCAGTCGGAGCTGATCCCAGCATGCCGCCTCAAGCATGGCTGCGCCTCGATCGAAGCGGGGCGCAGGGATCGGCTGGCTCTAAGCGCGCTGGAGCCACGGGGGGCCTCCATCCAGGGCGCTGGCTCCAGCGAGGCAGTCGCCCCCTGGGGCCACCCCCGCCCGGGCGAGATTGATCCCGGTGGGGCCGCGAGGCAGCGCTGGCGCGCTGGCTGCATTTGCCTGCCCCCCGCCAATGTGCACCTTGCGCTCTTCTTGCCGGCGCCGCGCGTCGCCCCCGTCGACGCGCGAGTCGCGGCGGCGGCCCCTGATGCCGAAGTAGGACGCGCGGTCTGACCTGCCCCGCGCCGCGACCCAGTCGCGGCCCACCCTGATGCAGAAATATCGCCCTGCGCCGACCGCCGCGGCGCCGGGCGCCACCGCGCCGGGCGGGGCGCCGGGAAGGAGGCGCTCGCAAGCCTCGCCCGCTTGCGCGCGCCAGCGCGCGGAGGGTAAAAGTCGGCACCCAGGCCCAATGCGAACTTCGCGAGGAGCGCTCCGGCCAGCCGCGCCGGGAACTTGGCGACGCCGTCTGGCGGGCCGGGGGGGCGCAGGCCCCGCGCGGCGCACTGCTGCACTCCGGCCCAACGGTCAAGGTCACCAGACGAGCCAATGCGAACTGCTGGCACGCGCGGAGCCACTTCCACACGCCGCGACCCAGGCGCCAGGCTTCCAGGACCTCCCCGCCATCCCCAAGCGACGAATCGCCGCAGAGACGCCTCCGGCTGGGCCCCTGGCGCTATATCGTTGTCTCCCGGGTGCCTTCTACGGAAACTGACCCAGTGGCGATTGATGGCCCGGCCGTGGCATCTCACGTACCCAACCGAGACGACCAGCGAGTCTGCCTCAAGTCGCCGCAGGTCCCCGGCGGGGAGCTCCGGCAGCGGGGGCGGCGGGGATTCGGCCAGAAGCCCCGGTCTCCGTGGCTCGGTGCTCTTGGTCGACCTCAGGGAGGGGCGGCGCCCGCAGCTGCGGCTGGCCGCACCGGAGGTGGCCGCCCGCGGGCACGCTGCTCGACAAACCGCCCTCGCTGAGTCCAGCTGGGGCGGTCTGCGCCATGGGTGGCTGCCGTCGAGGCGGCCCTGCGCCTGCGCGTCGCTCGCAGCAGCAAGCACCCCCCGTCTCTTCGCAGTAGCCAGGCCCAGCGAACGCCCCGAGCGGGCCCTTCGCTATCTTCGCTGCCTGCGGCCCAAATTAGTCGAGCTGTCTGCGCGGAACCATCGGGCGTTCCAGGTCTCGGACTGAAAGGATCGGGCCCTGTCGGAGAAGCACGGGGAGCCGCGCACAAGGGCGCGGCGCGCGTCGGCGCCCACTTCCAGCCTGGAAGCGACCAGGCCCAGCGGGGGAGCCCAAGGCCTCCAAGTCAGGGTCGGCTCTGCAGTGGGGCACCGTCGCACTTCCCGGCGGCGTGCACCTGGGCGACCCTCGACCGTGCTCTGGCTCGGGATGGTCGCGCCGACTGCACCTGGGCTGATAGGTCTTGTTCGAGGAAGCAGGAACACCTCATTGCGGGTGCTGTCGGTCGGTTTTTGCACTGCGCGCCCGGAACGTAGGGGTCGCCGCGCGCGGTGTCCAAGTTCTGGCTGCCCTCAAGGGTACTACGGGAGGCAAGGAGCTTGTCGTCGTCCAGTATCGGCATCCCCTTCCGCGCCATGCTCACAGCGACCCGAGCAGTGCCGGCGGCCTTTTCAGGCCACGCTTGTAGGCAGCATTGCGCTTGGCCACCAAAGGAAGCCGGATCTCCTGGTCAACCCATGCGTCTCCATCTCGGCCGAAATTTTCAATTCCACACCCGTCGCACCAGATAACCGAGCTGGCCTTGGTAGCGTCAAACATGGCGTCGTAATCGTGCAACGTGGGCGGGTCCACCACGACGCCAGGCAGCAGTCCCTGCGGGGGGGCAGCGAGAAGGTCGCGCCCAGAGCTGGCCACACCACCTCCCGCATGCAGTATTTGCGGGGCGGTGCTGCCGCTGGCTTGTTCTAGCAGGCCGCCTTGTGTCCCTGACCGGTCGACAGAGAATGTGCAGACTGCGCAGTGCTCATCCAGTACCACGGACAAATCACTTGTAGCCACCAAAGGCATGAGCATGACCAGGGTGGCCTTGTGCGGAAAGTCGCTTTTGTTCAGGTCCTTCCAGGTAGTCGGGCAGCCATCTCGCTTTGCCCAGGGGTGGTGGTGCGCCGCAGCCACCACCCTGCCAACCGCCTTGAACGACGCCTCCAGGTGCTCATGGAAGACACGGACAAACTCGGCGACGATGCCATGATCTGCTCCGATCTGGTCGCGGGAGTTGTTGTACGGGTCGCAAAAGGCCAGGACAGAACGGCTTCCAAACGTCTCCTGTAGGTCGGGGCGTCTTGTGGGAACATAAACGCGCGAGGCTCACGTCTCAGGAGCAGCATGGCAACCAACGCGCCGGCAATCCAAGAGCCGAGCGACTCCCCATCCGGTCCCACGAGCCCATTGCGGAGCCGCCGCGCATCCGCCGCGCATGCGGCGCCACGCGCCCCAGAATGGCCTCCAGGTGCTCCAGGGCAGCGCGACAGTTGCGCCTTTGGCAGTCACCCGCGTGGTGGTTCCAGGCAGTCGGTGTGCGCCGCGGCGTATTGGGCGGAGTCGAAGCTTCTTTGCGGCGCCACCTTCTCGGCGGGCCAGGCCGCACAGCCTTCGTGGGGAGCTGTTCCTCAGGGGTGGCCGTGCTGTCGTCAGCCGCGAGGAATTGGGCTGCAAGGTGTAGCAGGACGGCCAAGGTGGCCGTGTGCACCCACGTGGCTGGATCAAGCCCCAGCTCCAGGATGTGCAAGAAAGCGTCGTTGCTGAGTCGCTTGCGGCAGAGCTCGCGAAGTCGACTGGGGCGGCGCCAGGGCCGTACATGTGCGGGCGGAGGCGCGTGACGTAGTAGAGCGCTGGCGCTAAGGCTGGACTTATCAGCGGCCTGGTGCCACCCGCTCGCAGGTCCTCGGCCGGGATGTCCCAACTGCGGTCGTCGAGCAGCGGTGTGTCGACCAGGGTGTTGAAGCTGAACTCTTCCTGGGCGCGTACCTTGGTCAACATCTTTTCTCTGGCCTACCGTGCACGATCCGCCTCAAGCGTCTCGGCTCAAAGAATACCCATTCACAAAGAGGGAGTCGGGCACAAGGCAGACAGACGTCTTGGATGTGTGATGGAAGACCTCGTCGGCCCATCTGCGACAGTACTCGCATGAAGAGTGATCGTGCTCGGCACGGCGTGATTTGTGCGGCACAGAACGCGCGTTGCAGTTGCAACTCGGGCGGACGACGCATTCCAAAGATATTGCAGACGGGCACTTGTATTGCAACTGAATTGCGCAAGAGAGCTGTGTCGAATTGTATAGCGGCAGTCTCACTGCACGCAAACATCTGGCAATACGCTTGCACCCCAGAGCATATTGCACGCCCCGGATGTATTGCAGCCTCTCGATTGCATTTCAACATATCGCATCTGGCGGATTGCATTGCACTGCTGCTCTTGGCGATTGCGGCGTGTCCGTCCAGATCTGGCCTGATCGCATAGAGAGCCTGCGAGCAGGCAGCGTGGGGTGCGGAGGAGCATTTGCCGATGTCGATAGCAAAATCAGAAACCCGCTCTCAACGAATTGGCGGACATTGGCACCTCGAGCTCGCCTGAAACATCAAGACGCCGGCAATAAAAGTTGGGGGTGCGAGCTATGTGTGGCAACGACCGCATGTAAATGTGACCCCATCTGCACAAACAAAAACCGTCTTTGCTTGGACAGTTGCTTTGGATGTTCAGAAACATCGCGTACGATGCGGTACCGCCAGCCCGCGCATCACGAGCTATCCCCTGCCCTTGGGAACGGCGTGCAGCGAAGAAGACCTGGCAGGGGGTGGCGTGCGCACAGCGTGCCCTCGCGAAGCGATCGCCTCACAGAAATGAGGCTCTTTGGGGAAATCGACGTTGCACGCTATCCAAGGGCTCCCAACTTCGCGCTTCGCGCTGCGCGAAGCGCGAATAACTTCGCGCTCTCGCGCCGCCCTCCCAAAGGGAGAATAGGAGGACGAGGAGGAGGGGGAGAAGGAACGAGGACCGCGAAGCGCGAAGCGCGAATAACTTCGCGCCCTCGAGGGAGCCCTTGCTCATTTGGACGCCCGAAATGGGTAAGGATTAAATGGGTACAGTGCCGAACAACAAGCGCTGCCCCAAAACCAACAGCGACCGCTGTCGGGCAGGGGGGCTTGTCTCAAATGGACACAGGCCGAGGCGCCGCGGACAGCGAGTCCGGCTGAAAATGAACGAGAACTGCTGCTGGGCATTGTACCCATTCTTTCCGTACCCATTTCGTTCGTGCTGATCTCAGGGGCCTGCTCGGAAGACCCCAGGCCGTCTCAAAAGGCCCCTGCCCCCTGAGAAACCCCGCCTCCTGAGAAACCCCCTCCACCCTCTCCGTAGACCCCCCCCTCGCGCCACAACCTTGTGGGCGCCGCCAGGGAGCGAGAGGGGCACGGCCAGGGAGGGCCCGGCTCAGGTGGGGGGGGAGCATTGACGTGGAACTGGCGACATGTCGCCGACAGGTCGGCCACAGGCTCCCGATAGCGACACCGAACGCTCCTGGGCGGGGAGGGCGAGCAGGCCCCCATCCGCGATGAGCGGGCGATGGCGGGTCGATACGCCTCCTGCTTGAGGGCGAATCCCTGAGATTGTCATCGCCTTTTGGCGTGTGAATCTTAGGGACAGGGACACGTTCAAGGCTGGTAATCCTGGAACCGATCCCCCCCGGCGCCGCCCGTCCCACAGAGGCACAGCGGTGAGCACTTCAGAAGCA
>CAUYUJ010022503.1:373271-375771 GCA_963575745.1 Prorocentrum cordatum
GGATGAGCAGGATGAGCCAGGATGCTCCTGAATAATCCCCGCCGGGAAAAAAATGCACGCGTCCGAGCGATACCAAGTCCTTCGAGCTTCGAGCTGCGGACAGTGGTGTCAAGCGACACGCTGCCCCGATGCCCTCGACGGCCCTCCCTGCAGCCTGTGTTGGGGGACGGTGGGAGAAAAGCAAAGAGGTGAAGAGAAAAGGAACGGCCGAGCGACGGAGCGGGACATCTGCGAAGGGGGGAGGACAAATGAAAGTGCCCCATCCTCCTCGTCCTCACTCTGGTCGTCCTCCTTGCCCTCCCCCCTCCTCTGTCAGACGATTTTCTCTGCCCCGCGCGGCTCATTAGAGAAATCGTCCACCAACGCAAGCAGAGCCTGTGTCTCGAGACGGCACAGCATCAGCGCAACCTTGCACAATGCTCCGCCGCCAAACTGGCGAACGAGCTTGTGAGGATAAACAAGTGGCACGTGTGCCATGGCTCTTGCTCAAAAAACCAAGGGGGAGGAGGAGGAGGTGGAGGAGGAGGGGGGAAGTAGGGGCAAGACATCGCCCCTCGGGGCCCAGTAACGGGGCCCAAATCCCAGGTGGGGAGGGGGGGGGAGCGGTATGCGTCGCGACGCGGAATAAAGTGCTCGGGGCGGAGGGGGCGCGGGGCGGAGGTCCAACTGGGGCGCTGGGGGCGCGGAGAGGAGTTGGGGGGAGGTGGTGTGCGTCGCGACGCGGAATAAAATGGTCGGGGCGGAAGGGGCACTGGGCGGGGTTTGGGCCTGAGGGCCACGGGGCGGGGGTCCAACTGGGGCGCTGGGGACGGGGGGGTGAGGGGGGGAGGTGGTGTGCGTCGCGACGGAGAATCAAATTGTCGGGGCGGAGGGGGCACGAGGCGGAGCCCCCACTGCGGCGCTGGGGACGCGGGGAGGGAGGTGGGGGAGGTGGTGTGCGTCGCGACGCGGAGTAAAGCGTTCGTGGCGGAGGGGGCAGTGGGCGGGGCCTCCGCTGGGGCGCTGGGGACGCGGGGGGGCCCGGGGCAGAGAGCCGCAGCGCAGGGGGTCCCACTCTGGTGCTGGGGACGCGGGGTGGGGGGGGGCGACGCGGAATAAGAAGTTCGTGGCGGAAGGGGCAGTGGGCGGGGCTCCCGCTGGGGCGCTGGGGGCGCGGGGGGGCTCGGGGCAGAGAGCCGCGGCGCGGGGGTCCCGCTCTGGCGCTGGGGGCGCGGCGGGGGGAGGTGCGACGCGGAATAAAGTGGTCGGAGCTCTAGACGCCCTCCTGTGCAAGAGAATACTATCATCCTCATCACCCTCCTCGGGGGAAGGAAGAGGAGGAGGAGGAGGAGGAGGAGGAGGAGGAGGAGGAGGAGGAGGAGGAGGAGGTGGGGCGTGCCCAGAGGAGCCCAGGTCAGCTAGCCTCAACTGCAACTACAGCTGCTACTGTTGCTGGAGCAACTGTAACTCCCATCGACAAATAAAGATGGCCCGACAGCGCTGGAAGAGAGGTGCGGCGGCGGGGTAGGTAAGGCCTGCGCATCAGCCTCAACAGCGGCGATCTGGGCTCCTCGATTCAAGAGCTTGCGCTGCTGAGAGCGCCTGACAGGAACCTTCTCCACGGAAGCAGAAATCGCCTCGGGTAAAGAGGAGGCATAAGCCATGGTGAATGGACGTGTCAGGCGAGTGGCTTTGTTGACCGCGATGATATACGCATTGAAACGCGAAGCGATGCAATCGAATTGGCGAGCATGCACATCGACTAGGAAAAGGGCACTGCACTGGAAGGGAGTGCGCAGGGAGCGGTAAGCCCAGAGAAGGAGAAGGTGCACCCCCCGGTATAGTGTGAGAGACGTTCTGGGGCCCTGGGGCAGCCGAACGCGCAGCCGCCCCCCCCCCTGGAGTCGAGCCCCTGTCGTCCAGCCTCCACGCCAGGTCCTCGACGCCATGGGCGCCCGCGCCTGAGGGATTCCAACAAGAACCGAGCGAACGCCTGGCCGCCGTCAAGCAAAATCCGAAGCCGAACCCCGAAGCGCTTATGGACTCGCTGGTCGATGAAAACGTCGAGCGAGGAAAGGCGCGAACACTTTGGGCGCAGAAGCCTTTGCGAACCGACCCTGCCAGCGCGACTCTCTTCGCGGCAGCGCACGCGCATATTCGGGGGGGGGGGGCGTCCTGTACAAATATGCAGCGCATCAGAGGTGAGAGCACGATGGGAAGCCTGGCACAATATCCTCGAACGCAGCGGCAGAGGCGACCACGGCCGACACGGAGAGGCACGCGACCCGACTGCGCCTTCAGTGTGCATGTTCGCGCGGAGGCGGGCAAGAAGGAGTTGCCAAGCGTCGCGCGCGACGAGGGAGCCTCTCGTGAGTGGGGCCGCGCTCTAGGGCCGTGGGGAGCTCCAGTCCTCAGGCCTGAAGCAGTCAGACCTTCTGAGCACACTGAAGGGCGCGCGGAAAAGTCTGGAGAGGAGCCTCATCTCGAACACATTACTGAGACGATGATAGGCGAACGAGTT
>CAUYUJ010022503.1:383271-420771 GCA_963575745.1 Prorocentrum cordatum
TCCTGACGTCGCCCATGGTATCTTGCTATCCGGCGGCCGTGCCACTCCGGGCACACCCGGAATGCTCTCCGCGAGGCGCAGCTGCCAGACGGCACCCCGAGGCTAGAAAACAGTCAAGCTCCAACGAAGTCGCTGGGAAGCCTCGAACATCGAGCCGCGACCCTCAATGCCCCCGACTGGAGCCCGGGCGCCGAGAAGAGGCGCTCCTTGTGGGCACCAGAAACGCCCCCCTCTCGGGTCGCACTAAACGGGGGGATAGCAAAGCGGGGTTGGCGAATCAGCTCACGTAGCTGATTTCCCCGGCGCCTCCCGGCGCTGGAGGCGCTAAAATATCGAGGAAAGCACCTGGCGGTGGGGCCGGAACCAACTGCAGGTAGCAGATTTCGTCCTCCTGGTCCTCCTCCTGGCCCTCCTGGTCCTCCTCCTCCTACTCCTCCTCCTCCTCCTCCTCCTCCTCCTCTCCTCCCCTCCTCCTCCTCCTCCTCCTCCTCCTACTCCTCCTCCTCCTCCTCCTCCTCCTCCTCCTCCGCCTCCTCCTCCCTGGTCCTCCTCCTCCTCCTCCCTCCTCCTGGTCCTCCTCCTCCTCCTCCCCTCCTCCTCCTCCCCTCCTCCTCCTCCTCCTCCTCCCTCCTCCTCTCCTCCTCCTCCTTTCGTCCGGCCCGACCCTCGCGGGCGCGCGCGCGCGCGCCCGCGCCAGCGGCTGAGCGCGGGGCGGGCGTGGCCGCGGAGCGAGGCGTGCCCGGGGGCGCAGGGCGGGCGGCGGGAGCGGGCCACCTCTCGGGCGTGTGTGGGGGGGCCAGGGGCCTCCTCCTGGGAGGCCTGCAGCACATCTCCTCCTCCTGATAGCTTCTCCGCCCTCCTGCCCTCCTCCTCCTCCTCCTCCTCCTCCTCCTCCTCCTCCTCCTCCTCCTCTCTTCCGCTCCTCCTCCTCCTCCTCCTCCTCCTCCTCCTCCTCCTCCTCCTCTCTCCTCCTCCTCCTCCCTCCTCCTCCTCCTCTCCTCCTCCTCCTCCTCCTCCTCCTCCTCCTCCTCCTCCTCTCCTCCTCCTCCTCCTCATCCTCTCTACTTTCCTCCTGATCCACCCTTCACCCTCCTCCTCCTCCTCCTCCTCCTCCTCCTCCTCCTCCTGCACCCGTCTCATCCTCCCCCTGAGCCCTCCTCTTCATCTTTCTCCTGCACCCCTTTCTATCTCCTCCTCCTTCTCCGCATCCACCCTCCACCCTCCACGCTCCTCCACTCTCCTCCTCCTCCTGGGCGCAGAACTGCGGACATGTTCGATCTTGGCGCTGTCTCGTGTGCCGCTGCCTCGCGCTCCTCCTCCATCCTCCATCTTTACGGTAGGTAAATCTGAGCGACGAGGCTGTGGCGTTCTTCACTCTTCCCTCCTCCTCCTCCTCCTCCTCCTCCTCCTCCTCCTCCTCTTCTTCCTACCCCCTCAGGCTCACGGAAGGCGAGGATGCGGCATACGCGTAAACTGTCGGAGGTCCGCGCAGATCTCTTGAGTCGTCGGAAGGGAAGCGGGACCGCGCGAGATCGCGTGAACGGTCGCTCGATGGGGACCCGCGCCGGCACCAATGTCAAGATGCGCCACATCCTCGCGTTATGGGAGGGAGGGTGAGAGTGGGCGGTGCCTGTACACATGTTGACGAGGATCAGGAGCAGGAGGGAGGCGAGGCGAGGCGAGCGATGGCATGCGGAAAATCAGCACCTGGTAACTACTCCAGATAATTTTTGTGTACTACATCCCAAGCAAATCCCAGGGGGTATGCAGAGGGGGCGACTCTGCGGAGCCGGACCAGGAGCGGTCACCAGTAAGTTCCTGCTATCTGCAGTTCGACAACGCCCACGGCGTTCGAATTTCTTGGGATGGTTCCGTGCGGCTGATAGACGGGGCTGGCGCGGGCACCCCGCCAGGGTCAGATCGCACCCCCCTTGGGGAACGGTTTGGTATACAACCCCCCAGCCGCAGAAGGGGTACGTAGCACCCCGCAGTTGCGGATAAGAGTGAGGGGGCGGCGGGGACGTCGGCAGTCTGCGAGGCTCTGAAGAGGCCCGCCGCAGGCGCCAACTCTTACAACGAGCTCGCGGGTGGGTCGCAGGTGTGTCGCGGGGTGTGTCGCGGGGTGGGTCGCGGGGTGGGTCGCGGGGTGAGTCGCGGGGTGGGTCGCATGTGGGTCGCAGGTGGGTCGTAGGTGGGCCGCGGGTGGGTCGTTGGTTGGTCGCAGGCGGGTTGCCGAAGTGTGCGTCCCGCATGAATCGCAGGGAAGTTCTCGAGTGATAGCGCGATTCCTAAATAAAACGTTAGGAATCCACAGCGAGAGCATGATTCCTGAGTGTCGAGGGCGCGGCGCTTGAATCAATTGCGAGGAAGTCCCGCGCGACTGCGCGATTCCTGTATAATTTGTGAGGATGTCCCGCGCGAGGGCGCGATGTGGTAATCAATTGTGAGGGAATCTGAGGCGGGAGCCGTTGTTGATGTAAACTGGGGCCAGGGGCGCAATTTCGTGACCCCTCTCTTTCCCTTGTAAAAACAAGGTGCGCGTCCCAGGATAAGCACTTTAATTGAAAAGTGCAGTGGGTACCGGGAAGGGGGAGCATCACGAATAATTCTTTCGAAATGAAAGTTCAACAACAACATCAACAATCACAACAACAACAACTTCACCACCACAACCACAACCAACAACAACAGCATCGACATGACCGCTAATCTGAACATGCAACCAACAACCACAACCAAAAACAACCACAACCACAACCACAACCACCACCAAAACATCAAGAACACCAATACGAACAACACCAACAACAACAACAGCAGCAACAACAGCAACAACAACAGCAACAACAACCGCGACAACAACAAAGCCACCAACAACTACAACCATACCAAAAACATCATCATCAACAACAACGACAACAACAATACACCGCATAAACTGATCTCACTTCAGCCACGAGCCCAGGGACAGTGAATGACCGTTCGGCCGCCTCACTTTGATTTTGTAAACCGAACCGAAATCCAGGAGGGCCTGCGCCACCCTCACCTGCGACTCTAGTCGATGATCGTTGGGGGCCCCGTGACATCCCGAGGCACCATGGCCAGCGCGATCTCAGCGAAGCACGAACCAGCGACGCAAGACATGGGCCAAGCAGTCAGGAGGGGGGTATCTTAGATGTCGCGTTGACTCGGACCCGCCGAAGCCCGAGGGATGTTAGGTATAGTCTATCAAGAAAATTGGCGGACCTGGGGAGGGCTGCCAATACACTGCCCCCTACTCGTGCGCGTGACGGTGGAGCCTAGCTTGGGAGGGCACCGACTGCACCGCATCCCCTGCACCGGCTCTGGCTGGGCCCATCCTTCGTGCACACGGGCCCCGAGCCGAGGATTCGCCCAGCTACGACTGGTGCAGGAGGGACTTTTGCTTGGAGTACCCCGGCGCGGGCCACTCGCCATCGCTCGGACGTCCATTCCCTGTTTTTTTGTCGGTTTCGTGCGTGGTTTTTTCGCCACATGATCAAGGATGCTCCTCGATGGTCCTCGCCGAAGGAAACACGCACACGTCCGAGCCATGCCGAGGCCACAGCGACACGCTGCGCCCTGCAAGCAGGCAGCGTGTCGCTCCGCTCCGCGGGGCGGGAGGCCCAGAAAAGGCTCTCGGGCCGTCGATGCTCGGGGACCGGAGAAGTGGCCAGCGCGCCGCGCTGGAGCGTGGCTGGCCCGAACCCGCGGCGTGGCGTCCCAGGGCCCGCCGATGCTCGGGGGAAAACAAACCTACCTCGCTTTTGACCACCCTCGCTTCCAAGAGGTACCAAACGATGCCAAATTGCGGCCTGTACTGGTCAGGCCGCTCAACGAGGAGGCGCGTGGTATGGCTTGGTTTTGCCTGGAAGCGAAAGCGGGGGAGGTAACTCACGCTCTGAGATGCGATGTCTTCAATCCGCGGCCCTGGAGGTCCCGACCCGTTCCCTGGAGGCAGCTCTCCGCCCCGGATCCATATCTGAGGGCCTCGGGGCCCGAAGACGGGCCCCAGGGGCCGAGATCGAAGGGGAGCGTCCATAATGAAACCATCGTCTCGTCGGAGGCCTGGGACCGTAGGTGGCGTCCCCCGACCCGCCCTCCCCCCCTCCCCTACGAGTGCGGCGCGGTGGCGGGGTGCCCGCGAAAGTGGGCGGCCGAAGTGCGAGGGGGGGCGTCGATTGGTCCCTCTGACCCCAGCCGCCCCAGTGAGCACTGTCAGACCTCGGACCTCGAGACCAACCGGCCAGCGAGGGCACACTGACATCCCTTCACTCAGAAGCTGTCGGGTGCGCCCAGTGCTGGGCCTGGGGCGAGGGGCGGGGGGCATGCGCGCCCTGGCCTGCGACTGGTGCGCGAGCGAGGGGGGGGCCAGGGTCAAAAGGACTCCTGATCGTGCATTCTGTCAGAGGTGACCCAGGCGCCACGAAAGGGTCTTCCAGACAGCATTCGAAAAAGTAGGTTTGGCTCCGGATAGGACCGAACGGACCACGCCCCATCAAATTTGGGCAATATGTTCAAGCTGATCGGGGAACCACGTCTTGAACCATTCTCTTAAATCACGGGAAACACGGTCAAGAAACAACTCACGCAGCAACGCCTCGCCAAGAGCTTTCTGGGCTTTGAGCTTCCGAATGCCGTTGGTGGTTGACTTCTCAGCAACCTGCATGCAGGCGTCAGAGCAGGAGGCGAAGGCAGCAACGCCCGCCGCACTCAGACGAGGAAAGGACGGAAACCCAAGTGCAGCCTCCTCGAGGTCTCGACACAGACCTTGTCTACACCAACGGTTCGGAGAAAATGACGGGCCTGAGTCGGCAAGCCGATCACGAGAGTCCGCTGTTCGGGAAGATTCACGCACACGCTCCCTATCAGCCTGGCGAGATGGCAAATCACAGGGCTCGGAATCGCCAGTTCGCCCCGGCGAAACAAATTGAAGAAGTTGGCACGCGACAGACAACACTGAGGTACATTGTGAAGAGCTGCCTGTAAAGCGCGCTCATGTAGGTTGACGGGATTGAATAAGAGGGAAGCAGGGCCAGGGGGACGGGAGCACTAGGGCACGTACGAAATACAAGGCACCGCGAGCTTCGCACACAGTCGCTGAGTCACCGATGTGGGCCCACCGACGCTCGCGATCGCGGCGCTTCCGGAAGCCCACTTGCGAAGGGGAGCCCGACAACCGCGGCCAACAGAGCCCGGCCCCAACAGGACCCCTACATCGGCAAGCGTCGGAACGACTTGAAATTCAGCCCAAGCTGGATATTTCATTCCAAGCTGAAATTCATTCCCAAGCTGGATAGTCCATTCCAAGCAGGACCCCTAAATAGGCGAGCGTCGGAACGACTTGGAATTCAGCCCAAGCTGGGAGGTGGGCCTCCGTGAGATGCGCTGATACTGCAGTCCTGCGACATCGAGGGGCGCTTGCCCAGAGTCAAAAGAGAGACTGGGCATGGGAGAAGCGCTGAACCTCGTCGCCCATCGAGCAGATCCTGGCATGCTGGTCAAGATCCAAAATATTCACCCCGAAGTTTCTACCACTGGCGAATGCACGTTGCGCGAACACGATGACAGAGGGAACCGTTCTAGAAAACTGCTGGATGGCCATGCAAGTCACTATTTTGTTGGCGGTCTGCTTGGGTCCGAGAGGTCGCGTCTGCGACGCGCCGCGGAAAATCTCGATCGAGCCTTCATCCTTCGAACCCTCCGACACAAACGCAGCGCGCGCGCGTAGTTGAACGAAGGCAGCATAGCCTTCCCCTCTGGGAGCCACCAAAGACAACTGTCCAGTAGCCGAACTCGCTCGGAATGGCCTCGCCAAGCCGTGAACGGTGACCTGTCAAACTCTGGAGCGCCATGCGATTGTTTAGCTCGGTCGCGTTCAAGCCCACGAAGCGCAAGGGACGGGGCGTCCTGGAGGTAGGCCTCCGGGGGGCATTTGCTCAGGAGACTCTGGGCAGCTTCGCGGCTAGCATTTCAGGCGGAAGAAACCTGCCCCCAACACTCGGCAGGCCCCACAGATAGCAGCTGGACCTCGACAGACCCCGCGCCCATGCCGCCGTAGTCCGTAGTCCCTGCAGACGTAGACGGCGGCCCACAGGGGGCCAGAGCCGACTCCTGTGTGAAATTTCATAGGAATATCCGTCGATGTTTGCTTCGCTCTCTATTGTTGCTACCCGTCGCGTGTTGTTGTTAACTTCGGAATGTCGTCGGTTCGACATCGCCACGTGCGCTTCGTTGGGGGCTTTCAAGAGTTCCTCAATCACGAGAAATGAAGCGTGACGCACCAGGACGTCGATCGAGGGAGCGAACGCGAGGTGGGTGGGAAGCACGCGCGCGCCCCGCAAGCCGAACATCTTGCCTCCAGATCGCTCTCGCCATCGCCTTCCCCGCTAAGATCTTAGCCAACGGAAGCCAGGGGCCTCGCCGATGGCATGGTCGCGGGCATAGCGGGCAGCTTCGCGCGCGAGCTTGGATTGGCGCGCGATGTCCATCGACGGGAAAATGTTCTCGACTGGGCCTGTCTCCAAAACGAGCTCAAGAAACCTCTTGAATTGGCCGCGCTGATCAACGCCGTTCGGGATGGGCCGCTTAGTCGAGGGGGCCAGAAGGAATGGAATCGGTGCGTGACCGGGCAGCCCGTGCGCGCACATGACCCCGGGCCGTTCCGCAGGCGCATACCTGATTGCAGAGCAAACGTGGACAACGCACAAATACTCGATCGATGTCCAAAAGCTTTTTCACAGTTCTGGAAAACTGAACGGGTTCGGGGAAGCCGATCTCCATAATATCGCGGGCCACGGAGGAAACGGCAGCAGACCCTTGGGACCTCCATTATTGAAACCCCTGGAAAACAGTTTGGGTCGGCGCTTCATCCGGACATCGCGGCGGCCCAGCGCTGAAGTTAAACTTCCCCAGCACAGCGAACAGGGAATTCAGAGGCGATTTGGCGGCGATTGCAAGGCATTTGCGGATCTCGTCCGCCACGCGCTGCTTGGAAACACCACTGATCCCGAAATTGTGGACGTTGAAAACTGGTGCCCGTACGTCACAAGAGAACACGATTTTCGCGCGAATCCATCCGTCTTCCACAAATGTCTGCCTCAGAATGTTTGGCCCGATTTGCCAACCAGTCAAATATGGGAAGGATGGTGACCGCACCACCCTTGGACGTGGACGTGGGAGAGAACGAGGGACAACGCAAGAGACACGTTACATATATATATATATATATACATACACATATGTGGATCAATATGTCTATATATATATATATATATATATATATATACATATATATGCACATAGAACATTTTGATCATGATGAGCTCGGCCATGAGGCTCCGCTTGGCCTACAAGCTAGGAGCTAGGAGCTCCACTCCACACTCTCGGAAGTGGCGAACTCGCGTTTCATGGCAGCTGCGAGCTCAGACTTGTTGATGCCGAGATGATGGAGGTTCCCGGCCGAATACTCCACCGATGGTTGCCCGTCGCCACGCAAACGTGTAACTTTGACGAGAATGCGCCACCAGCAGCTGATCTCACTCTTCTGCACGCCAGCATAGAAGCGGAGGTCGGCATGGCTTCGCTCGAGGACGCGGCGGGCCCACTTGCAGACTCGTTTTCGGTTGATCTGGCACGCAATATTGTCCCCTGCAACGAAAACCTCAGCATCCTGGTTGGCGACGTATTTGGCCGTGAACCTCTGCCACGAGACATTGTCCCCTTTGAGCGCGCCGAGAGCCTGGCACGCCTTCCGGGTGGAGAAGGCGCTAGAACCCTTGATGCGGTAGATGTAGCGCTTGGAGGTCGGGCCACCTTCGATTATGTAGTCCTCCGAGGAAAAACTGACGCTGGAAAACCACTCACACATAGATTCTTCCATGGTTGCTTTGGCCACCCATGACTTCGCACTGGCAATGATGAGGGCACTGTCAGCTGCACGATCAAAACGAGGGTCATGAGCAGACTTCTGCGGAGTCTCAATGCGAAACGCGCCGAAGATCTCACGCAACTCACGGGCACGGCCTGCGACCCGAGGGTCTGGATACGGGCATCGTGGGCGTCGACAGAAGCTTCGATGGTACTGCACCGATGCTCGTGCCAGGTTGTCATACGACCCGTTGAACTTCTTGGCAAGAGTGGCGAACGCGGCTTGAATTCCTTCGAGGGCGCCGAGCACTTCATCGCGGGTACCATGGACGTTCCCCTTGATGTCTCCTCGAAGCTCCTCCGTCCTGAGCTTCTTGGCAACATCAGCACTGGTGGCTCCCATCGCGCGCGCCCTAAGAGAGTCGAGGAGTAAACTGAAGAGGAGCAAGAAAGGGCCGAGTCTGGCTGCCTCCTGTCGACAGCAAGTTGGGTCCAGGGTAGCCCCAGCCACGATGGTCGGAGGGCAATGCCCCAACGACCTTGGGCCAAAATGGCGATGGTCCCTCCTCCACCTCCTCCTCCCCCAATCAATGACAACCGCCGATCATTGTTGTACAAATCGTGGTCCCACAAGGTAACGACCACTTCCCTGGGGTAAGTGCTCGTTGGGTCCATGCTTGATGGTCCCGGGGCCCCATGACACGCCCCAGGAGCCGAAACCGACAGCAAAAACGCCCGGAATAAAAACACATCGTCGGAAATCTGGGGTCCCCGTCCCCCCACCTCCGCCGCCCCCTCACCCTCCCCGTTCCGTCCGCATCCGCCCCCGCCGCCTCTGGGCACTGGCACCCTGGAGCGGGCTGGCGGTGGCGGTGGAGCGTCCCCAGCCTCGGGGGGACGCTCGCTGCTGCTGCTGCTCTGCCTCCCCCTGCCCTCTTCCTCATACCTAATTTCGGTGCTCGTCCTCCCCTTCATCTTCACGAACATCGTAGTATTCACCATGACCATCATGACCACCATGATCGCCGTCACCACCATCGCACACATTGTCACCATATGCCCTAACACACAGTCTCGTGCACATAACACCATCGCCATCAATACCATCACAATCATCATAAGCATGGTCACAGTTACCCTCATGAGCATCACCATCACTACCATCACCACCATCATGAACATCAACACCATCACCGTCACCATCACCACCACTGCCGTCATCAGTCATAATCTTCACCGTCATGGTCACCATGAACATCCTGATCACCAACATCATCACCAACACCATGGGTCCACTCCTCATGTCCCTGGGTAGCCGCCTTTCGCCTTGTCCCACGAGGTCTGCTCCCTCCTTCTCGCAAGACAGGGCCGGATTACTTCCTACGGTCGCGTCCAGCTGGCCGAGATAATGCCGTAAGGGCAGGGGCGCAACGATGTCATCCGAGCAGATTGTCAAATGCTGTCCGCGACTAGGCCGGAGCGGGTCACGTACTTTGGGTATATGAATGCCGTTTCGCCTTGTTGCTAGGACGAGGCCCTGGGTCAGCGGAACAAAAACCAGCCCTGCCGCACGATGATTGATTCCTTTCGTGCTGGCCTCTGTCAGAATCACCCACCTCACGATATGCAATCGGGTTTGTGCGCTGACGGGGTGCTTTTATTCTGTGCAAGGCGTAGTCATCAAATCACTGATTTCCCAGAAGGGCCTCCATGCGTCGTGTGGGTACCACAGTCCTATGCCGGCGGACGTTGCCCTGTACACCTTGCGAAATGCTTAAGAAATCATGGGTTAAGAAATTCAGAGTCTCAGAAATTGAATAAAACCCAGAACTTCTGTCAAAATCTGGGGATTTGCATTGAAAACTTAAGAATAATCGAGACTCTGGCCGAAAACTTAGGTTTTCTTAAACATCGCCTAAGGTGTACGGACATCCTTTGAACAGACTCCATCCTGTTCCGAAGCCCAATGTGGCGACGCTTCGCAACTTCAGGTCATGCCTGTACCTCACTCTTGACAATGCAGACCGTGCCCCGAGGCACGAAGCGAAGTGTCCCCAGGTAAAGGGTGGAAAGAGGTAGGCGAGCTGGTGGCCTTGCCTCTGTCGGCGCGCCAGTGGCGCGCAGCCCAAATTAGTGTCCCCAGGTCCCTCCGAATCCCCGTCCCGAAAACCGTAACACCCTTGAGAGGGTCCACAGCCTGGAGCTTCGGGCGCTCCACGGGTTTGCCGCGTGTTGCCGCGCGTCCCCGCGCGACTTGCCCCCAAGACGGGCCAAGAGGGCTCCGAGACGGCCACAGATCGCTCCAGGACGCCCAACATGGCCTGAAGACGGCCCAGTGAGGCTCCCAAGATGCTCCAAGAGGGCTCCAAGAGCACCCCGAAGAGGGCCCCAAGAACCCACAAGTATCGATTCCCTCCATAGGCAGTCGGGTTCCCAACGCTTCAAGACAGCCGCATAGACCCCCAAGATCGCGCAAGAGGCCCCCAAAGCAGTCCCAAGTCGACCCAAGAGGGCCCCAAGACGGCCCAAGAGGCCCCCAAGACGGCCCCAGAGGGCCGCAAGGGGGCCACAAGAGGGGGAACTCGAACTGACAGTTCGAGCCATCCGCCCGAAGATGACCACCGAGACCGTCAGCAGACCCAAAGTCGCCCCAAAGGAGCCCCAGGCGGCCCCCAACATACCAGAATGAAATCTCAAGAGGCCCCGGAGAGGCCCTAAACCAACGAAAAAATCCACCTCCAAGAGGCGTCCGAGAGACCTGCCAAGAGATCCCCACATGCATCCAAGAGGCTTCTGACGTACAACCCGGGCAACGTGTCGGGATTGGCCGAAGGCCACTGGATCCGCCGCCCCCTGTGGCTTGCTACAACGGGTGCACGGCGTGCCGAATGTTCGGTTGGTGCGTCTGAAGGGTTCCCGCTGGGGTCTCGGTACAAGCCGCTGGCCACCCGAAAGAATCCGTCATCTGCATATCCCGACAGTCTCCAAGACGTCCCCCAAGAGGGCTCCCAGAGGACCTCCAGGACGCCACAATCAGTGTTTGTCCGTAGGTCGTTCCATGATTTTAGCGTTCTCGCTTCTTCGGGACTCCGACGCCCCAAGACGACCCCAGAGCCCGACAAAATTGCAGCAAGACGGACCCAGAGCCCCCAAGACTGCCCAAGAGGCCCCCAAGCTGGCCCCAAGACGGCCCCAGATACCCTCAAGACGGCCCTGCAGCGCCCAAATATTGACCCACGACTGCCCAGAGAGGGCCCAAGACGTCCTCCGAAGGCCAAGAAGTTTCTTGGAGGCTTCAAGAGGACCAACGAGATCCCCAGCATGCTTCAGGGGGCTCCCAAGCGGCCCAAAGACGACCTCCTCAACAGGCTCCTCAGAGGCCCCTAAAGGGGTCCCCAGGAAGCCCCGTAGGAGGCCCCAAGAGGACCTTGATACACCTCCTCTTCGTCTTTGTCATCTTCGTCGTTGTTTTCTTATCCTTCTCCTTCTTCTTCATCCCCATCCTCGTCCTCATCCTCCTCCTGCTCGTCCTTATTATTATCCTCCCTCTCCTCCTCCATTCTCTGCCTCTCCCAAATGTTCCCCCATTGGGTTCCGCAACGGCTAGGGGAACACATAGTCCGATAGTTTGGCCAGACCTCAGCCCAACGTGGGCCGCATTAGAGTTTCTAGTCAAAGGCAGGGGGCAGCGCTGTTTCGCCGTGGGCGTCTTCGATAACGGGTGCTGAGAAGGCTCTCGGCCACAGCCCGTCGGCCAGCTCGGCGTGCCCTCTGCCCCTGAATATTGTTCCCATCCTCATCACACTCCTCGACCCCATTCTCCTTCGCCTCCCACTCGTGTCGTCCTCATCCTCCTATATCCGCACAGCCGTCGTCATCCTCCTCCTGCACCTCCTCGTCCACCTCTCCTCGTCTTCTTCCCCCCTGCCCTACATCATCCACATTTGCTTCAGCGTCGGTGTTATGATCGTCATCGTCGTTGTCGTCGTACCCCTTCCCTTCCCCTTCGCCTCCTTGCCGCTTTTGTCCACTCCACCCAACAACGGGGCTGCCACAATCGCACTGCCCGACTTCTCGCATGCTTCATCGTGCTCTTCGCCCGTCCTGCGCACCCTCCCTGCCCTCGCCGTCACATAGATCCGTCGTTCGATGACGTCGTCGTCTTCCTCCCCCTCCTCGCCATCGCCTCCCACCCCTCTTCCTCACCCTCATGTGCCCCATCCCCCTCCACCATAATCGTCCTCCTCCCCCTCCTTGCTGTCGCCTCCTACCCCTCTTCCTCACCCTCACGTGCCCCATCCCCCTCCACCATAATTCGGTCACTCCGTCCAGCTCGTCGTCGCCGTCCTCCCCGTCCTCCCCGTCACCTTCCCCTTCCCTTTCCCGCTTCCCGTGCCCCGTCGCCTCCTCCCTCTTTCCCCCACGACCTCCTTGTCCGCATCCGTGCCCCCACTCGCCGTGCCCCCTCTCCCCTCCCCCTCCGGTTTCCCCGTCCTCATTATCGTCATCGTCGTGCCTGGCTGTCTCCACCTGCCCCATCCATCTCATCTCTCCGCCTCCTCGTCCCAATCCTCTTCGAGCCTCTTCCTCGCCCGCCTCCACCCTGTCAGCCTCTTCCTCGTCCGCCTCAGCCGCTCCCCTCCTCGTCGAGCCCCTTCCTCGTCCGCCCCCTTCCATCGGCAGCCTGAACCTGACAGGCTGTCCACCGCAGGGTACTCGCGCCGCGGAGTGCCAGACGAGCCAGATTCGGCATGCCCTACCTTCCGGTCGCGGCGGCGGCCGAGGATCCAGGAGGCAGGAGTGTGCAGGGGGCAAGCTGGCAAGAAGGGCAGACGAGGTGCAAGAAGGGGGAGCGAGAAGGGACAGCGGGACAGGGAGCGCAAGGAAGGCAGGTCGCGCAGAAAACTGCACAGAGACAGTCGGACCAAACATGTCCGCGCCAACGTGCACACCTGTTTGCTGCGTGTGCGACATACGTCCCACCAGCCCAACCTGCGTTGGTCGCTTGGAGATCTGGTTACTCCAGCACCAGGTGCCCCCAGAAGTCGCTCAATTCATCACTGCTGGCCTGGGTGTTTCACTATGTGTTTGAGTGTCACGTCTGGGTATACTTTTTTGATTCGCGGCCCGCAAGGAGAAGTCCAGAGGGCGGTGTGACCGAGGCTGGGGCACAACGACACGTCTGGGTATTATTCCCAACCATCCTGTGGTGTTGGGTCCTCGTTTTGAAGAGACGGTGGCCCGCGTCTCCTCCTCTCCTCCTCCCCCCCTCCTCCTGCCACACCCATTTCGGCACACCCCTCACACGTTTCGTGGACCCACAGGGAGCTCCACCGAAGGCCCCAGTGCTGCCGCCCGCACGCGTCCCGCACACCCAATTCGGCACACCCCTCACACGTTTCGTGGCCCCATAGGGAGCCCCACCGAAGGCCCCAGTGCTGCCGCCCGCATGCGTCCCGCACACCCAATTCGGCACACCCCTCACACGTTTCGTGGCCCCATAGGGAGCCCCACCGAAGGCCCCAGTGCTGCCGCCCACATGCGTCCCGCACACCCAATTCGGCACACCCTCACACGTTTCGTGGCCCCATAGGGAGCCCCACCGAAGGCCCCAGTGCTGCCGCCCGCATGCGTCCCGCACACCCAATTCGGCACACCCCTCACACGTTTCGTGGCCCCATAGGGAGCCCCACCGAAGGCCCCAGTGCTGCCGCCCGCATGCGTCCCGCACACCCAATTCGGCACACCCCTCACACGTTTCGTGGCCCCATAGGGAGCCCCACCGAAGGCCCCAGTGCTGCCGCCCGCATGCGTCCCGCACACCCAATTCGGCACACCCCTCACACGTTTCGTGGCCCCATAGGGAGCTCCACCGAAGGCCCCAGTGCTGCCGCCCGCATGCGTCCCGCACACCCAATTCGGCACACCCCTCACACGTTTCGTGGCCCCATAGGGAGCCCCACCGAAGGCCCCAGTGCTGCCGCCCGCATGCGTCCCGCACCCCAATTCGGCACACCCCTCACACGTTTCGTGGCCCCATAGGGAGCCCCACCGAAGGCCCCAGTGCTGCCGCCCGCATGCGTCCCGCACACCCAATTCGGCACACCCCTCACACGTTTCGTGGCCCCATAGGGAGCCCCACCGAAGGCCCCAGTGCTGCCGCCCGCATGCGTCCCGCACGCCCAATTCGGCACACCCCTCACACGTTTCGTGGCCCCATAGGGAGCCCCACCGAAGGCCCCAGTGCTGCCGCCCGCATGCGTCCCGCACACCCAATTCGGCACACCCCTCACACGTTTCGTGGCCCCATAGGGAGCCCCACCGAAGGCCCCAGTGCTGCCGCCCGCATGCGTCCCGCACACCCAATTCGGCACACCCCTCACACGTTTCGTGGCCCCATAGGGAGCCCCACCGAAGGCCCCAGTGCTGCCGCCCGCATGCGTCCCGCACACCCAATTCGGCACACCCCTCACACCCCTCACGTTTCGTGGCCGGCACACCCCTCATGGCCCCAGCTCCACCGAAGGCCCCAGTGCTGCCGCCCGCATGCGTCACGCACACCCAATTCGGCACACCCCTCACACGTTTCGTGGCCCCATAGGGAGCTCCACCGAAGGCCCCAGTGGCGGCGCTCACATGCGCATGCGTCCCGCACACCCATTTCGGCACATCCCTGACAGGTTTCGTGGCCCCATCATCCACCGGAGGCCCCAGTGGCGGCGCTCACATGCGTCACCCACACCCACCCAATTCGGCACACCCCTCACACGTTTCGTGGCCCCATAGGGAGCTCCACCGAAGGCCCCAGCGGCCGCGCTCACATGCGTCCCCGCCACCCATCCCGGCACGCCCCTCACAACAACAGGTTTCGTGGCCCCATAGGGAGCTCCACCGAAGGCCCCAGTGGCACCGCCCGCATGCGTCACCACCCGCACCTAATTCGGCACACCCCTCACACGTTTCGTGGCCCCCCACCGAAGGCCCCAGTGGCGGCGCTCACATGCGTCCCCGCCACACATCCCAGTACACCCCTCACGCGCTTCGTGGCCCCATAGGGAGCTCCACCGAAGGCCCCAGTAGCGGCGCTTACATGCGTCTCCGCCACCCATCCCGCCCCCCCCCCCCCCGCAGCAGCATCATGTTTCGGGGACCCATAGGGAGTTCCACTGGAGGCCCCAGTGGCGGCCCGCACATGCGTTTCCGCCACCCATGTCGGCGCGCCCCGCGCGTGTTTCATGTCCCCATAGGGAGCTTCGCCGAATGCCCCAGTGGCACCCATCTCGGCACACCCCTCACACGTTCCGTAGTCCTATGGGGAGTTCCATTGAAGATGAAACCCGGAGCTGCGGCACTGACAACTGCATATGGTTGGGTTCTTCGCCAGGCTAATTTTTTACGGCCGCAGGCAAACGCGCCAGCGGCGTGCGAAGTAGGTCGGGCCGCGACCGGCTTAAATTACCGACGGCTAACGCGCGCGACTAGGCGGCCGCGGCGGCGCCGGACGCAGCAAGCAGCAACTGCGGCGAGGGCGAGGCTGATCCCAGGGAGAAGTGAACCCAGGGCAGAGCTGCAAGGGGGCCCAGGGAAACCCAGGGAGCACCAAATTAGCCAAACCTGACACGCGCTGCCAAAATGGCGCGATACCTGAAGAGGCGCCAGCCGAAGCGTCGCACACCGACAGATCGAGTAATGACCGCTCAAGGTAGGTAAACCTGCGTCCCAGGAGCAATCACGTGCACCGTGATCCATGCATAGCATAGCAAGACCTGCGCATACATAGCAATGCAACCGAGCAGGATGGACCACACCCAATGCCAAAAGTGCACCCAGGGTGCTCGCCACCTGTGACACCTGTGGACCTGTTGGCAACGCCAGGAGCCAAGTAGGACAGACCACACCCGACCCTGTCGCGACCGCACAGAACCTAAGCTGCATAAGGCTGCCCGCTGGAAGGCCGGGTCACGGCCACACCAAGGAGAAGCCAGAGTGAATTCGGGTGAAACAAGGGCGGGCGCACCCGCGGCTTTCGGTGACGACCTTCCACTGTTTCTGGTCCTTCCTGGGTGCGCGGCGACCAGCGTGGCCCTTAGCCGCCTGGCGCCCCCTGCCCGCGCCGCCACTCCCACCCAGGTACCGAAGCCGCAACTGCGCCCAATCAACGCCAAGGTCCAGCGCGTCGCGCATGGCCCGCACGTCGCAGTTATGGCTGCGGAAGGAGGACAGGAAATTGACGCGCGTTTGCTGGTCGTGCCGCCGCAGGTCGAGCGCGCCTTTGCTGCCAGGCATGGCGTGCTGCTGGGCGAACGCGTGCCGGGCGCCTGTGAACCTCGCTCCCAGGGTGACCTGAAGCCGCTTTATCGTCTCGCCAGGTGTCTCCCCGGGGGGTCCCACTGGATGCCGCCGATCTTCGCTCTACATGGCTGCTGCCCCGTGTCTGGGTCTAAAAGTTCTGGACAGTGACGCGCGGCGGGGCCCGCTACCAGGGGCGGGGTGGTCAGCGGCTGGTCCTCGGCGCGGCGCCTGCTGCTGCTTCTGCGGCTGCTGCTGCTGCGACCGCCGCCTGCCGTCTGCCGCCCACCAGACCCGCCAGCGCGGTCAACGTCGCTACGGGCCAGGTTTCGGCCCAGGGGCGGCGGGGAGACTGGAAGGTCGCCAGTCGCAGAGGCTAGGCAGGGCGTCCACCTGCTGCCACGAAGACACGATGGGGGAACGTTCCGGCCGCGCTGCCGTTGTTCCTGGGCGCTCGAGCTCGCGCCATTGCCAGGGAGGGAGGGGCCAGGG
Source organism: Prorocentrum cordatum (assembly GCA_963575745.1). Classification (NCBI taxonomy): domain Eukaryota; class Dinophyceae; order Prorocentrales; family Prorocentraceae; genus Prorocentrum; species Prorocentrum cordatum. The sequence continues at coordinate 399,940 of CAUYUJ010022503.1, forward strand.
CAAGTAGCGTCAGCCAAGGGAGTGTGGCGGTGGGTGGTTGCCTGTTCCTGTTCTTGCCCATGCTCCCATTCCTGCGCTGGCGCCACTCCCGCGCCCTCCCCGTGGGCGGCCGGCAGCTCCTGCTCATCGGGCTCTTCCGGCTCCTGCTCCGCATGCTGCTCACGTTCGCTGCTCTGCGACTGTTCCGACTGGTTGGGCCCGCCGCCGGAATCGTCTATGGCTTCGCGAGGCGCGGCGGCTACTGGGGCACGGAAGCCTGGCGGGGACTTGCGGGTTGGCGCGGGCCGCGCGGCTGGCCGCGTGGTAAAGGCCGAGTCGCCTCCAGCAGCTGGGCGGAGAGGAGCGCTGCACTGTGGTAAGCGGGGGCAGGCCCCTCCCGTTGGCGCTCGCCTTCAGACCCGCGCCCGCCCTCGTCCACGAGCGCGCCCCCATCTGTCGCAGCGTGACTTTCGCCATGTGCGGGAGCGCCGCGGGTCGCACCTGGCCCAGGCACGTTGTCAGACACCGTTCTTTCGCCAGGACGGGAGTCGCCTTCCTCAGCGTGGCCCGGCCTTCGAGAGGGAGTGGCTGCGGTTCGCTGTCCGTTCGGGCGGATTCGCTGACAGGGGAACGAGGGCGAATGGGCGCGAAGGGACTTCTCTCGACAAGCTGGCGGATGGCCTCGATGTCCTGCCTCTGCAAGGCATGTTCGTGGTTCCCCAGCGAGGGATCTTCGAAAGTGCCAGGGACGGCGGCGGGCGGAGTCGCAGCGGGGCGTTGTTGGGTCTCGCCGCCAACCAGATGCATCGACAGCCCCAGGCTTTGCAAGCAATGGGCTCCGCATCGGCCGTCGGCCACGGGGATGGCCTCGGAGGCGTTGGCTGGAAGGTCTGCGCCGATCGCAAACGCGCGCCCGTCTGTGGCCCGCACGCACCTCCAGGAGTCAAGCGAAACCTCCAATCGTGAGCGCCCAGGGCCGCTGTCAGTCGCACTTTCCCGCACCCCCACGACGCGAAAACTATGACAACTGACGGCCGCGTTTGGATTTACGACCTCGTGGCTGTCTGTTGCGCGCGGAATGTATCCGATTTCCGCAGTGCCGACCGCAGCATTCCGAACTGCCGTCACGATGCTGTTGCCGGGAGAGTGCGCCATTTCGGGCGCATATTCGGCGTCCGCCAAGACTCTGCTCCCAGGGCGCTGGTAGGAGTGAGGGGGCGCAATTTCGGCCGCATCTTCCGCCTCAACAACGAGACCGCCCCCGGGGCGCTGATAGGAGTGAGGGGTTGTAGGAACGCCTGCGTGGTTGTCTCCTGGAGGGGAGGGCACTGGCGCGCTGTGGACGACCGCCTGTTCGGTCTGTAGCACTTCCAGGGGACTACTGCAGCTGAAGGCCGCACGTTCCAGTGTGAACTCCTGACTATTTATGCTGCGAGGAGGCTCGAGATATCCTCCACCATCCGCTCGGGGAAGCGTCGTGGACCTCCTCTCCGGAGGAGGCTGGTCTCCGAGCGCAGGCGCGCCCTCTGCGGCATTCCCGACTGTCGCCGCGACACTGTTGCCAGGGGGGGACGCAATTTCGGCCGCATCTTCCGCCTTAACAACAAGACCGCCCCCGGGACGCTGATAGGAGTGAGGGGCTGTAGGAGAGCCTGCTTGGTTGTCTCCAGGAGGAGAAGGCACCGGCGCGCCGTGGCTGACGATCGCCTGTTCTGTCTGTAGCTCTCCCAGGGGACTACTGCAGCTGAAGGCCGCGCGTTCCAGCGTGAACTCCTGACTCTCTATGCTGCGAGGAAGCTCGAGATATCCTCCATCATCCGCTCGGGGAGGCGTCGTGGGCACTCCATTCGGGAGGAGGCCGGTCTCCGAGCGCAGGCGCGCCCTCTGCGGCATCCCCGACTGTCGCCGCGATGCTGTTGCCAGGGGGGGGCGCAATTTCGGCCGCATCTTCCGCCTCAACAACGAGACCGCCCCCGGGACGCTGATAGGATTGAGGGGCTGTAGGAACGCCTGCTTGGTTGTCTCCTGGACGGGCAGGCACCGGCGCGCTGTGGCTGACGACCGCCTGTTCGGTTTGTGGCTCTCCCAAGGGACTACTGCAGCTGAAGGCCGCGCGTTCCAGCGTGAACTCCTGACTCTCTATGCTGCGAGGAGGCTCGAGATATCCCCCATCATCCGCTCGGGGAGGCGTCGTGGACCTCCTTTCGGGAGCAGGCCGGTCTCCGAGCGCGGGCGCGCCCTTTTGGATTTACGACCTCGTGGCTGTCTGTTGCGCGCGGAATGTATCCGATTTCCGCAGTGCCGTCCGCAGCATTCCGAACTGCCGTCGCGATGCCGTCCGCCAAGACTCTGCTCCCAGGGCGCTGGTAGGAGCGAGGGGGCGCAATTTCGGCCGCATCTTCCGCCTCAACAACGAGACCGCCCCCGGGACGCTGATAGGAGTGAGGGGTTGTAGGAACGCCTGCGTGGTTGTCTCCTGGAGGGGAGGGCACTGGCGCGCTGTGGACGACCGCCTGTTCGGTCTGTAGCACTCCCAGGGGACTACTGCAGCTGAAGGCCGCACGTTCCAGTGTGAACTCCCGACTATATATGCTGCGAGGAGGCTCGAGATATCCTCCACCATCCGCTCGGGGAAGCGTCGTGGACCTCCTCTCCGGAGGAGGCTGGTCTCCGAGCGCAGGCGCGCCCTCTGCGGCATTCCCGACTGTCGCCACGACACTGTTGCCAGGGGGGGACGCAATTTCGGCCGCATCTTCCGCCTTAACAACAAGACCGCCCCCGGGACGCTGATATAGGAGTGAGGGGCTGTAGGAACGCCTACTTGGTTGTCTCCAGGAGGGGAAGGCACCGGCGCGCCGTGGCTGACGACCGCCTGTTCGGTCTGTAGCTCTCCCAGGGGACTACTGCAGCTGAAGGCCGCGCGTTCCAGTGTGAACTCCTGACTCTCTATGCTGCGAGGAAGCGCGAGATATCCTCCATCATCCGCTCGGGGAGGCGTCGTGGGCACTCCATTCGGGAGGAGGCCGGTCTCCGAGCGCACGCGCGCCCTCTGCGGCATCCCCGACTGTCGCCGCGATGCTGTTGCCAGGGGGGGGCGCAATTTCGGCCGCATCTTCCGCTTCAACAACGAGACCGCCCCCGGGGCGCTGATAGGATTGAGGGGCTGTAGGAACGCCTGCTTGGTTGTCTCCTGGACGGGCAGGCACCGGCGCGCTGTGGCTGACGACCACCTGTTCGGTTCGTGGCTCTCCCAAGGGACGATTGCAGCTGAAGGCCGCGCGTTCCAGCGTGAACTCCTGACTCTCTATGCTGCGAGGAGGCTCGAGATATCCCCCATCATCCGCTCGGGGAGGCGTCGTGGACCTCCTTTCGGGAGCAGGCCGGTCTCCGAGCGCGGGCGCGCCCTCTGCGGCATTCCCGACTGTCGCCACGATGCTGTTGCCAGGGGGGCACGCAATTTCGGCCGCATCTTCCGCCTCAACAACGAGACCGCCCCCGGGACGCTGATAGGAGTGAGGGCTTGTAGGAGCGCCTGCTCGGTCATTTCTTGGAGGGGAAGGCGCCGGCGCGCTGCGGCTGACGACCGCCTGTTCGGGCCGTAGCACTCCCAGGGGACTACTGCAGCTGAAGGCCGCGCGTTCCGGCGTGAACTCCTGACCCTCGATGTTGCGAGGAGGCTCGAGATATCCTCCACCGTCCGCTCGGGGAAGCGCCGTGGACCTCCTCTCGGGGGGGGGCTGGTCTCCGACCGCGGGCGCTCCCTCAGCAGCGCCCCCACCTATCGCCACGATGCCGTTGCCAGGGGGGGGCGCAATTTCGGCCGCATCTTCCGCCTCAACATCGAGACCGCCCCCGGGACGCTGAGTGAGGGGCTGTGGGAGCGCCTCCTTGGTTGTCTCCTGGACGGGAAGGCACCGGCGCGCTGTGGCTGACGACCGCCTGTTCGGTTTGTAGCTCTCCCAAGGGACTACTGCAGCTGAAGGCCGCGCGTTCCAGCGTGAACTCCTGAGTCTCTATGCTGCAAGGAGGCTCGAGATATCCTCCATCATCCGCTCGGGGAGGCGTCGTGGACCTCCTTGAGCAGGCCGGTCTCCGAGCGCGGGCGCGCCCCCTGCGGCTTTCCCGACTGTCGCCACGATTCTGCTGCCAGAGGGGGGCGCAATTTCGGCCGCATCTTCCGCCTCAACAACGAGACCGCCCCCAGGGCGCTGATAGGATTGAAGGGCTGTAGGAACGCCTGCTTGGTTGTCTCCTGGAAGGGAAGGCACCGGCGCGCTGTGGCCGACGACCGCCTGTTCGGTCTGTAGCTCTCCCAGGGGACTACTGCAGCTGAAGGCCGCGCGTTCCAGCGTGAAATCCTGACCCTCTATGCTGCGAGGAGCTCGAGATATCCTCCATCATCCGCTCGGGGAGGCGTCGTGGACCTCCCTTCGGGAGGAGGCCGGTCTCCGAGCGCAGGCGCGCCCTCTGCGGCATCCCCACCTGTCGCCACGATACCGTTGCCAGGGGGGGCGCAATTTCGGCCGCATCTTCCGCCTCAACAACGAGACCGCCCCCGGGGCGCCGATAGGAGTGAGGGGCTGTAGGAACTCCTACTTGGTCATTTCCTGGAGGGGCAGGCACCGGCGCGCTGTGGCTGACGACCACCTGTTCGGTTTGTAGCTCTCCCAGGGGACTACTGCAGCTGAAGGCCGCACGTTCCAGCGTGAACTCCTGACTCTCTATGCTGCGAGGAGGCTCGAGATACCCTCCATCCACCGCTCGGGAAGACGTCGTGAACCTGATCTCGGGGGGAGGCCGGTCTCCGACCGCAGGCGCGTCCTCCGCGGAGCCACCGCCTGTCACCGTGACACTGCTACTAGGAATGGGCGCGCTGTCGGGGGCATATTCGGCCTCCACCAAGACTCTGTGCCTGGGGCGCTGATAGGAATGAGGAGCTGTAGGAACGCCTGTCTGCCTGTCTCTGACAGAAGGAAGAACCGACCCGCTGCGGCTGACCACCGCGTGATCTGTCTGTAACTCTCCCTGGCGACTGATGCAGCTAACGGCCGCTGTTTGGCGACTGTCTCCGGGCGAAACGCCACCTCCAGATTTGCAGCAATCGTCAACCTCAGATTTACGATTGTCTTCAAGCGGGTCGGTTCTGCGCCCAGGGAGCGCGCTCGCGACGGCGCCCGCCGCGCGCCCAGCAGCCTGGGCCAGGGCCGCGATGGCCGTCCAGAGGGAGGCCTGCGCAGCCTTTGCGGCGGCAGCGGCGCAGGCGCACGCGGCGGCGGCGGCGGCTGCGTCGGGCGTAGCACTGGCGCCGACTGCGCGGACGCTTGAGGCGTGAGCAGCGTCGGCGGCGAAGGCGGCGCGGGGCGCGGGCCGCCGGACACGGGCGGCGCCAGCTCGCCCGAAGGCGTCGGCTGCGTCCGCGGCCCTGGCTGGTGCGCGCGCGGGCCGCCGTAGCCACGTCGGCCCCCCAGAAGGCGCTGGCGGCGGAGGCCGCGGCGGGGCAGCCATCGCCAGCGGCGCCAGCGGCGTTGGCGGCGCAAGCGGCGGCGGACGCGCCCAAGGGAGCGGACGCCTCCGACGCGTTGGCAGCGCCAACCGCGTTGGCCGCGCTGGCGAGCCCAGGGGGGCGACCGCCGGCCGCGGCAGCAGCGTCCAGGCGGCGCTGATTCGCAGCACGCCCTCGTCGCCCGGGGCTGAGCGCCAAACACGCATGCGGGGAGCGCGCCGTCTTGACTGCCAGGATTACCAGGGTTGCGACTGAAGATCGCCCTTTCACTCTGCGCTGCCAGGCATCTGCTTGGGACCCCGCTACTTCCTCGGCTGAAGGCCGAATTGTTACTCGTGCTGTCGCCAGGAAACACGGGATTAATCGGCGAATCCGAAGTAGGATTGATCGGCATGCTGGGGACTGGATCTGCCTGAGATGCTGGCTGCGCTGCACGGTGACGACCCAGGGGGCAGCTGAAGGCTGCACTTCCAGTGAAAGAATCCTCCAGATAGTCGTCAGTCGCCCTGGTCACCACGGCTGGAGCCGCCTCGAAATTCTGAGTTCCTGGTCCCCTGAGGCTGGTGCTGCTGCAGCTGCTTCGGCTGCTGTTGCTGCCGCTGCTGCCCTGCTGGTGCGTCTGCCCGCTGGGAGTCCGTTGGTGCTGCAGCGGCGCGGCCGCGGCGGCGCCGGCCGCGGCGGGCCCAAGCGCGGCAGCGCGGGCCACAGCGGCCGCGGCGCCGGCCGCGTGGCCCGCGGCCGCAGCGGCGGCCGCCTCCGCCACGGCCGCGGCGGCGGCGGCGGCGGCCGCAGGGGCGGCGGCGGTGGCAGCGGCCGCCGAGCCCGCGGCGCCCGCGGCGCCGGCGGCGCCCGCGGAGCCAGCGGCCTCGCCGACGTCGGCGGCGCCAGCGCCGCGCCCGGCGCCAGCGGCGCCTGCGGCGCCAGCGGCGTCGGCGGCGCCCGCGGCGCCACGCGGCGACGGCGCCCGGCGGCGCCCGGCGGCCGCAGAGGCGGCCGCGGCGGCCGCCGCCGCGGCCGTGGCGGCCGCGCCGCGGCGGCGGCGGCCGCGGCGGCCGCGGGGGCGGCAACGCCGGCGGCACTAGCCGCAGCAAAGGGCGGCCCGCGGCGGGCCGCGCAGCCAGGCTGCCGGCAGGGGGCGGCAGCCTCGGCGGGCGGCGGGCCGCGCGGCCGCGCTGTCAGCAGGGGCCGCGGCGGCGGCCGCGGCGGCGGCCACGGCAGCCGCGCCGGCGGTGCCAGCTCGGCGTGGGGCCGCCGCCCGCCGCTGCTGCCGCCGGCAAGCCGTGCGCGCCGACGGCGACATCAAAGCGGGGCTTCCGACACAGAGACCCACGGCCGCGCGAGGGCTCACCGTGGGGATCGTGCGAGAAGAAAGAAAGCCTGCTGCAGGCGCGCACGCCTCGGGCCGGCCCCTCGGCAGCAGGCAAGCACGAAGCCGCAGGGCGACGGTTTCGCACTTGAGCCAAAGGGGCTACGGACGTCTGGGTATACGCGAAGCGCCAACAACATCAAATTGTATGCGTGTGTGTGTGTGCGCATGCACATGCATGTGCGCAGTGCCGATGCGCGGTAGCATGGCGTATGTAAACACACGTGCGCGCGACAGGTGCGCACGGGGAAACCGGATGCCAACAAAACGTGGTCGAAGTGCTTGGTCGTGGTATCACGCGCTCGCTATTAGCATGCATACGGTACACGGTGTACTTATGAAACGAGCGAGAACGCCCACACGGCAGTATGCTGAAAGCGCGCGGGCCCAAAACAGTGAGACAATGTCTGCGTGCAACATACGCACTACAATCCGCCGGCTCCCTTGTGCGGTCATCAGGTTGCGGAAGTTCGGTTTGCTGCTCCCTGCTCCACTTCCAGGTTCAAGTATCCAATGTTCTACTGCTACGTTGTACGTCCTGTTGTGAATTGATGAAGTCTGGTCGAGGGATGGGGGGTGGGGAGGGCCAAGGACCAAAAGGACTCTCTAACCTTCCCCTGGGCGCTCTCAGAATTGCTGGGGGCCCTGGGAACGTGAGAATATGTAAGATTCGCGCCCCCGAAGCCCCGATCCCTTGTAAATTACGCCGTAGGTACGTCTTGGAAGCCGCACTCCCCCGTACAATATATCATATTCGCGTCCCGAAGCGTTAAACCCCGACGAATTACGCCTTAACTGCGTCACCGAAGCCACGAATGACCCGTACATGATAATATTCGCATCCTCGGGGCCATGCACCGTACATTATGCAATGCTTGGGTTACCGAGGCCCCGACCCCTTTGTAACTTATACAATGCCCGTGTTCCCGAGGCCACGGCCCTCCGAAATCTGTAAACTGCTCTCGTCCCCGATGGCACGATCCCTGAGACGTTACGCTGGATGTGCGTCCTCGAAGCCATACTCTGTTTTCGAACTGTGCACTAATCGCGCCCTCGAAGGCCACAAGCCCCTGCATAGTGCACAATAGTTGCGCCACCGACGTCACGATCCTTGGCAACTTGTGCAATCGTCGCGTTCCCGAGGCCATGGCACCACTTAAATTACACAATGGTCGCGCCCCCGAGGCCACGATCCCCCGTACATCACACAATATCCAAGCCCCCGAAGCCACGATCCCCCGTACATCACACAATATTGAAGCCATGATCCCCCACACGTTACGCCGTATATGCGTCCCCGAAGCCACTCGAAGCCAGAATCCTTTTGAACATTACACCACACTCGCGCCACCGGCGCAAAACATCCCTTGCAGATAACGCCACGCTCGCGCCCCCGAGGCAACAACCCAGGGATAATTAGGGCGCATCCGCGCATCCGAAGCCACACTTCCTTTTTGATTTGCGCCACCTTCGCGCCCCCGAACCCACGATGTTTCGAAACATATTCAGCAACCGCGCATCGGAGACCACGATCCCCCTACACAATAAACCACATTCGCGCCCCCTTGGCCACAACCAGTGGCAAACTATGCAGCACTCGTGTCCCCGAGGCCACGACACTTGGCAAATTACAAACTTGTCGCATCCCCGAGGCCACGATCCCTTGTAAATTAAGCTACAGCTGCGCCTTCGGAACCAGAAGCCTCAGCTAAAACACGCAGTGCTCGAGCTCCCGAGGCCACGAGCCCTGGTCAACTGCTTAACCAGTCGCGCCCCCCGAGGCCACGATCCTTTCTGCAAAGTGCGCCACCGTCTCGTGCCCGAGGCCACGATCCCCTGTACATGGCGCCACGCTCACGCCCCCGAGGCCACGATCGCTTTGCAAGATGCGCCACGCTCGCGCCTCCGAGGCCACGAGCCTTCGTGCAATACGCCACGTTCGCGCCCCCGACGCCACGAACGCACCTCGCAGAAATGTCTCAACGCAACCTCCTCCCCAGAGCAGAACATGATCGGCCCACGATGCCGGAAAGGGATTTGGAACTGCGAGGCAAGGAAACGAGTCCAGGCACCTCTGTTGGGCGATGGGCAATGGCAGTGCTGAGGATATCCATGGTAATGTTGCTGTGCCAGGGGCTGGTTTGTGCTGCTTTGCTTTGCGCTGCGCCGCAGAGCACAGTGACATGCCATGGGACGCGCCACGGAACGTGCCAGCGAGCGTGCCAGGGGACGTGCCAAGGCACGCGCCGCGCGACGTAGCCAGGGTACGCGCCACGGAACGTGTCCGAGGGCCACGATCCTTAGTGAAGTACACGGCGTCAGCGCTCCCAGGTCCAAGATCATTGGTCAATTATGCTGTGTCCGCGTCCCCAGGGCCGCGACGCGCGCCAGACGCATCTTGGATATCTCCTCCGCACACGTCCTTCACATGCGAAGAAGCCGACGACCTCATGTTGGATATCCCCCTGGGGGCACTTTCCTCGAGCGGGCACGCACGGGATGTATTTCGCCGACCAGAAATATGTCTCCTGGGCCCACCTGGTGCCTCCTGGTGCCTCCTGCGGCCTCCTCTCGTCTCCTGGGGCCTCCTGGGACATCCTGGCGCCTGATGAGCCCTCATGGGGATCCTGGGGCCTGGTGGGCTCGCCTGAAGCCTCCTGGGCTCTCTGGTCTCCTGTGGCCTTCTGGGGGTTTGCCGTGCCCCCCTGACCTTCCTGAAGCTTCCTGGGGCCTCCTTGGCCCTCGTGAGCTCTAACTACCAGCCTCGAACTTATCCTTATGCCAAAGATTGGCACGCCAAAAGGCGATGACAATCTTAGGGATGCGCCCTCAAAAAATAAGGGGATCCTTAAGATTGGCATCGTGATGAGGAGATGCCCAGCATAGGGATAGGGATATGTTCCAGGCTGGTAATATAACTCGCAATGGAAGGCGGGACGATATGCGGCTGGAGGGGCGGGACCCTTGATCGTGCCAGCCCTCTGGGGCGGCCTAGAGTTGTCGTCTCCGAAGGTTCTCTCTGCAAGCGCTCACCAAAGGGGAGAGGTTTTACGCGAAATCTATACGAATAAACATCCCTTGCGCTGGACCTGCCACCGACCAGGAGCCATGACTCCCATCCCGATCTTGCCAACAAACAGGTTCTTACATTGTAAGTAGCGGCGGTCTGTGGACCATGAGCAGGCGCTCTATGATCATGTTGGAATCGCTTTTGACAGCGTTTGCTTGGAGGCATAATGGCCCGAGGTACGCTCGCCAGGTACCAATACCAAAAACCAATGCGAAGTGATTCTGATTGCGCATCCTACACCGTGCTAATCAATCATCCGCAATGTTGTAGTCTGGCTTTTGGCAAGGACGGTGGGGGTGTTGGCATGTGTGCTGTCACGTACACTTGCGCAGCTGGTGCACTCTGCATTTGTGGCGCGTGGCGCACCTGGCGCGGCTGGAGACTGCGGCGCACTCAGCGCACATGTAGGTATCGGCACATCTGGCGCACCAGGCGCGCCTGGCACGCTGTAGCCCCTTGGGCATCCGGCGCAGCTGGTGCGACTGTCGCACCTGGTACTCGCGGCGCACCACACGAGCGTCGCCTTCACGCCATCTGCTTCTATTACCGATGGCTGTCCATCCGATGGCGGCCAGGCAACCCGAACCTTGGGCTTCCATGGGGAGCCAACTCACCGGGAATTGGGCATCCACTGGGAACAGTGCAACAGCCAATGAAGGGTTTCTTGACACACGAGTGGAACACCGAAAGTTTAAGCACTGTTTTGGGAAACTGGCGCCTGCGACTGCGCAAGATAGGCTTGGCCTCCAGCGTGACCCTTCAAGGCCCCAATACAACACCGACACTCCTTGATGTGTCTCTGGAGCACCCCAAGGACGCCACAGTAAAATAGAATCACCGGAAACAAAATTGCAGCTCAACGATTTCAGCGCAATCGCCTTCTGGGCATCCGACGGACCTCGGGCTCACAAGCCCCAGGAGAGCTCCGAAGGCTCATGAACAAATCTAAGAAGGCCCCGCCCGACAAGTCATTGATCGGGCTCCAAACCAGACGTGAAGCATGCCGAAAGTAGCATGGGCTGTGCAACGGAACAACTACAACTAAAACCCACGACGACCCCTTTGCAAAACGAGAAAGCCCACCACTGAAGTGCGGCACGCTAAGCATCGTTACGGTGCATCTCTGGTGCTCGAGACACACCTATGAAGCGGCTTCACAAAACCAACAAAACACCATCCACATGATCATGGACATTTTTGGGGGAGGGAGAAGGACGCAGAACAACCGCAAAGCTCCAATGGTGCTGTCACGGATCTGCTACTGCTTGCTGTAAGCGCCAGCCTGGACGGATAAATCATCCTGGCCCCTAAGACAAGCAAAGGCTGACAAAAGGAGCGACCCGTGATAAATATTGCCCGGGCGAGCGGTCGAGGGAGAGGAGGAAGATGACTCACGAAGCATATCATCATTCGGTGCAGCAGCTTTGCCCTGAACGAGCATCGGTCAATCACTTTCACACGGACATAGCACGGACGTCCATGTGAACGCGAGGACGATCTGGACGTATCCATTTCATGTTCCTACCGCGATGCATGTTTCCAGGAAGCGTTGTTCATATACAGCTGCGGAACTTGCGAGCTGCAACAGCATCACATACCAACTCTGGGGTACACCCATGATGCGATAAAAATGGTCAACTTCCAAACTACAAACCCCTGTTCTAATCCATGATCCACGAACACCATGTGATTCGACTCGGGTTACTTTGAACGCGGCTCAAACGAATCATCAAAATGCTTCAAAACGGAACGACTGCAGCTGGACACGAAACTAAACTCACTCAGCCGCAATGACGCGCCAACATTCTGCTTCCATATTACCCGTAGAGCCGACACATGGAAACCTGTGCGGATGAGGTTTGGACTTTTAAGCGATAGAGGTCCAACAATCACCAAACGCTTCTCAACGGAACTCGTACCACCGACGATAATACTGAATTTTCTCATCCGTAATGGCGCTGGTGCTGACACAAGCAGTTGCGGTTTGGGACCGTCGACGCCGCCGACGAGGTAAGAATCTCCCCTTTCTGGAAACGCGCATGCAATCCACACGTGCCGGTCTTAATCTGGGAGCTGCGCTCGGGCCCGTCGTCTCCGCAACGCCGGGCCCGCATGCACGTTCGCAATCGCCGGTCCCCCTCTTCGTCGTCCTCCGCCTCCTCCGAGGGAAAAGTACGAAGGAGAGGGAATTTGATGGAACGATTGCCGCAGCCGCTTTGTGCTGACAAAGAAAAATACAGCCAACCGCGTCGCTCCGCGACTGACGAGGACTTCTCCGAATGAAAAAGAGCAAGCAGAAAGAGGATAGATCCATTGTTGCAGCCACATTGTGCTGGCAAGAAACTATACAGCCAACCGCGTCGCTCCGCGACTGACGAGGCTTAGCATTCGATGCGCGCGGGGCCTTCCATGTAAGTCGCACGGGCTGCCCTGAGGATCCGAAGTGCCCGCGCGACCTGCTGCTTCAATGTAGCCGTGCTTACACAGAGTTCGAGGGCAAAAGCAATATCGATATCACGGCGGCTGGACGGCCCCATCTGCGTGTTTTTTTCTGGGCAGCACGCACACTTTGGAAAAGGCGACGCTCGGCGACTGCGAAGGGTGTGGCTGGCGGCTTGCAGCCCGCGCACTGGGGGGGCGGGCGAGGGCTTCGACAGAGTTCTCCGCCGCGCCCCGTCCAGGGCTCGGGGTGAAAGAAACAATGTTTTTGTTCACCCCCCGGGGGCTCGGGTGTGATAAAACCGGGTTTCACCCCCATGGTTTTTTCACCCCCGGTTTTTTCCCCCCCGCGGTTTTTTCACCCTCGGGTTGTTGTTCCCCCCCGCGGGTGTTTTAACCCCCAAAATTTTGGCGCAACGGCGTGCGCCATACCGAAGGACGCGGGCTGCGGCTGCAGGGCAAGACCTCCCTCCTCGCTATCACGACCGCGCTCCCGCCTGGAAGGCAGGCCCACGGGGGGCCGGTCTCTCAGGAGGGGGAGGAGAATGAGGAGGAGAATGAGGAGGAGGAGGAGGAGGAGGGGGAGGAGGAAAATGAAGAGGAGGAGGAGGAGAATGAGGAGGAGGAGGAGGAGGAGGAGGAGGAGGAGAAGGAGAATGAGGAGGAGGAGGGGAGGAATGAGGAGGAGGAGAATGAGAGAGGAGGAGGAGAATGAGGAGGAGGAGGAGGAGGAGGAGGAGCAGGAGGAAGGCGGGCTTGGGGGAGGGAGGGCGCACTGCAGCATCGGCGATGCACCCTTGCGCTTGCTCCTGACTGCCTCCTCGCCCCTCGTCGCTCCCCTTGCGGCCCGGAGCTTCTGCTCTGCGTGTGGCGGCGGCGGTCCCTTCGGGTCGGGCGAAAGGGGGGGATAGCAAAGGGGGGGTTTGAGAATCAGCTCACGTAGCTGATTTTCCCGGCGCCTCCCGGCGCCGGAGGCGGCCATGTATCGAGGAATGGGCCCCTCGGTGAGGCCGAAACCAGCTGCATGCAGCAAATTTCGTAACCCCCCCTTTCCCAATCCCCCCCTTTCGCCCGACCCGAGACACGCTATGCCTTGCACGCTGGTGGCGTATCGTTCTGCCTCGTGGGATGTGGGGCTGGGAGAAGCTCCGGACGCTGATGCTTGGGGGCCAGAGACTAGGACCTGCTCAGCGCGTCGCGACGAAGCGTGGCCGACCAGGATCGGCGCCGCGACAAGCTGAACAAACGTTCCTGACCATAGGTGGCGTCCCCCGACCCTCTCCCCTGACATCCGCCGATGTGTTTTTCAATCCGCGGCCCCAAAGGTCCGCGTCACACTCGTGCGGCGCTCCGTTCCCGCTTCATGATCGAGTTTCTGTGTGCACGTAGTCGCTCTGCAACGCTGTCCTTGCGATTTCCCCGAAGGGCTGCCAATCGCGCACTCTTCTGCCCATGCGTCCTTCTGGACGCTCGGCTCAGTGGTCGACCCCTCCCCTGGGGTAGCCCGGCCATGAGGCCACGAAAAGAGTGAGGGGTGTGCCGAAACAGAAACGTGTGGAGGGCAGTCGCAAGGAGGAGGAGGAGGAGGAGGAGGTTGGAAGGGGAGGGGGAGGAGGAAGGAACGCGGGGCACTGTCTCTTCAAAACGGAGATCCAACACCACGATGACCAAACATCGCGTTTCGCCCCAGAACCGTGCTTGCTGACCCTGAGGATCGAAGGCGGGCCCCAGAGGCCGACAGCTGGGCACATCGCCCAGAATGAAGAAGACACCTTGTCGTCGCCCTCCTTTCTGGGGAGCTGGGCGAGGGCTGCTAACACCGTGGCTGCTAAAACGGCCCTCCCGGAAGGAAAAAACAACTTCCCGGAATGAGGCGCGGCACGCGAAACAGTCAACGGGCTTCTTCCCGGAAGGACGAAGACAACTTCCCGGAGGTCGATTTTAGCAGCCACGGATTTAGCAGCCCTTGCCCGGCTTCCGACTTTCTCTCCTCTTCCCCAGGGCTGGGAGCTGGCCGGGCCCCAGCGGATGCTGCTCCCCCGTAGCTCAGCTCGGCTGTCGCAGGCGTCTGCCTCCCACTGCTGCCTTCGCTTTCCCACACAGGACGACGAGGATAGGGGAACAAAAAGTGACGTAAACATAACAACTCGGAGGTCCGCGCGGATTTCTCGGATTGGCGCTGGACCACCCTCCCTGTCGCGCGGAGCGCGCCAGGGGCGGCGCCGGAGGCGCCGCCAGGGGGGTCCAGCGCGGATCCGAGAAGTCCGCGCGGACCTCCGAGTTTTTCTGTGTATGTCACTTTTTGTTCCCCTAGAGGAGCCTGTGCTATCCGATCCGATCCTCCTCCCCCGCCGTTCCAGCCATGCCTCCTGCTCCGCTCGCCGCCGGCGCGGCGCGCGGGGCCAGAGTGCGGCGACGCCGCCGCCCGATGCGCGCTCGACGACCCTGGGCTCGGCCGAGAGGGCGAGGAGAGCGAGGAGGACTGGAGACGACCAGGGCGCGGGGAGACGAGGACGCGGAGGAGGAGCGTAATGGCTTTCTCCTCCCCCGTTTTCGACGTCCCCCTCTGCTTCTCGAACTGCTGCTCCTGTCCCCTTGCTCCGCCCTCCACCAGTTTCCCCATCAAGGCCTTGCCTAAGAGGCTCTTACCTGTGGCTGGAGATCTGGTGGGTGCTGGGCCTGCGTCGGCCAGCCTTCCCCGAAATTCTTGGTCTTCGTTCCTTGGCTGCTTGGTTCCATGGCCATGGTTCCTTCGCTCCCTGATCTTGATCCAATCGTTCCTTGGTTTCTTGATTCCTTGGTCTTTGTTTCTTGACCCCTTGGTCTGAATCCCTTGCTTTGTTTCCTTGCTGCCTCGCCAAGCAACGCCGCGCAATGCCAGGCAAAACAATGAAAAGCAATGCCAACCATTGCCAAGTCATGCCAAGCAATGCCAACCAATGCCGCGCAATGGCAAGCGATGTGTCAAGCAACATGCCAAACAATAATAAAATGCCAAGCAACGCCAAGTAGGAGGGAAGGGGGGGAAGGGATGTGGAGGGAAGAAAGGAGGGCGACGGAGCAGGGCGGGCTGCGCGAGAAGCGGGCGAGGAGGAAGAGGGCCGCACTCTCTGCATGCTGGGGCTGGACTCGACAGCGAATTGAGAGGCGGTTAGGGGGCGCGGACGGGAAGGCGGAGGGGCAGGGCCAGGTCACGGAGGGGGTACAATCATCGTGCGACCACCGGCAGGAAGGCTGGCCAAGAGAGGAAGAGATTGTTCTGGCCAAGGCGAGCTTCGGCCACGGAGGGGCTCCCTGGCCTGACTGTCGGGAGCGGCGGGGAAACAAAGTCCGCGCTGAGCCCAAACCCGTGCTTCTTTCAGCGCTAGGGCTGTCGAGGGCAGCGGCTAAGTCAGGGGAGGAAGGATCATTGGGAGCATCCTCCTCCAGGCATGCCCCTCCTCCTCCTCCTCCTCCTCCTCCTCCTCCTCCTCCTCCTCCTCGTCCTTATCGCAGCTAGATTCCGTCCGTGGCCTCTACTTTTTGTTGTTTTTTTTTTCTCTGTCTCTCTGTCGTATGAAGTACAGTGCGCACGCAGCCGCAAGAACCATCCACACGATACCAAACACTATTAGTCAACGCGGGCGGTGCAACTGGGGACAAATTCAGAGCCACCAGAATGCAGCAGTTTCGTGATAAGGAAAAAAGAGGAAACACCACGTAGCGCGCGAAACAAAGAAACCCGAGGTGCCCTGACAAAGCAATATTGTTGCACAACCCCACTTCACTTCCTCCCAATTCCTAAGAGCAGTGGGTGCGGAACCAGGGAAAAGGATTAGGAGCCTCCTCCTCATCATCATCCTCCTCATCCGCCCTCCATCCCTCTTCCTGGGCCTCCTCCTATTCACGTAAGCGTGGACCGAGGGCAAAGCGGGTAGAAAGTGAGTGGGAAGGGGAGGGAGGGAGGCCAGGAAGGGGGGCTGTGCAGAAAGAGCAGCAGGATGTGGCGCGGAAGAGGAGGCGCAGGAGGGCGGCGCACGAAGGCGCCACCTGCGGGGACCCCCCCCCCCCGCGCTCGGTGGGGGGGGGCGCCCCCCTCCCGCACGGCGGCGACCAGCGGAGCGCCCCGGCCCCGCGCCGGCGGCCGCGGATCGGGTCGGGCGAAAGGGGGGGATAGCAAAGGGGGGGGTTGAGAATCAGCTCACGTAGCTGATTTTCCCGGCGCCTCCCGGCGCCGGAGGCGGCTATGTATCGAGGAATGAGCCCCTCGGTGAGGCCGAAATCAGCTGCATGCAGCAAATTTCGTAACCCCCCCTTTCCCAATCCCCCCCTTTCGCCCGGCCCGAGCGGAGACCGCGACGAGGTGCCGGTGCAGCTGCGCGGGCTGCCCCGAGCGCGCGGCGGCCCGCGCAGGGGCCGCGCGGCAGGCGCCGCCGCGGCGGGGCCCGCGGTGGCCGGGGCGTCAGGCCCGACGCCGGCGCGCGGCCGCACGCGAGGCCGCCGTCCACGGGCAGCGGAGGATTGCAAAAAAACGAAGGATTGCAAAAAAACGAAGGATTGCAAAAAAACGAAGGATTGCAAAAATTTGTTTGCAAAACTTTGCAAAAAAACGAAGGATTGCAATCCTTCGTTTTTTTGCAATCCTTCGTTTTTTTGCAAAATTTTGCGAACCAGAGCCACAGCACCACGGAGCACAAGTGCATCGCCATCCAGGTGCCAGCCGAGACCAGCACCGACCAAGTGCACCACGGCCTCCACCACGATCACGGCCCCACGGCCACGAGTGCAACCACGAGCAGCACCGCTAGGACGACCACGACTACGGCTTCCTCACCTTCCCTCCCTTCACCCCGGCCGCCCAGGAATACGCCCAGGCCGAAGAGGAGCAGGATGGGGATGGGGAGAAAGACCATGACCTGCACTTTGGGGGGGCGGCGGCGGCGGCACCGACGCGGTCACAGACGCCTGCAGCGATGCCCACAACGACACCGGCAGCGACGTCGGCACAGACACCAGCAGGGTCTCAACCACCCGAAGCCGTCACCCACGTCGATGGTGACGGGCGCCACCAGCACAATCGGCAGGACGGACTCCAGCAGCACGATCATGAACATCATCGGGAGCATCACGAGCCAGCATTGTAGCCAGCATCGGCGCAGCACCTACGCCAGCACGGACACCCACACCAGCTTGAACGACAGTGCCGACGCCACCCTTCGTACGCGGCCAACGACGGACAGCACGACTCGGACAGGTCCGATTCGCCGACCATCCGCACGAAGTCATCCCCGACGCTCCCACCGACGGCATGTCCGATGCCCTCCCACCCTCCCTATCCAACGACCCATCCCGCGGTCTGCCCACGCCAGCACCGCCACCACCGCCACCGACCCCATCAGCTAAGGGAGCGGCGACGGCACCAGCCCCGACGTCACCAGTAACGCCTGCAGCGACGCCAACAGCGACGCTTGCATCAACGGCAGCAGCTACGCCTTCAGGTAAGCTTGCGTCGACACCTGAATCGACGTCACCTCAGACGCCAGCATCGACGTCACCATCCACGGCTCCCTGACCGTTGCTCTCAAGTTTGGCCGTACTTCTTCATACTCCTACCACGCCGACACCTGCGGCGACGTCGTCATTGTTACCACCATCGTATACAACACCGACGCCAGATACGACGATCGCAACGACGCCACCAGCAACGCCTGCATCGACGTCAGCACTGACACTGGCACAACCTGCACCACCGATGTCAATACCGACGCCTGCAGCGAAGCCCGCACTGGCGCCCGCATCGACGGTAGCGCCGACACTGGGAGAACTCCCAACATCGACGCCAACTTTGACGGTTATAGCTACGACAACATCTTCAGTGACATCAGAGCCGACACCAGCACCTTCTCCAGCATCGATGCCAACATCTGTGTCCACATCGACGCCAATATCGACTCCCGCATCGACGTCAACACTCGCACCAGCAGAGCCTCCAGTATTGACCGAAGCATCGACGCCTGCAGAGACGCTAGCATCGAGGTCAGCACCAATACCAGCGCAACCACCAGAACCGACGCCAATACCGACGCCTGCAGCGCCGCCAGCACCGATGCCAGCAAATCATCAAGCACCGACGCCAATAACGACGCCTGCAGGGACGTCAGATTCCACGCCTGCGCCTCGGTCTTCACCGACGACACCACAGCCCTCAACATCGACGCCAACGCCGACGCCTGCGGCGACGCCAGCGCGGACACCAGCAGACCTTCCAGCATCGACGCCAACATCGTCGCTCACAGCGACGCCAGCATCGACGTCAGCACCAGCGCCAGCACGGCCTCCGGCATTGGTGTCAACGCCAACGCTTGGGGCGACACCAGCACAGTCAGCAGATATACGAGCAAAACAACCAGCATCGTTGCCAGCAACGACGCCTCCAGCGACGCCATCATCGACGCCTGCATCGACGACAGCACTGACGCCAGCACAGACTGAAGCACCAATGGCTCCCCGACCGCGGCCTCTGAATCTGGCCACCATGGCCGACCGACGTGCCACACCGACGCCTGCAGCGACGACATCATCATCGTCATCCTCATCATCATCATCACCACCACCACCACCATCATCATCATCATCATCATCATCATCATCACCTCCACCACCGCCGAATCCAGCATCGACGTTAGCAACGGCAACAGAGTCGACAAGAGCAGGGACTGATGCCAGCCGACTGCCCCGTGCACTGCCTGGAGATTATGAGTCGACCCCGACCCCGTCACCGACGTCTGCAGTGACGCCAGCAGCACCCGCACCGAAACCACTACCGCCACCAGCGCAACCACCAGCCTCGACGTCACCATCGACGTCTCCATCGGCACCAGTACTGACTCCAGCAATGACGCCAGCATCGTCGACAGCACCGGAGCTAGCACCAACGCCTACCTCGCCATCAGCGTTGACCCCAGCATCGATGCCAGCATCGAAGCGTACACCGGCACCACCACCCACGTCAGCACAGCCAACAACGTCGACGAGAACACCTATGCCAAAAGCGACGCCAGCAACGACGCCCGCATCGACCTCAACATCGGCAGCAGCACAGCCACTGGCTTCGACGATACCGCCGACGCCTGCAGCAACGCCATCAACGACGCCTGCATCGACGCCGGCAATGGCACTAGCACAGCCACCAGCTTCGACGCCAGCACCGACGCCCGCAGAAAAGCCACCATCGACGCCTGCATCGACGACTGCAGCAGCGACAGCAGCAGGAGAGGAGGAGCCCTCAAAGCGGGGATGTTTTTCAGGTCACACAGCCCTGAAAGCGGGAACGTTCCCAGGGCCACAGAGCCCCCAATCAGCATCAGCGCCAACACCAGAACAATTATCATGTCCAACGCCGACATCGGCTCTTGTAGCGACGCTTGCAGCGACGCCTCCGTCCACACCAGCATCGGAACAACCACAATAACCATCCCTGGCGCCAACACTGACGTCTGCAACGGAGCCATCAGCGACGCCAGCAGTGAGTCCTGCCTCGACAGCAGAACTGGCGCTAGCACCACCACCTGTCTCGATGCCAACGCCGACGCTTGCGGCGACGCCAGCAGCGACGCCTGCATCGACATCGCCACCAGCGCCAGCACAGCCAACAGCCCCGACGTCCCCGACGACTTCAGCAACAACACCCAGCGACGACGCCTGCATCATCATCGGCACTGACACTAGTAAAACCACCAACCTTGGCGCCAACGCCGACGACCACGGCGATAACAGCAGTGATGTTCATCGCTAGCAGCACCGGCATTGGAAAGGTCGCCAGCCTCGACGTCAACACTCGGGCCGGCAGCGACGCCAGCAGCGACGCATGCGTCGACAACAACACCAAGACCAACACAGCCACCAGCACCGACGACACCGCCCACCTCAGCAAGGCCCCGCAACCCGAGTACAGGTTCGTCGACCAGAACTCCGGCTTCGATGTTGTGGCCCTGAGGGGGCCGGCGGGAGGGGGATGTTGTGATGGTTACGTGGGGGGGATCGACGTCCGTGGGGAGGAGGAGGAGGAGGAGGAGGAGGAGGAGGAGGAAGAGGAGGAGGAGGAGGAGGAGGAGCAGGAGCGCACAGCCCGAACGGATCGGGCCGCCGCCGTCCCGCAGATCTCTCTCTCATCGCTTCCCCACCTCCTGCGCTCGGCCGTCCGTTCGTGCCCCCTTCGCCCTTTCGTTTCGGGCCCCCCGTCCGTCTCTCCCCCTTCGTCCCTCGCCGGCCCCCTCACCGGCGATTGGCCAAGTTTCGGAATGGTCCCTGCGTGCTGTGCCATTCGGCGCACGCAGGCGAGGAGCACTGGCAGCACCCGTGAGGACTTCATGCCATCCCATCAGGAGTCAGGCATCAGGGCGCATCAGGGGGGGGTCGGAGGTAGGGTCACAGGGAACATGAGGAGGCGGACGAGTAGTCAGACTAGTGGAAAAAGGGAGGATGCTAAGCTGGCGG
>CAUYUJ010022503.1:425771-495771 GCA_963575745.1 Prorocentrum cordatum
GACTTCGGATACGAAGAGGAGGAGACTAAAAATGTAGATCGGGGACAGGAGAAATCTTCATTTGTATGTTGTAAAGCGGTGTCCAATACCGATGTGTGTATTATACTGGGCGCATATATTGGCCTCCTTGAGCCAATCGCTCAAGGAAAGCCATGCCTTCCCCGCGCACCTGCAACAAAGCTGCGCCGCTCTTTTACTCAGCCACCTACCTTTCGAATTTTGTGCTCAAGCGAATCCGTCGCGCCTTGGTGGCAGTCCAAGTGCAAACCGCCCAAAACTCCCCGAATCACAGCATAACCGTTGGTCTAAACAGTTCCAACACAACCAGCAAGTGGGAAACGCTTTCTGGTCACATGGTCTTGCTCTCGCGCGAGGAGAAGCAAGCCAACAAAACCCAAAGGTGGGAACCGCTCTCGGGTCATGTGGGCGTCCTCTCTACAGCGCTTGGGAACCATCTACTTACCGGGCTCCTTCCACAAAGCTGCAGAGCAAGAGGGGTGCATGAATCTGTTTCGGCAGGTGCCGTAGATGACGGACTTCTTCCTACCCCCAGATCGAATTTGCCCCCAGAGCGCCAGGCGCAAAAACCTTTTGCGGCGCCCGTGGAAGGTGTGGGGACTAACCGACAATGGCCAGCCAACCCCTCTAACAATGTCAGCAGACAGTCGACAGAGCAAACGGCCTGGCAATTCACCTGCGGCTTCTCGAACACATCTCAAGAGAGCAACCTCTCAACAGTGCGGCACACGATGCCGCATTTTGCGAACACGGTTCGCCTTATGCGGAGTGGTTCACTACTTCGTTTCGCGATTCGCGAACATACTTCGCCTCGTGCAGGTATCCTCCTACAGATATCCTTGATGTGCAGTGCCACACTCACGATCACAAGTCCGATTGCACTCGGGTCATCCGTCGTTATTGTCCTTGGTGAGGGCGATGTACTTGGAGCTTGGCACTGCCGTCTTGTTGCGCTCCTCACTCAGCTCACCGCGGGGTGGACGTAGGCAAACTTCCCTTCCAAGACGTCGGCGGTGCGCATCCTATAGATGCTCCTCTTCGTCGTGGGATACACTCGTATGTCGCGGGTTGGCGCACCGCGGCACGTCGGACAGCTGTTTGGTGTGAAGCTGGTCTCCCAAGCAACCACAAGCGGCCTGCCATGCTGCTCCCTGGCGCCGGGCGCACGGAGTCCATGGCCAGCGCTGAGACGACGGACGTGCCGTCTACGACCAACTCGGCTGGTACTGCGTAGCCTCTCTTCGCCATCAGCCTCCTGATCTCCTCTGCTGGGGCGGGTCCCCGCGTCGCCTCGTGGACCGTGAAGAGGTGCGCCTGTAGCCCGTCTGCTGTTCCACATTCTGCGAACTGGTCGCAGCCGAATCTCAGTCTACACTAGATGTTGTGCGATCAACTCACGACCCACAACGTTGAGCAAGTGGCAGATCTGTTTACCAACACGGCGACACTTGCCCAGAGCCGTCCCGTGCCTCCGAATCCCCAGAAACAAGAATCATAATGTCTTGGCTCAACCCCTCCGTAACCTGCGCGTCAATTTAGGTGCATGCTTTGTGGGAGCTCGGGCGTCGTTTACAAAATCGCTCACACTACGCGCGCCACGTGCTCACAGTGGTATACATGGACGTAACGCGCATGCGTACTCGATTCAACTGTACATGTTATGCGACGTCGCACGCGCGATGCAGCCGCACCCACACTGGACAGACCGTGCAAGTAATCCGCGGCGAAGGTGTCGAGCCCTTAACGGGGGGGCGGGCGGGCAGCGCGAGATATCACCTTGAGACAACCCCACCACCAATAAGGCCCAGCACATGTTTGAACTATATAGGAGGACACACCCACCAATGCGATGGCCCAGCACGTGTTTGAACCAAACAAAAGAGAGGCCAAGCAGTTCGATGGCCCATCATGTTTGAACGATCAAATGGTGGCCACCATCTTAGTTGACCCAGCACGTGTTTGGAAGATATGACGATACAGGCCCACCAGCGCAATGGCCCAGCACACGTTCGAAACACATCAACGAACATTCCTACAATTGCGATGGCACAGCACATGTTTGACACATCCCGAGAGACAGACCCACCAGCGCGATGACCCAGTATATGTTTGAAGGACATCAAGAGACACGCCCATCATTTGCCCATCGATGCCCCGATATAGACCAATTGATACCAATCATTCTTAGCATCCCGCTCGCACGGGCACTTCCCGTATCAGCCTGTCGGCGGAGTCTTTCTATTTGCGTCGCTGGGTACCTCGTATCTGCTGGCGTTCTCGAAGCTGGTTTTGCATGGCCCTCTCCAACGTTGTCGGTGGCGCCAAGCCCTGCACGGGCTTGCTGCCTAAGTGTACAAACGCCTGGTGAACCGCTTGGCGAAAATGCTGGATCGCGATCGGTTCGGGCCTGAACGGCGGCGCGGCTCCATTCGGCATCTGCCCCCCTCGGTTTGTTGCTCCCCGCTCGGGCGCAGGGACTCCACAGACGAGCCCCAGATGGTGCCACACCGAAGTTGCAGGGAGGGCGTCGCGGACACAACGCTCTGCGCGCAGCCGCTTCTCTGCGCCCGCCCTCCCGCTCTGCCCGACCTCCGCCCGACTGCCGCCCGCTGCTGGAAAAGACGCGCCGTCGGTCCTGATGCTCGAGGACGCTGTAGCGATAGCAACATGCGGGGCCCCAGGACACACACACAGAAATACACATATATAAAAATACACACCATATGTTCGTATATTGTCTGGTTTTCTCTCTTCCCCACCACTTCCCATATTTTCCAATATTTTCTGGGGAATCTAGGAGTAATTGTGTCTGTGTTTTTTCCCTCCTGAAGAATTCCAAAAGGCATCGCCACGTCGAGGGCCCATGCAGAGCAATCCACGCTCGGACGTACCTGCGCGCGGGGGTCAGACTGCAGCGGGCAGCGTTTCCGGGGCTCCCAGGGTGCAGCTACTTCGACATCATAAAAAGCGAGGGCGTGATGCGAAGGCAGAATGCGCCTGGGTGCGATCACGCTGGCGCATCCAGGCGGCGGGCGTGAACACGAATTTAGTTTGGCCGGAGTTGCCAAGCAAGGGAGGGTTCAGACTGCGAACCTCCCACACAGCAGCACGCGATCTGTCTCCCTGCGGATGCGTTGTCTCGTTGTCATCTGGGACTCTGGGTGTGACAGAATAGACATAATTTGCTCGCGGTCGCAACATTATTGACTGAAGCTGACATCTGTATCTCTTAAACGCACAATACGTCAGTGTCCATGGGGGCAGCGTCACATTCCAGCTCCGTCAGCTTCGCTCCGGAGAACGCTTCCGCGCTCCATGTGTCACATGCTTAGCTGACGGTGGCAAGGCTGGGCGTGCGCGCCACGCCAATCCTCAGAGCCCGCCCTCCTCGGGACACTGGTGCAGCTTCTGTGTACGGTGAGGGCACTGGATAAGGAATCCTTGGATAAGGAGTCCAGTGTCCACAAGACTGTGGCGCACCAATTGAGGGTGGGCCGTGGATATCATCGCCGCCCTAATCAGATAAGGAATCCTCCAGGGTCTGAAGCTTCCTGGGCCCATTCCTTCACGAACTCCCCCACCGTATCAGAGCGGACGCCGAGTTAGACGGTGCTGCGAGTGCACCTCTGACCCCAGGAGCACGTCAATACTTGCTGGCAGGTCAAGGACGCCGCCTCCACATGCGTGCGGAGCTCTTTCTCGAGGGACGTGATGCTGCCGAGTGTGGGGCCTCTGTCGTCCGTTGTCCCTTGCCTGCGCCCGTGGTTGCCTTTCAGCACCTTCGCGTGTTAACAAAAAACGCGCTGACCCCTCTGTCCTCCTGTCACCATTGCAAGGCACGAGGTACCTACCAGCGCGCTCGACGCAATCTCACGGTCCTAGGAGCTGGCGCGATAAGGCCAACGGCCAAATCAGCAGCGGATGGGGGAGCGTCAGAGAGGATGACCGAGGGGCGCTTTGTAGGGCGATCTTCGTAGTGGGTGGGGGGGCAGGGTAGCATGAAGAGGGGGAGGAAAGGAAGGGAGGAGGAGGAAGCTGAACGAGGCGGAGGGAGGGGACGGAGGATAGGCGGGGAGGGAGGAGGCTCGCTGGGGGGGGAGGGTCCAGCGGGGAGGACGGGGATGAGGGAGAGGGCGAGGCTGAGGAGAGGGAGGGCGGGGAGGCCGACGAGGGGCGGGGAGGCGGCCCCCGGAGCTCCCCGCACTCGTCGTACAGGGCGCAGCGCGTGCGCTCGATGCTGTGGCAGTCCACGGGCGACGCCCTGCACCCGACCTGCTGGACAAACCCCTGCTGAGCGTCGACCCTGGGCACCATGTCCCGCATCGGCTGGATCATCGTCTCGGTGCCCTCGAAGGACCCTGTCGTGACATCGGGCCGTCCGCCTCCTCCTCCTCCTCCTCCTCCTCCTGGAGCCGCCACTCCCCCGACGGTCCGTCCTCCTGCCCCGCCTCCGTCCTCCTCCGTCCTCCTGCTACCCCATGCTCGGTCAGCATCGGCGATCCTGTGGTGGCGCCGAAACGATACAGGTTGTAGTAAGAGCCCGGCGGCGAGAACGTCACCGACGGCACGCCAGCCCTGGCGCCGGCGACCCCTGCCAGAACGCCTCCGAGGGAGTGCCCAGTAATGACGAGCTTGTAGCCTTCCTCGTCGCTTTGCTGCTTCCACCTCAGGGCCTCCTCGGAGACCCGCGTCCACGGCGCCCCGTCGTAGTCGCCCACCCAGGTAAGTGCCTTGACCAGGGCGCGGACCGTCTCTTTCGGAGTGAAGTGCAGTAAGGGCACGAAGAACGAGAACAGCTGACAGACTGCTATCACCGCGTACACCTGCACGCTGGCCGCCGCTTCCCTTCCCCTCATCCTCATCTCCGCCCTTCGGCGGTGGACAAACCTCCCTGTAACAAACCTCCCCTCAATGGAAACAACCTGGGACCGAAACCGACGGACCTGGACCCGCAAAAATGCCGGCCGCGACGCCCTCTCGCGAACCGAAAACGGCGAATTCCGCAATCGACGTGTCAGGGTAGGAGGTCTATCCAACTGCGAGCCCTCTCTGTCGTCCCCCCTCCATTCTCCTGCGCTGGTGTGGTATTGCTTCGGGCTGCGCACAGACCCCGCCCCGGATAGTTCCAGCTGGCCTCCACGGGCCCCCCGAGCACAGTCACCGTGCTACCATGCGGAACGCTCAATTGAAGGGCCCAGGGACACACACACACACACACCAAACAAAATACCCTGGCGATGGACCCAACCATATGCAGTTACGAGTACCGCAAAGCAGGTGGAACGAATGAGAAGGAGCTCCCTAAGGGGCCACGAAACGTGTGAGAGGTGTGCCGAAATGGGTGCGGTGCCGCCATGCGAAGGCAGCCACTGGGGCCCTCGGTGGAGCTCCCCACGAAACGTGTGAGGGGTGTGCCGACATGGGTGCGGTGCCGCCATGCCAACGCAGACACTGGGGCCCTCGGTGGAGCTCCCTATGGGGCCACGCAACGTGTGAGAGGTGTGCCGAAATGGGTGCGGTGCCGCCATGCGAACGCAGCCACTGGGGCCCTCGGTGGAGCTCCTTATGGGGCCACGACACGCGTGAGGGGTGTGCCGAAATGAGTGCGGTGCCGCCATGCCAACGCAGCCACTGGGGCCCTCGGTGGAGCTCCCTATGGGGCCACGAAACGTGTGAGGGGTGTGCCGAAATGGGCACGGTGCCGCCATGCCAACGCAGCCACTGGGGCCCTCGGTGGAGCTCCCTATGGGGCCACGCAACGTGTGAGGGGTGTGCCAAAATGGGTGCGGTGCCGCCATGCCAACGCAAACACTGGGGCCCTCGGTGGAGTTCCCTATGGGCCACGCAACGTGTGAGGGGTGTGCCGAAATGGGTGCGGTGCCGCCATGCCAACGCAGCCACCTGGGGCCCTCGGTGGAGTTCCCTATGGGGCCACGAAGCGTGTGAGGGGTGTGCCGACATGGGTGCGGTGCCGCCATGCCAACGCAGCCACTGGGGCCCTCGGTGGAGTTCCCTATGGGGCCACGAAACGTGTGAGTGGTGTGCCGAAATGGGTGCGGTGCCGCCATGCCAACGCAGCCACTGGGGCCCTCGGTGGAGCTCCCTATGGGGCCACGCAACGTGTGAGAGGTGTGCCGAAATGGGTGCGGTGCCGCTATGCCAACGCAGACACTGGGGCCCTCGGTGGAGCTCCATATCGGGCCACGAAACGTGTGAAGGGTGTGCCGAAATGGGTGCGGTGCCGCCATGCCAACGCAGCCACTGGGGCCCTCGGTGGAGCTCCCTATTGGGGCCACGAAGCGTGTGAGGGGTGTGCCGAAATGGGTGCGGTGCCGCCATGCCAACGCCGCCACTGGGGCCCTCGGTGGAGCTCCCTATGGGGCCACGAAACGTGTGAGGGGTGTGCCGAAATGGGTGCGGTGCCGCCATGCCAACGCAGCCACTGGGGCCCTCGGTGGAGCTCCCTATGGGGCCACGAAACGTGTGAGGGGTGTGCCGAAATGGGTGCGGTGCCGCCATGCCAACGCAGCCACTGGGGCCCTCGGTGGAGCTCCCTATGGGGCCACGAAACGTGTGAGGGGTGTGCCGAAATGGGTGCGGTGCCGCCATGCCAACGCAGCCACTGGGGCCCTCGGTGGAGCTCCCTATGGGGCCACGAAACGTGTGAGGGGTGTGCCGAAATGGGTGCGGTGCCGCCATGCCAACGCAGCCACTGGGGCCCTCGGTGGAGCTCCCTATGGGGCCACGCAACGTGTGAGAGGTGTGCCGAAATGGGTGCGGTGCCGCCATGCCAACGCAGGCACTGGGGCCCTCGGTGGAGTTCCCTATGATGTCACGAAGCGTGTGAGGGGTGTGCCGAGGGAGCTCCTTATGGGGCCACGAAACGTGTGAGGGGTGTGCCGAAATGGGTGCGGTGCCGCCATGCCAACGCAGCCACTGGGGCCCTCGGTGGAGCTCCCTATGAGGCCACGAAACGTGTGAGGGGTGTGCCGTGATAGTGGGAGGAGGGATGAGGAGGGAGGGGGGAGGAGGCGGAGGAGAACGAAGGAAGGAGAGGAGACGCGGGGCACCGTCTCTTCAAAACGAGGACCCACCACCACAGGATGGTTGGGAAAAAGAACAATGGACACAACCCCCAGGATTCCCGATTGTTATCCACATGGTCTGCATGTTCGTCTTCTCTCCAGGTTGTCCAACCTTTTCTCGGGGGTTGAGTAGTTGTGTCTGCGTGTGTTTTTCTCC
Organism: Prorocentrum cordatum; assembly: GCA_963575745.1. Classification (NCBI taxonomy): domain Eukaryota; class Dinophyceae; order Prorocentrales; family Prorocentraceae; genus Prorocentrum; species Prorocentrum cordatum. The sequence goes on from CAUYUJ010022503.1 coordinate 433,032, forward strand.
CATCCCGATGCATGAGAAAAACGAAGGGGCTTCTCGCCACGGCGAGCCTTGACCACGAGGGGGTGCCCGACCTCGATCTCGGGAACGGCCCGACACTCGCAGCCCCTCCCGCGCCCACGACGCTCCTTATTTCAGCGCTTGACTGTCTACAGTCGAGGCGTTGACCTAAGGAACCCTAAATAAGGAGCGAGGCCCCTCTTTTCCATAAGTCAACCTTCGATTCCCGGTCGAAAACATAAGGAACGCCTGAGGCAAGCTGTGAAACACTGAAGGAACGCGGAGCCCCTTCCCAACGAAAAGGGTTCCTTCTGCAGGGCCCCGACTGTATCTCGGGCGGCGGTCAACGCCTCAGACCCGTGGCGCCGAGCGCCCCAGTCGGGGATCTTCTGACCCGGGTCAATCCAGACCCGGGTCAGCAGGAAACCAAAAACTGCAATGCAGGAAAAAAAACTGCAACGCAGGTCCTCGCAAACCCGGGTCAACCAATACGCGCGGCCGCCTCGCGGCCACGAGCGGCTCCCAAACCCGGGTCAGCCCGAGGGGGCCTTCGCAGGATCCTGCAGGATCCGGCGCCCTGGCTGACCCCCGTTTGCATTGACCCCCGTCTCGAGGCTCCCGACCCAGGGGCGCCGCCGGAAGCGGCGCCCCGGGGTGCTGCGGCCGCCCCCTCGGGGCGCTGAGACCGCCCCGGCCGCGGTGGGTTCGCGCGGCGTTGGCACGTGGGGGAAAAACACACACACACACACACGGTGGGAAAACACACACACACGCGTCTGTAGGAAAAAAAGCACGGCGTGTGGGAAAAAAGCACGGCAGGAACAGAACACAGAACACACACACACTCTGTGGGACAAAAGCACACACACCTCTGTGTGTTTTTTTTTCCCCCCCACGGACTCTGTGTGTTTTGTCCCAGAGTGTGCGTGTGTGTGTGTGTGTGTGTGTGTGTGTGTGTGTGTTTGTGTTTTGTACGTTGTTTTCCCACAGTGTGTGTGTGTGTGTGTGTATGTGTGTGCTTTTCCCACAGTGTGTTTTTTTCCCCACAGACGCCGCGTCGATCGTTGAACTCGCCATCGCTCGGACGTCCATTTCCCGTGCATGTTTCGGGTCCGTGCGTGTCTTTTTTGTTGCTCGATGATCCAGGATGCTCCTCCAGTGTCCTCGCCGAGAAAAAACACACACGTCCGAGCGATGCCAAGTGAACCATGAACCGATCGCGGCCACGATCGTTCGAATGATTTCCGTCGGGTCACGTCGCGCTACCATGTCCCTCGGTGCTTCCGCGTCGTTCTATCATGCGGAGTTCAACCTGGAACGCCTTCGTCAGCGTCGCCAGCGCGCCATCGCCAGATGAGCCTGCCGTACTCGGGGCCTGTTGAGGCCAGCTGGAACTACTCGGGCGGCCTGTCGAGGACAGCTGGGACGACTCGGGGGGCCTGTCGAGGCCAGCTGGGACTACATGGGCGGCTATCTGCGCACAATTTGGGACCTTACCATCTCTGTCGTCGTCATCGGCATCCGACCCCTGCTCGTGTTTCATCGCTGTGCTGCTGGGTGCACCTCCACGTCGATCGCCACGTCGCTGGGCGTGTTCGTACCCCGGACGGCGATGACCCGCGTCTTGCTTCTCGGGAAACTCCAGCTGCCCAATCGGCCTGGGAGAAGGAACTAGATCTTCGACGGCATGCTATTTCCATGTTGGTTTTGCTTCCTTGAACTGGGCCTCCGGGGCTCCGTTATCGGGATCAGGGGCTAAAGACTGGCCCCACTGAAGGTGTCTAGGGCCGCGGATTCAAACCATATATCGGCGGATGCCTGGGGACGAGGGGAAAGAGGGAGAAGGGAGGAGGAGGAGGAGGAGGAGGAGGAGGAGGATGAGGAGAAGGAGGAGGAGGAGGGAAGGGGAGAGAGCACGAGGAGGAAAGGGAGAAGGAGGGAGGAGGTGAGGGAGCAAGAGGAGGGAGGGAGGCGAGGAGGGAGAAAGAGGAGGTGTACGTCTGGCTGCCCCATCGGCCAACAACATCGTTCCCCTGTATAGTCTCGAGCTTTGGCTCGCCGATGCTCGTGTTAGCGAATGCTTCTCTTATGGCCTTGTCCGCGCCATCCCCAGGGAAGTAGATTGCCTGAGGAGGAGGAGGCAGATACATAAAGGAGCGGATGATGAGGACGAGAAGGCAAAGGAGGACGGCTGAGGAAGAGGAGGAGGGAACAGGAGGAGAGCAGGAGGGGACGACTGAGGGAGGAGGGGTAGGATGACTGCCTGAGAAAAGATTGCCATGTCCAACGCGGCGAGGCGGTTTAAGGGCTCCGCTGTCCAAGAGCCCCATCGCATGCCGCAGACGGGAAGCCCAGCACCGAACACGATGTCAGTGATCTGGGGGGCAGAAAGAATCCACCTGCCCTACCCCCCTAGAGTGCAGCGGTGGAGGGAAGGTGTGATCCAGGGGAGGAGAATGCTGAAGCAGGGAGAGGCTGGGCAAGTGTACCACTCCTGCCCCCCATGAAGGGACGCTCTGGGCCGTCTCGCAGCATGTCAGATCCAAAGGACTCGGCATCGTTGTACATGAAACTACGGGCCGCGAGAGCCAGGAAGATCACAAGCACGACGAAGGCCAACATCATGAGGTGGAACACAGTACCCAAAATACCAGGCACCAGAACGTGACTTCCCCGGGTCATGACGGCGAGGCTGATGCAAACCATGACGAATGCAACGCCATAGATGTGGAACGGGTCGTCGATAAGAAAGAAAGAGAGAACATGCGACTGCACAATCATGGCAGTGATGGCCAATATCCGCCACCGGTGTCGAGGCATGCTGGGGCATGTGAAAATGTGTGCCGTTTGTCTGGTAGGGCCCCTGTATGTACTCGGCACAACCGTGCTCAAAAAAACATCGTCCCCACCCATGTTGCTCTTCGGCAACATTATGTAGCCTCTCAACAGCTACAGGACAACTACTAAAGTGCGCCCCAAAGTGGTTGCAAGCCGCCCAAATACCATCCAGAGACATCCCATCGAGCTCCCAACGTATCCAAGATCTTCTCGATCTGCCTTGGGAGGCGTCCGACGTGTGCGCAACGAGGCTTCCAGCGAGGCCGACAGAGGAAGCACGCGTTGAAACAACATCGTAGATTTTGCCGATCCCTTCGGGGCCTCCAAGCGTGTGACACTCTCCACACCGCTGGGCTCCTATTGGCATGGGACAAGAAGGCCCCGAGGGAAACGGGTCCTGGACCCCAGGGCATTCCCAAGGGGTCAGCTTTTCATCCTGAGTAGTTGTTTGACGGCCTCGGGGCTCGAGGAATGCCCAGGGAGCCCCCAAACAGCGAAACGCCTCGGGACCCGTCTCCCTCAGGATCCATCTACTCCATGCCGACTCCAATCTGCACGTTTGAACGGGAGCCCGCCAGGGGTGGGGGGGGTGAACTTAAAGAGGCCCGCGGGGACACATAGCAAAATTCCAGGCTTTTCGACATTTCGATGAAACCAGCCTGGGTTACTACCCGCGGAGCCTTCACGCCCACACGTTGGCATCCATCCAGACGGCCAAAGACGGCCCCCAAGACGCCCCGAATCGGCCCCGTCAGGGCCCCCAAGATGCCCCAACGGGGGCCTCCAGAAGCCAGTCTCGCTGATGTGCCTCATGTCTTTAAACGATGTTCGGGCGCTCGCCTGTCAGGCTTCCGACAGCTTGAGACGCCCCTCGCAGACCAAGATGGTCCCATCGCAGCACAGCCCCAGCAGGCCCCAAGACGGCCCAAGAAGGTCACAAGGAAGTCCCTAAATTCGCCAGCCCTTCGAGCCACAGACGTGTTAGATCCTCCAAGGTACGTAGTTACCTCAGGTCGGAGCGCGCGAGGGCGGCCCTGGGAGGTCTGCGAGCTAACTAAGGCTGGAGGCGGTCCAAGTCAGCCCCAAGAGCGCCGAAAAGCGCGGGTCACGCTGGGCTTCACGTCGGTCCCAAGATGGCCCCACGATGATCCTGGGACGGCTTCGACATGGCCTCAGGATGGCCCAGGATGGTCCAAGCTAGCCGAACGAACTCTAACGAAGACCCAAGATGGCTGAATCACCCCTCCCCGGAAGCTCCCATGATGGCCAGAACCTTCGAACGGACAAATGTGTCTGCTGTTTGTGGCACGATTGGTGTGGGCACGATGCCGCTCCACGTCCACTGCCAGGACGCCTCAGCAGTGGCTGGCCGCTCCGGCCACTCCTGCGGAAACTCTTCGTGCAGGAAGTGCCCTCCTCCCTGGCCCCCTCTGCGGATGCTCTCCGTCTCCCTCCCTCCCCCGTGCTGGCGGACATTTAAAGCGCCTCGCCTGGGCTCCTAGAGCGCGAGGGCGGATTGCCTCTGCCACGCCGCGACGAAAAAATATGACTGCTGCTTGTGTTGCCTTTTTGTTTGCGCGGGGTCCCGTCGTGGGTTTCTCGGGCCCCGCGACGCCCGACGGGCCTCCGACGGGCCTCCACTGGGCCCCCACAGTGAGCCACAAAGTATATCCAAGAGACCCCAGAGGCCAGGACAGCCGTAGTACAACTACGGGATCACCGAGGGACATCCACGGGACATCTATGACCACATCTACACATGTCACGATCAATATGCCAAGCGGTCTCACCACATATCGCAGTCACTACCCAGTTTTCTTAATAATCATGTAGATGCACATGGTTACATGGTCTATATATATATACTATGTCTGCATACTCACATAGATGCATGCATGCATGCATGCATGCATACCTACATCCATACACACATCTCTCTCTATATATCCGCCGGCCCCCTTGTGGGGCCACCAGGCTGTAGGCGCGGGTTCGCAGTTTCCAGTACCAAAGGTAGCTTGTAGTTTCCAGTGTTACAGTTCTGCTTCTTGCTGGTTACTGTAACTAATTGACTAACCGCGCGAGGGGGGGGGAGGCCCAAACGGGACTTTTAGCACCCCCTGGGCGCGTTGTCTGAATTGCTGGGGGGGCTCGAAATCGACACCCCTCACGCAGATCCGCGGGGTCAGGGTCCAAAAACACACGGGATTTGCCACATTTCTGAAATTCGGTGCCACCCCTCACGCAGATCCGCGGGGTCAGGGTCCAAAAACACAGGGGATTTGCCACATTTCTGAAATTCGTGCCACCCCTCACGCAGATCCGCGGGGTCAGGGTCCAAAAACACAGCGGATTTGCCACATTTCTGAAATTCGGTGCCACCCCTCACGCAGATCCGCGGGGTCAGGGTCCAAAAACACAAGGGATTTGCCACATTTCTGAAATTCGGTGCCACCCTCACGCAGATCCGCGGGGTCAGGGTCCAAAAACACAGGGGATTTGCCACATTTCTGAAATTCGGTGCCACCCCTCACGCAGATCCGCGGGGTCAGGGTCCAAAAACACCTGAAATTCGGTGCCACCCCTCACGCAGATCCGCGGGGTCAGGGTCCAAAAACACGGGATTTGCCACATTTCTGAAATTCGGTGCCACCCCTCACGCAGATCCGCGGGGTCAGGGTCCAAAAACACAGGGATTTGCCACATTTCTGAAATTCGGTGCCACCCCTCACGCAGATCCGCGGGGTCAGGGTCCAAAAACACATGGGATTTGCCACATTTCTGAAATTCGGTGCCACCCCTCACGCAGATCCGCGGGGTCAGGGTCCAAAAACACAGGGATTTGCCACATTTCTGAAATTCGATGCCACCCCTCACGCACATCCATCGCAAGGCGTGGTAACCCAAACTGCGAGTACTCCCTCGGCCCTTTAATCCCAAGGTGTGGTAACCAAGCTCGTAAACCATACACGTCTTACCAATCGCCCTGTGTGGTAACCCCTCTTGTGATCAGTTGGTTTTGCCGATTGCGAATCGGCCTCGCATGAAGTTCCGATACTGCTGCACGACAGCGCCAAAGCCTCATGACTTAGCTCTTCTATGGCCCATTCTCCGAGAGAGGGGGCCGGCGGCAGGGGGCGAAGCCCTTACGGATATATATATATATATATATATATATATACATATGCATATGCATGGCGCTCTGTCTTACGTGCCTAAACCTGGCTTTGACGGACGATAGCGAGGACATCGCCTTCAGGTGGGCACATCGGCGGGCATGGGACCAGACGGGCACGTGGGCGGGCCTGGGATTCAACAGGGAACGGGGTCCAACTTGAACGGCCGCGTGCGTCTCAGGCAAACAGGAGGAGGAGGAGGAGGAGGAGGAGAAGGAGGAGGAGGAGGAGGAGGAGGGGGGAAGGAGAAGTTGAACAAAAACGGCAGCGGGACGGATCACTAGTGAACCCTCCCATATGCAGGCGGCAATGTGATTCGCACGTGCGCAGCTGTTTGGGAATGTTTCGATACACGAAGCTTTGCCTTACAGGCGAGATCATTCCCTCACTGGCGACAGGGGCGGCAGCTGCCTTCAGGCGGACACATCGGCGGGCCTGACTCCAAACGAGCCCGTCGGCAGGCCTGGGATTCAACAGAGAACGAAAACCAGACCGGACGACTTGCAGCAACCAACCCAGTTTGTAACTTTGCTCGGAGACGAGGCTTGCGAGGCGGACGGAGAAACGATGATCGGCAGAACGATGCAGCCAGGGACCGGCAGCGGCGGCGACGTGAGCTGGGCATGGTTCGGCTATGACGGTCAAGCGTTATGTCGCCCCAGAGCTAGCGAAGTCTGATATAAAACGAAGAAGGTGATAAATCGCGATGCGGGTAAGGTGTGAGTGTGAGTTTGCCCGGTCTTAACAATTCGATACAGCTTGCCTGGATCTAGAAGTTTGAGAACATTGAAAAAAACAGTTCGCCCTGATTGAGAAGTTTGAAACATTGGAAGGGTTTGGAAGAGTGAAGAAAAAATGAAACATCGCACGGGTTCCGCATTTTGAAATCAATTTTCCATGACAAAAAACAAACCCTCACCTAAACACCCTAACCCGAACACTCTAACCGTAACGCCCTAATCAGAACGCCCTCGCACCAACACCCCAACCGTAACACCCGAACGCCCTAACCCCAACGCTCGAATCTCCACACCATCATCAGAACACCCTAAACCGAATACCACGTGAACACATGAACCCTCTGAGCCTTCGTGGGGATCCTCTTGGGGCCATTGTGGGCAGTTCTCGAGCCCTCTTGGGCCGTCCAGGAGCCTTTCTGGGCCGGCTTGCCTGGCTCTGGCCGTCTTGGGCCTCTCTTGGGTGCCTCGTGGGGTTCCCTTGGGAACCTCTTGGGGCCCTCGTGGGCGGCCTTGGTGCCCTGTTGGGCCGTCTTGGGACCCTCTTGGGCCGTCCAGGGGCCCTATTAGGGGGCCCACAGGCCAGCCCGGGGCGATGTTTAAGGGCCTCTTGTGCCGTCCAGGTGGATCTTGGAGGCCGTCAGAGCCGTCTTCGGCCGCTCTTGGCCCGAAAGGCGGGAACCCCAAACTCCTTGCAAAAACCTTCTTAAACCTCCTCCTCAAACCCTCTTGGGTGTCCTCTTGGGGGCCTTTTGGATCGTATTGAGCCGGATTGGACCGTCTTAAGGCAGTATTGTTGGGCCTCTCATGGGCGTCTTGGAGATATCTTAGGCCGTCTTGGGTGCCTGTTGGGGCGTCGCAAGGGGGGGCCATTTCGGACGCGGCAGGAGGGCCAGCACCTCCATTGAGGAGCCAGGGGCAACATTTTGGGCCACCAGGGGTCATTTCCGGACACACACACACACACATACACACATACACACACATACACACACATAGATAGAGAGAGATCTTTGTGCGAACATATATATATATATATATATATGTGTATGTATGTGTATGTGTATGAAATGGCCTTGGGTCCATTCCGCCACCGTGCCTGGGTTGCGGGTCATCGGCCTCTAGAATGTTCGTTGGGAGTCGCGGGAGGTCTCTCGGGGACCTTGAGGGGGGGTTTGGAGCCTCTCGAGTGCCGTTTTGGAGCCTCTTGGGTCGCCTTGGGGCCTCGTGGGGATCTCTTGCTCCTTGTGGCCTCATGAAACCTCTGGGGACGGAAAATTCAAATGTTCGATTCGTGTTTCCCCTCTTGGGCCCTTCTTGGGGCTGTATTTGGGCCCTCTTGGACCGTATTGGGCGCCTCTGTAGCTGTTTGGAATCCCTACTGGACCGTCCGGGTGCCCTCTTGGGAGCATCTTGAACCGCCTTGGGGCGGTCTTGGGGGCCTCTTGGGCCGTCGTGGACCGTCAGAAACTGGAAAAGTCGAGGACCTCGCGAACATTGAACAACCTAAGGGAACTCAATGTGTTTGGCCTCTGAGGGTCCTCTTGGGAAGGCTCTTGGAGCTCTACCTCGAAGGCTTCTTGGGCCGTCTCGGGGCCATCTTGGGCGTCTTGGACCGACCGTGCGGCGTTTCGGGCCCCTCTGGACCGTCTGGGCGGCCTCTTGGAGCCCTCTTGCCCCGTCGTGGGGCCCTCCTTGGCCCGAACAAGTCGTGCGGCAAGACGCGGCGCGCCCCAGAAGGCTCGCCGGGAGCCCTAAGAGATTTGGTGATTCAGGGTCAGGGCCCCCAGAAGAAATCATTCTCAGGATTGAGGATTGGGGCTTGAGGGATTAAGCCAAGGATCTGAGGAACCTCCAACTTGTACCCTAGGGAACGTTGGCAGATTGCTAGAAACACGCTGTCTAGAACCCACGCAAGCATACATGTGTATGAGCACACACATATATATATATACATAGATGCATGCATGCATGTATGTATGTGTGTACATCTACACACTTACATATTCATATATACATATACTTACGTAAGTGCATGTTTGTTATACACCACTGACAGTTTATACATGCCTACACACATACCGATGCACACCTACATCTACATACCACATATACTTATTTATTTTTATATATATATATACATTTACAAGACTGCGTTGGCGTTTCGCCATGCACATGTTTCCTTCACGTCTGACATACAAGCATGATGAGGAACATCTATATCGATAAAAACAGCAATCGTTCTTGATTGCAATGTTCGCCTCGACTGCTATCATATGTTTGTTCATTATCCTTCCTATTCCTCTTTTTGTTCCTCTCCCTCGTTCTCGCCGTGATTGTCCCGCGAACCCTTCCCCGTCCTCCTCGGACCTGCTTGCGGAGGATCTTCCGAGGAAAGCCTCTGGAGGATTTCCCCGAAGCTGTTCAGGGGCTCCTTGGGCGCCTCCGGAGAAATCCCCGGCGCCTCTTGGCGGCCTCTGGCCTGCCGGAAGGCCTCCCGTGCAAAGTTTAGGGCCGCCGGGGGGGCCCTCCGTGGGCAGTTTCTGAACTCTACGTGGGCCGTCTTGGGGCTCTCTTGGAGTGCCAGGGAGCCGTATTTGATCGTCATCATCAACATCATCAGCAGCAGCATCATCATTCCCCTCATCATCATCAGCAGCAGCATCATCATCATCATCATCATCATCATCATCATTATCATCATCATCATCATCATCATCATCATCATCATCATCGTCATCAGCAGCAGCAGCAGCATCATCGTCGCCATCATCGTCATCATCATGATCATCATCAGCATCCTCCTCCTCCTCCTCCTTCCCCTCCTCCACCTCCTCCTCCTCCTCCTCCCTCCTCCCTCCTCCCTCCTCCCTCCTCCCTCCTCCCTCCTCCCTCCCTCCTCCTCCCTTCCTGACACTCCAGGCCGTCTTGGAGTGTCAGGAAGCCTCTCTTGGGGCGGTATTTGGTGCCTCTCGGGCGTTTCCGGACGCCCAGAAGATCGACTGAACGAGTAGCCCCAAAACCATGTGAAGATCAGTGGAATTCCAGCCTGTTTCTGCGGTCCAAGAGCCTCTCGGGGGTGATATGCTTGTTCCCCCAATGCGTCGACACAACCGCTCAGCAGGGCTGTTGGGCTGCCCCCATCAACCACCAGCCACTGCAACATGCTCGAGGCAAAGAGGCCTGACGACCGCTGCGCTGCGCGCAAGGGGCGGGGAGGACTGCTCAACCAAGAGCGAAGATGGAGGGCCGTCGAGGCACGGCAGTCCCAACGGCTGGTCACGAGCACGATCCTGCCAGGACGGTTGGCCTGCGCACGCGAGGGCGACAGGCAAGCAAGTTCAGAGCACACCTCTTGGGGGGGAAATGTTGGCCGTCTTCGGGCGCCCGGCGGGGGTCTGGGGCCGGTGGAGGCCATCTTGGACAGTGTTGGGGGTCTCTTGGAACCGCCGCCGACACGTTCGCACGGCTCGGCAGGGACCTCCAGGGGCCCAGAACTCTCGCGGGACATTTTGAGGGGGCGTCCAGGAGCCCCAAACGCCGGGGATCCCGTTTGTTGGGGGGGGGGGTCCGCTACCCCTTGACCGATAAAAATCGGAGGCTGGGGGGTGAGATCCAAGTGGAACGGAGAGCCTCCCCACCAGGAAGTCGGTTTCGGTTTCGGGCACGTGTCGTGCATGCGGGCGAGGCGCGGGCGAGAGGGATGACTCCGCTGTGGCCAGGGCGGGGCAAGAGACGATGACCGCCATTCCTCCCTCCCCTGTGGACGGGCGGTAAACGGGTTGTCCCGCCGTGGTGTCCCGTCGGTGTCCTGTCGTTGTCCCGTGGTGAGATCGATGGTGAGATCGATAGTGAGGCCGATCGAGTGGGATCGGCAGAGGGAGCACATCGCGATGCGGCGTCGTCATCACGCGTCGTTGCCAACTCGAGGGTGCATCACCAGCATCGTCATCATCACCGCCATCGCAATTGCCGTCAATTAGTTATACCTCCCACCCCCACCAACCTTCTCATCACCCGAAGTGTGGTCGTATAGGTATATGAAGACAATATGTACATACCGACCAGTCCCCCCAATGTATATAACGGCCCACAGGGTACCCATGGACGGGGCGACAACAGCATAACCATGGGACAAGACTGGGCAATCACAGGGTGGCAACCAGGGGAGAACCAACGCAACCACAGGGCAACCACGGGACACCCCAAGATAACTGAAGAACAACCACGGGACAACCGCGGGATAACCACGCGACGACCATGGGACAACCACGAGACAACCGCGGGTCAACCACAGAACAACTACAGGACAACTACATAATAACCACGGGACAACCGTTTCATGACCACGGGACAACCACGGGAAACCACGGGACAAACACGCGACAACAACGGGACAACCACGCGACAACCGCGGGACAAACACGGGACAACCGCGGGACAACCATGGGACAACACGGAACAAACACGGGACTCCCATGAGACAACCACGGGACATTCACAGGACAACAGCCAGATAACCACCACACAACCACGGGACAATGTCGGGACGACCACGGGACATCCCGACACAACCGCGGGACAATCCTGCGTATGCCCCGACTTATTTCGGTGCGACCTGGGCCTTGCACTTGCAGGCACTTGGGCTGTTTCGCCTCGCCCGCACTCGCGACCCGAACCGAAACCGAAACCAATTTCCCGTTGGGCGATTCCGCTGCACGTCCGCACACCCTCCAACCTCCAGTGTCGTCGGAAGAAACGAGGGAAAACTGATAGGAAGAAAGGGAGTAGAAGGGAAGAAGGAAGAGAAGAGAAGAACACATTCGCTGGCGAAGAGGAGCTGTCCAAGACCCGCCCTCAATCAAGCAAAGCACCAAACTGGAGCGGGTCTTAAACTCAACGTCCTCCGTGCTGCGCTTCTGCAAGGGCACTTTTTTGGGGGGGGGGGACGGCCGCAGGCAGCTGGATAACCAGGGCACCCAAGAAACATGCAACCGCCATCAAGTACCGTGGATGCATTGTTGTCGCGTCCTGCTCGCGATAACCTCTCCTAGACAAGAGATGTGTTGTAGCATCATCAACAGGGTCGTAGCTCGCCGGGGTATGCCGACTGGCTGCGACATGCTCTGCAGGAGGGAGCAAGTAGACCTCTCCCAATTCAAAATTCGACAGACGCAAGGTTGTGCGGCGGAGGTCGTTGGGGTCAGGAGAACCGCAATAGTTCAACGCACGCATAATCGTGTACAAGATGCTCAATACCCCACTTACAACAAGTGACCCGTTGCCGATGCCCGCCGCACGGTCGAATATGAACCCCCAAAAGGTGACGTGTCCACCGCCATTCAAAGGTGCCACCCAAGAAAACATCAAAGTCACGATGATCCCCACAAACGGAACCACCTCCAACGCAAATATCAGTAGCGTGTCGGCCCAAACGTGGGCCAATCCTGCCTCGATCATCAATCCACGGAACTGCGTCCCCGGCGGCCCATGCATGGCATCGAGCAACAACTGTGTCATCTGGTCCACTACAACGCAAGAGAGCCAGAACAAAAGCGGCACGGACCTCAGAACTAGTCCCACGACGACGACGCTGTGCTTCCACAACGAGCTATTCCGACGACGACGACGCCGTGCTTTTCGCCACGCGGACCCCCGGAGGTCTCGACCCGTTCCCCAAGACCCTGACTCGGTTTCTGCACGTCCCGGGGCATGGCAGGGGCGCCCAGGTCCCGGAATGGCCCGAAAACTTCTGCCCGACCCAGTAGTGCTATAGCTCTTTGCTGTGCGATCCTCCGGCGCACACCTCTAAGCGGCCACGCCATCATCCCGACCCGGCCAGCTGGGTGTCCGTCCCAGAGGGCGGGTCATCTTTCCGATCGAGGGTCATTCCTTCAACGACCTGGTCGTCCTTCCTATTGATTCACTCAACATTCGAGAACCAATCCGCCGGAACCAAGGGCCTCGTACCCAATTCAACGAATCATCCATCTCATTTCGGATCAACGAGTCGGCCATCCTTCTTTTCTACCCTGGGCCTCATCCTCCATCCCCCTCTTCTGCCCCTTGGCCTCCGCCCCACTGTCTTTTCGTTGCAGCGGGGCCATGATGAAACTCCAGCAGTGGAATGGTCCGATAATCGCAACACGGGGGAAATGATGTTCCCTGGAGTTTCGGCGACTGCCGGTCGTCTAATGCACGCTATGATGCAAAAGTCCCCCCGTAGTGTAGCAGGACATGGGACACCTAGCCGTGGGCACTGAGGGGATGTCCTCAGGTCCCTCAGAGTCCTCCGTGCATTCTATTCACAATTGATTTTAGTGTCAGACCTTCATGACCGAGAAGAGACCGACGGCGGCAGCTTGATATTCCTGGGGCCGTCTCGAGCTCGACGCATTGGCTTGGAACTCGCCCGCGGGGCGGCAACGCAAAGCTTCCAATAGGATCTAGAAGGCCCCAGGAAACCTTAGAGCCTCGGGCAATGGACCAACTGGCGAAACCTGGACTCGCAAATGGAAGTGAAGACGACCGCACGTAACGGAATCAAGCACACGCATTGAGAACACCGCAGCAAAGCACAAACAAGACCGATATGTCGTTTGTAAGGAAGAGCGGGCCTCTGAACAAGGGTCGAGCGGCCACTTAGTACGGTTATGTTTGTCGACCCACTAAAATCTCGCCAACAATACCGTTGATACTGGCTGCAGCCACGCTCTACAACAACGCGCGTCAACGTATGCGAGGGAATCATCATCAAAAGTACACTCACCCACATGTGTTTCAGATCTCTGCGATGTAAGATTGCGCACGCGGTCGACCCACATCGGGACAATGGGCGTTCTGTGAACCTGGGTGGATGTATTTCCAGATAGGTCATGGGCGCGCTGTTGGACATCCCAACGTCCAACATGCCCTCGCATGGTCCCAAAGGGGGGTGGCGTCCTAGAGCCGTATTGGATGCCTGTGGCCGTCTTGGAATCTGCCGAGGCTGCTTGTATGCGTTGCACCCACTCGCATATTCTTGTTTAAGAAAACGATCAGAACTTCCAAAACAGCCAGATCGGCCCTCAAGACCCGCCCAGAGGGACCCTCGCGGACCCGAAGGAGGGCCCAAGAGGCCCCCCAAAAAAGAGACCCCAAAGTACCCCAGGGGCCCTTCCTCAACCTGGTTCCCGAGACCGCCACCAGGTCCCTCAAAGAGCCCCCCAGAGGCGTCAAAGAGGCGCCCAGGAGGCCTCGAGAGGTCCACAAGAGGCCCCGGAAGAGGCCCCAAGAGGCCACCACGAAGACCCCAAACATACCCTAAGACGCTTCATAGGCGGAATGTCACGCAATTGCTGCAGGCAGTGGTTGGGCGGAAAGGCTGAGGAAACAAAGCTTCGTTTTTCAACCCAGTACAGCAGTGAGGCGGCAGAGGAAACGCCGACGGGCAAGTACAGATTCTAAACGCATCACGTCTCCCCACCAGCACGACTGGCAATTCGACTCAGTCTGAGTCACCCCTGCCACCCGCCCGCCGCTGGGCCGCCGCGTGAGGCCTCGGCTAGCTGCGATAGACGTTGCCCCCGCTGCCTTCTCTTAATTCGTCGCTGCGTAGCCCGCTTTGACCTGGCTCGCCGCCGGCGCGCTCGCCCGCGGCCGCTGACTAAAAAAGTATCCCCACCAGCCTCCGTAGCCATTTGGCTCAAGCCCTGGCTCAAGCCGTCTGGCTCAAATCTACGTGCATCAGGGCGCACGGAGGGTTGGGCCTGCCCGCGGGGCACGCATGCGGGGGCGCAGGCGTGGATGTCGGGCGGCGGCAGGCGGGAGGCCTCAGCAGGCTTCCCGCGCCCGGAGGGGGACGGACGGAGGGAGTCCGCCGCGGCGCGCCGCGTGCGCCGGCGCCGCCACGACGCCCGGGACCTTCTCGTGGCCTGGCGCGCAGGCGCGGCTCTCGCCGACATCAGGGGCCGGCATCGAGAAGGTCGGGCAGTGGCTGCAATCTCTGGCGGGGACAGGCGCGGGCGAAGAGAGCAAGCCCCGGCAGCCAGCCCAATCCATGCGCAGCAAATTGAGGGTGGTGAAGCTGGAGCCCAACATCAGCTACAACGCTGGTTGCGAGAAGCGCTGACAGCATCAGCGTTGGAACCGTCGATGGCAGCAGGCAGTGTGACGTGCAGAGGCTAAGCGTCATCAGGACCACGACCAACGCCAGCTGCACCACGACCAACGCCAGCAGCACCACACCGACTCCAACAACTCCGGCTGCACCACGACCAACGCCAGCTGCACCACGACCTACTCCAGCAGCAACTCCAGCAGCACCACGACCCACGCCCAACTCCAGCAACAGCACCACGACCATCGCCCCCAGAAGCACCACGACCAACGTTAGCCGCACCACGGCGAATGCCAGCTGCACCACGACCGACTCCAGCAGCACCAGACCACGACCGACTCCAGCTGCACCACGACCGACTCCGACAACACCACGCCCAAGCGACTCCAGCAGCACCACGATCAACGCCTGCTGCTCCACGACCGACTCCAGCAGCATCAGGCCGACACCAGCAGCAAAGCGAGCAACTCCACCAGCACATTGACCAACCAACGACAGACCCCAGCAGCACCGGAACGACCCCAGCAACAGCACGACCAACTCCAGCAGCCCCAGACCGACACAGGGAGCCCCACGACCAAGTCCAGCAGCACCGCGACCATCCGACGACCGAGTTCAGCAGCACCAGGGCGACTGCAGCAGCATCAACCCCATCAGCACAACGACCAACCCCAGCAGCACGGGGCAATCTGGAGCCCCACGCGAGCCCCACGGGAGCCCCACGGCAGGGCCTCTTGAACCCCACGGGAGCCCCACGACCAATTATTGCTGCCCTTGGACCGTCGACTGCAGCACTAGACCGACACCAGCAGCTCCACGACCGACTCCAGCAGCTCCACGACCAACCAGCGACCGACTCTGGCACCACCAGGGCCACCAACCAGCAGCACCACAACCAACCAACAATCGACGCCAACGACCAGCAGCAGCACAGCGGCCAACTTCAGAAGCACCGCGACCAGCGCCAGCAGCACGACAGCGTGACGACCAACTACAGCAACCTCACGGCCGCTCGTTGACCGACCCTGGCATCAACAACGGCACCCTGCCACAATACGTCGTGATGAAGATCGGTGTTGCTGTCGGTGTCCGCCCGCAGGGCTCCCTGGCTTGCGCCTGCCGGTGGCTTGCCAGAACCATGGGCCACCTGAAGGACGACGACCAACCTGCGACCGGCCACAGCGCTCCCAGAGCGACCCACCAGCAGCACTCCGACCAACCCA
The DNA here is from genome assembly GCA_963575745.1 of Prorocentrum cordatum. Lineage (NCBI taxonomy): Eukaryota > Dinophyceae > Prorocentrales > Prorocentraceae > Prorocentrum > Prorocentrum cordatum. The sequence goes on from CAUYUJ010022503.1 coordinate 449,098, forward strand.
GCGACCGACCCCAGCGACCAAACGGCAGCACAGCGACCTACGTCAGAGGCACAACGAGCAGCTCCAACAGCACCACGGCCAACTCCAGCAGCACCTGGGCCAACACAAGCAGCACTGGACCGACCCCAGCAGCTCCACGACCAACTCCAGCAGCGCCGCGATCAACCAGCGACCGACCGCAGCGCCGCCATAGCGAGCAACCAGCAGCACCGCGACCCACCTGCGACCGACCCCAGCGCCTCAAGAGTGAGCAACCAGCAGCACCGCGACCAACCAGCGACCGACCCCAGCGACCGCCCAACAACGCCACGACCGACTCCAGCAACGCCGCGGCCAGCTCCAGCAACACCACGACCGACTCCTGCAGCACCTCGGCCGACACCAGCAGACCTAGACCAACACCAGCAGCACCACGACCGACCCCAGCAGCTCCACGACCAACCAGCGACCGACTCCAGCACCACCAGAGCCACCAACCAGCAGCACCACGACCAACCGGAAACCGACGCCAGCGACCAGGCAGCAGCACAGCGGCCAACTCCTGCAGCACTGCATCCAACTCCAGAAGCGACCTGGCCGACGCCAGCAGTACTAGACCGACTCCAGCAGCACCGCGACCAACTGGCGACCGACCCTAGCACCATCAGAGCGAGCAACCAGGAGCACTGCGACCACCATGCAGCCGACCCCAGCAACCGAGCAGCAGCACTACGACCAACCCCAGCACGTGGTCACCAGACGACAGGCGCGAGCAGCGGCCAGACTACGGCGAACGAGGAGGCCCCGCTCCGGGAGTGGAGGGACGGACGGTCGGCTCGACACGTGGGGCGGCTGCTTATCGGACGCGGACGGCCTCCAGGCCCCAGAGGGCACTCTTACTTGAGCCTGCTTCAGGAGGGGATCCGTGCTCTCCCACGGGATGCCGCGCGACAGCCCAGGAGACTCGAGGTCATCGAGCCCTACTTGATGTCGGACCAGCATCGCAGCGACACGATGACGAACCACGTTGGCAGCCTGAATGAGATCACGAGCGTGGCCATCGAGCTTGGCGTCGAGCAGTTCGACATCATCACGAAGCCCTCGTGCTTGGAGGACGACAACATGGGTGGGGTCCTCCTGTCTCTAGAGCAGCGGCTCTGGGGGATCGGCGTCGTCATGCAAACGATCGGCAACCAGGAGGTGCATCGCAGGTACTGGACAGTTGACTTCGACACGCACTCGGTGAGCTTAGATGTCGAGTTTGGCTTGCACATTTTCGAATGGCACCCACAGGACATGCCACAGGCCCTCCGGCACTGCCGCCCAGGCACGGTGGAGATCTTCCTGGTAAAGGGCGCAGCCTGCCGAGTCGGGCCAGGGCGGACATGTCGACGAGGGGGGTCATCGGTGGCTGCGGCGCAAGACGGCGCAGGTAGCGGCCCTGGAACGACGGATGCTGCGCGGGGAGGTCGCGCCCAACTCGGCTCAGCAACGGCTTCTTGCATTTGGTCCGGAGCTGCGCGCGCGAGCCGCGACCGAGGCGAGGCGGCGAGGGGGGCCTCAGGGACTTCGAGGTCATAGCTGGTGATTGGGAATGCCCCAGCCCGCTTTGTGGCGGACTCAATCCCGCTCGCGCGGACAGGTGCCATGCTCGCGGCCGTTGCGTGCGCACTGGTGGACGTCTCAGCTGCAAGACCCCGCGGCCCGAATGGGGAACGTGCGAGCAGATTCGCGGAGAAATGCTGGCCCGCATGACGTGGGCGGCTCGAGCGTTGCAGAGATGGCTACGTCGTCGATGGCCGCGGCATCTGCAGGTGAGCTGGCACCGCCAGGAAGCCCAGGATCGGCGACGAGGGCCTGGGTCACACCGACGCCGTGACCGACGCCAGCAACGACAACCGACTCCAGCACCACGACAGACTACAGAAGCACCGAGGGACCAATCCCAGCTCCACCTTTCCAGCAGCACCAGACCAGACCAGCGCCAGACCAACCCTTGCTCCACCCTTCCAACAGCATCAGGCCAGCACCAGAAACGAGGAGGCTGAGGAGGAGGAGGAGGCCAACGAGGACGGGGGCAGCGGCAGCACAGTGGGAGGAGCGGGGAGGGACGACAGAGGCGGCGCCGACGGGAGGGACAGCAGCGGCGCACCTGCGGAGAGGGACGGCAGTGGGCTACAGCACCCCGACGAGAGTCCAGCAGCATCAACACTAACCGCAGCTGCACCGCGACCGACTCCAGCTGCACCTGACCGACACCAACAGCACCACCACCACCAACTCCAGCAGCACCACGACCAACTGGCGACCCACTCAAACAGCACCGTTGCGACTCCAGCAGCATTCGCACCAACCCCAGCTGCACCGCGACCAACTCTTGCAGCGCCGGACCGACACCAACAGCACCAGCACCACGACCAACCAGCGACCCACTCCAGCAGCACCAGTGTGACTCCAGCAGCATCAACGTCAACTCCAGCAGCACCACACACAACCAGCGACCCACTCCAGCAGCACCAGTGCAGCACGACCGACTCCTGCAGTACCTGTCCGACTCCAACAGCACCACCACCAAGTCCAGCAGCACCACCACCACCCAGCGACCGTGTGACTCCAGCGGCATCCACACCAAACCCAGCTGCACCGCGACCGACTCTTGCAGCGCAAGACCGACACCAACAGCACCACCACCAAGTCCAGCAGCACCACGACCAACCAGCGACCCACTCCAGCAGCACCAGTGTGACTCCAACAGCATCAAGGGCCATTACCAGCTGCACCACGACCGACTCCAGCAGCTCCTGACCGACACCAACAGCACCACCACCATCTCCAGCAGCACCACGACCAACCAGCGACCCACTCCAGCAGCACCAGTGCAGCACGACCGACTCTTGTAGCGCCGGACCGACACCCACAGCAACACCACCAAGTCCAGCAGCACCGCGACCAACCAGCGACCCACTCCAGCAGCACCAGTGTGACTCCAGCAGCATCAACGCCATCACCAGCTGCACTGCCGACTCCAGCAGCAGCTGACCGACACCAGCAGCACTGCCACCAACTCCAGCAGCACAACGACCAACCAGCGACCCACTCCAGTAGCACCAGTGCGACCCCTGCAGCAGCAGCACCAACCCCAGCTGCACCACGACCGACTCCGGCAGCCCCTGTCCGACCCCGACAGCACCACCACCAACTCCAGCAGCACCACGACCAACTAGCGACCCACTCCAGCAGCAGCAGTGTGACTCCAGCAGCCTGCTATCACCATGAGCTACAGCGCCCCAGTCAGCGCGCGCCAGAAGTGCGGGCAGTGACATCCAGCCCTATCGCTGCACAGCGAGATGTGGGTGGTGAAGCCGGAGCCCGACATCACGAGCTACAGCACCTCGATGAGCGCGGGCGAGACGTGCGAGCGGTGGCAGCCAGCCCTATCGCTGCTCAGCGAGGTGTGGGTGGTGAGGCTGGAGCCCCACATCATCATCGAGCGGGGAGGGACGGCAGTGGCGGCGCCGACGGGAGGGACGGCAGCGGCGCAAGCGCGGAGAGGGGCGGCAGTGGGCTACAGCACCACGACGAGAGCGCGCGGGAAGTGCGAGCAATGGTCGCCAGCCCCACCGCTGCACAACGAGATGTGTTTAGTGAAGCTGCAGCCCAGTATCTGCAGGAACTCCTTCTTGAGCATCGCTTCTCCTTGCGGCGAGCAGCGAGTGCCGATCCAGCCCCAGCTGGACCACGACCGACTCCAGCAGCATCATCTGACCGACACCAACAGCAACGCCACCAACCCGAGCAGCACAACGACCGACCAGCGACCCACTCCAGCAGCACCAGCGCGACTCCAGCAGCATCAACGACGCCATCACCAGCTGTACAACGACCCACTCCGGCAGTACCTGACCGACACCAACACCTCCACTACCAACTCCAGCAGCACCGCGACCAACTAGCGACTGACTCCAGCAGCACCAGCGTGACTCCAGCAGCTTCAACACCAATCCCAGCTGCACCACGACCGACTCCTGCAGCACCCGACCGACACCCACAGCGCCACCGCCAGCTCCAACAGCACCGCGACCAACCAGCGACCCACCCCAGCAGCAGCAGTGCGAGTCCTGCAGCATCAGCGCCATCACCAGCTGCACCACGATCGACCCCAGCAGCTGCACCGTGACCGACTCCAGCTGCACCTGACCGACGCCAACAGCACCACCACCACCACCAACTCCAGCAGCACCACGACCAACCGGCGACCCACTCCAGCAGCACCGTTGCGGCTTCAGCAGCATCCGCACCAACCCTAGCTGCACCGCGACCGACTCTTGCAGCGCCGGACCGACACCCACAGCAACACCACCAAGTCCAGCAGCACCACGACCAACCAGCGACCCACTCCTGCAGCACCAGTGTGACTCCAGCAGCATCAGCGCCATCACCAGCTGCACCACGATCGACCCCAGCAGCCCCTGATCAACAGCAACAGCACCACCACCAACTCCAGCAGCACCACGACCAACCAGCGACCCACTTCAGCAGCACCAGTGCAGCACGACCGACTCCTGCAGTACCTGTCCGACTCCAACAGCACCACCACCAAGTCCACCAGCACCACGACCAACCAGCGACCCACTCCAGCAGCACCAGTGTGACTCTAGCAGCATCAACGCCATCACCAGCTGCACCGCGACCGACTCCAGCAGCCCCTGACCGGCACCAACAGCACCACCACCATCTCCAGCAGCACCACGACCAGCCAGGGACCCACTCCAGCAGCACCAGTGCAGCACGACCGACTCCAGCAGTACCTGACCGACACCAACATGTCCAGCAGCACAGCGACCAACAAACGACCCAATCCAGCAGCACCAGCGCGACTCCAGTAGCATCAACGTCATCACCAGCTGCACCACGACCGACTCCAGCAGCACCTGACCGACACCAGCAGCACCACCACCAATTCCAGCAGCACCGCGACCTGCCAGCGACTGACTCCAGCAGCACCAGCGCGCGAGAAGGGCGAGCAGTGGCAGCGGGCCCTATCGCCGCTCAACGAGAGGTGGGTGGTGAAGCTGGAGCCCGACATCATGAGCCACAACACGGGGCAGCCGGCCCTACCGCTGTACAGAGAGATGTGGGTAGTGACTCCGGATCCCGACGTCATGAGCTACAGCACCCCAATGAAAGCGCACGAAAAGTGCGAGCAGTGGTCGCGGGCCCTACCGCTGCACGGCGAGATGTGATAGCTGAAGCCGGAGCCCGCCATCATGAGCCAACGCGCCCCTGGCAGGGCGCGCGAGAAGTGCGGGCAGCGGCATCCAGCCCTATCCCTGCACAGCGAGACAGGGGCGACGAAGCCGGAGCCCGACATCACGAGCAACAGTTCCACGACGAGCGCGGGCAGGAAGTGCGAGCGGTGGCAGCCAGCCCCATCGCTGCTCAGCGAAGTGTGGGTGGTGAGGCTGGAGCCCGACATCAACATGATCTACAGCGACCAAGACAGCGAGTGCGAGAAGTGCTGGCAGTGGCAACCAGCCCTATCGCTGCTCAGCGAGATGTGGGTGGTGAAGCTGGAGCCCGCCGTCAAGAGCTCTGGCACTCCGATCAGAGCGCGCGAGAAGGGCGAGCAGTGGCAGCGGGACGCATTGCCGCTCAACGAGAGGTGGGTGGTGAAGCTGGGGCCCGACATCACGAGCCACAATACGGGGCAGCCGGCCCTATCGCTGCACAGAGAGATGTGGGTGGTGACGCTGGAGCCCAACCTCATCAGCACCTACGGCACTGTGAACAGCACGTGCGAGAAGAGCAGGCGTTGGCAGTGGCAACAAGCAGTGGCACTGCTGAGCGGAATCGTGGTCGTGAAGCTGGAGCCCAACATCATCGCCTATGGCATCGTGAACAGCACGTGCGAGAAGAGCAGGCGTTGGCAGTGGCAGCAGGTTGTGGCGCTGCTGAGCGAGACGGCAGTCGTGAAGCTGGAGCCCGACATCAGCCGCTACAGCACTGTGATCAGCGCCTGCGAAAAGGGGCAGTGGCAAACAGCTCTGGCTCGGCTCAGCGAGAAGTTGGGAGTGAAGCTGGAGCCCACCATCATCACCTACGGCACTGTGAACAGCGCCTGCGAGAAGAGGTGGCCTCGGCAGTGGCAGCAGGCTGCGACGCTGCTGAGCGAGATGCTCGCGTAGAAGCTGGAGCCCAGCCATGATCAACCACGCGTGCGAGAAGGGCCGGCAGCGGCAGCTGGCCATGGCGATGCTCAGCGTGATGTTGGTGGCGACGTTGGAGGTCAGGCTCACGCCCGAGAAGGGCTGGCCGTGGCAGCCTTCCCTGGCGCTGCTCAGCAAGATGGTGGTGACGCCGGAGCCCAACCTCACGTGCGAGAAGGGCGTGCAGCGGCAGCCGGCCCTGGCGATGCATCAGACCAGGCGGTCCCCTCCGACGACGATCTGTAGATCCGCGCGCGCGTGAAGGGGCAGGCACTGTCGCCCCACGCCGCGCGGCCCGGGGACCCCCGTCTCGTCCCCCCGAGACGGGGGCGCGGTGGCAGTGGCAGACAGCAAGCAGTGGCAGTTAGCCACCCCTGGTATGGACCTCCGACATCTTGAATGGACGGTGGCTGGGGCGGGGGCCGCCGACGGCGGCCCCCGTTTGTTTCACCCTGGATGCGATTGCTGCAGTCCTTGCTGTGGCCGTGGCCGGACGTGCAGGCAGTGTTCCTTCCCTGGTGCCACTCCCTGCCCAGCCCCCGCTGCTCCCGGCCCTTGGGAACACGGGCAGCGGCCTGCTGACAATACTGGCTCGTGGACTACCGCTGGGGCCGTGGTCCACCTGTCCCCCATCGGCCTCAGGCCTGCTGTAATGGTTGTCGCTCTTGGCGCGTCCCTCCCCCGCGCCCCCGGGCGCCCTGCCGTGTCGGGGTGTCCCCCCCCTCGGCTGGGCTCCCGGTCTCCCAGCCAGTCCGGTGGTGTCGTCCCCCACCGGCCCTGGCTTTCTCGCTTTTCCGCCCTCGTCGCGGTTCTCCTCCCCCTTGGTGGGGCCTATGGACGTCTGTGGTTCAGCCTAGACATTCCGTGTTCTCGCCACGCCGCGGTTGCAACCCTGGTTCCAGTACTGGAGTTCCCCCCGCGGTGTCCGTGCACGTCTGTCGCCACCACCGGTGTGCTGACTGCGAGCATGTGCTCCCTATTCAGGGCTTCTGGTGCGCGACTTCGCTGGCGCCACCTCTTGCACCCGTCTGGCCCTGGGTCACAGCTTGGTTCCCAGAGTTGTTTCCACGGTCGCTTTCGTAGTGCCCTCGCGCCATTTTGGCCGCGCTGCAGCCTGGCTGCTCTCCGCACTTGTGCGTGCTGCTGCTATTGGACCTCCTGGCCGCGGCCACCCTAGTACCCCGCAGCTTCCCGATGCTCACGCCCACTCTGGGCACCCAATTCGACCTCCGACTGTCGGTTCACTTGGCTGCGGCCACCCTGGCACCTTCGCAGTAGTCCGGGGGCTTGCGCCCTTGCAGCTACTTCCCGTCTGCAGCTTTCCCTGGTCGCCGGTTACCCTGGCCGCCTGCTATTTCCGACGCGTTGCATGCGTACACCCTGGCAGTACTGGTATCCAGCCTACTGCCAGCCTTTTCCACTCGCCGGCCCGCCGCTGAGGTGCTGCGTGAAGCTCCGGCCCACCGCTTCAGGTTAATTCGTCTTTGCGCGCCCCGCTCTGACTGGATTCGCCGCTGGCGCGTTCGCCTGCGGCCGCTGACTAAAAAGTATCCCCACCAGCCCACGATGTCCAGGCGAGTTGAGGTGATCAGGGAAGTGCGGCAGCAAAGAGGAGGACGGCCGAACCGTGCAAAGGAGTGAGGAGGAGAAGGAGGTGGATGGATGGATGGATGGATGAGGGAGTGGGAAGAAAGAGGATGAATAGGATGAGGAGGAGGCGGAGGAGGAGGAGGAGGAGGAAAAGAAGGAGGAGGAGCAGGAAGGAGGAACAGAAGGAGGAGGAGGAGGAGGAGGAGGAGGAGGGCAAGCACAAGGGCCAGAGGTCTCTTGGTTGCCTCTCGGAGCCTCTCGGGGTATCTCTTGGGCGATTCTTGGTGGCCTCTTGGGACGTCTTGGGGGTTCTGTTGGCGATCCTGGGGGGCTCTTCGGGGTCTTGGGTGCCTCAGGGGGGGGCTCTTGGGGCCGCTGAGGGTCTTCTTGGGGGCCTCCTGGGGGCCTCCTGGGGGCCTCTTGGGGCCTCTTGGGGCCATCTTGGGGCCTCTTGGGGCCTCCTGGGCGCTTCTTCGGGCCATCTTGGAGGACATCGATCAAAGAAGAGGGGAGCTTCAATTAGGGTTGCCCCCTCAGGAGGCCAACATGGGACCAAAACCATCATAAAATCAATGATTTCGGCTGCCTCGCGGAGGCCGTCTTGGACGCCCTGACACCTCCCCGGCCCCCCCGTCGAGGTCCACGGGGAGGGTAGAGGGGAAGGGGTAAACCCCTCCCCGAAGGGGAAGAGGGAGGGGTGGAAGAGAAAACGCCTTAAACCACCGACGCCCAGAGGGCTGGTGGGATTGAGATTCGCACGTGCGTAGTTGAGGGGCAACGATAGGGGGGGACTGTCATAGGGGGGGTTGAATCGACCTGGAATCGGCGATACATCGCCGATGGATCGGTGATAGGCCTCCGATAGTGAGTCCGCACCTTCCTGGGCAGGCTGGGGCTATCGGCCCTATCGGCGATCATGGGGCGATTGGGGGTCGATGCGTCCCCCCTATGCCTATCCCCCCCTATCGTTGCCCCTGAGTAGTCCAACCTCCGCGGACAGGGCTGAAGGGGGCACGTGCACGCATGCCGCGTACGACCCGAGAGCAAAAGTACCACAGCACAGCCCCATGCCTTGGCAGAGGGGCTACACCAACCCTGCGAGCGCACAGTGCTACAAAAAAGGGCACCTCGAGGAAACCAGCGAGAATGACGCGGTGGGCAGACAAGACGAGCCAAACAAATATTCGGGCGAACCGTGCACCCTGCGGGCCTTCATCCCCCTTTCCTTCGTCGTTCTCCTCCTCCTCCTCCTGCCCTTCCTCCTGGCCGACCGGCGAGGGCCCTCTATGGCACGGGCATGAAGACGAAGAAGGTGACGAGGGCGGTGCGAGTGGTGTGCACCGAGTCGTCCGCCGGGCTGTATTGCACGGCCTCCCTCTCCACCTCCCCACTGCCCGCTCTCCCTCCTCCTCCTCCTCCTCCTCCTCCTTCTCCTCCTTGTCCTGCTCCTTGTCCTCTTCCTTGTTGTTCGCCTCCTCCTCCTTCCTCCTCCTCCTCCTTCTGCTCCTCCTCCTTCTCCTCCGCCTCCTCTGCCCCAGCCCCTCTTCCTCAAAATAACCCTCCCAAGGCGTGCCGGCAGGGCGGGCCCCGCGTTCTGCCCGCGACGTCCTCACCGCGTACGGCTACGAAGCTGGAAATTGACAGAAGTTACACGGGTGGCAGAGGGGGTCGCTTTCAAAATTGGCCTCTCTCGTCAGCGCCGTGCACTTCTGTCTTAAAGGCTTGCAATCATTGCACGGGTGGAAGGGAAGTCGTTTTCAAAATCGGATGTTCGCCCCGATGCCGCGCAATTTCGCTGTAAATGCATCAAATTGCTACACAGGTGGCAAGGGGACGGTTTTCATTATGAGGCCCTCGTTTCTACGCCACGCACATTCGCTTTAAACTGTCGCAGTATACACACGGATGGATTGCGTTGTTTTTTTTGCTTTTGCAGTGGGGATATCGCCGTGGCGCCGGGCGCATTCGTCGCAACAGCTTCTAGCGAGTACACGGATGAATACTCAAAATGGGAATTCCGCCGTGCAAGGCGCAAATTCGCGCAAACGTGAGCAACAATGACAGCGACGGCGTGTTCAACATGTGCCTCTCGCTGACCGCCACCGTGCCTTGTGCACGCTGGGCTGAAGCGTGGACGAATGATAAGGTCTGCCTGGCAGGGTCCTTGTTATCAAATAGGGGACCTCCACCCCCCGCCGCCTCAGTCTTCCGCGTGCATCCCCCCGGCTCACCGAAGCCAATCCCATCGAGCCCGTCCGAGGATGGTGCACTTCCCGCACGGCAGCTGATGCTTGAACCCCCCTCCACGCGTGCCCGCTCCAGGATGATGCCCATGTCGCACGGCAACTGATGCCTGAACCCTCATTTCATGCACGCCCGCCCGACGATTGCGCACTTCCCGCATGGCAACCACCTTCTAGACTCCTCATCCCACGCGCACGAACACCGTGCACGCTCCGCATTCCCAGGCGCTGCTCCGAAGCGCCCCAGGGGCCCAGACGGTGGATATGCGTCCGGAGCTTTCAAACGGCCCGTGTAGGCAACCAAGGACACCAAGATGGCCCCAGGTGCCTCGAAGACGGCCCAAGATGGCCCGAAGGCGGTCGAATTTTGCTTCAAGACTGCCCGAGATTTCTCCAAGAGGGCCCAAAAGGGCCACAAGAGGACTCCCAACAGGGTCCGGAGAAGCCAACCTCATTGATTTTCCTTAGGTGTCTGAACGATTGTCGCGTTCCCGCCATTTCGGGCTGCTACCAGCTCACGACGGCCCACGAGGACTCGACGATGGCCCGAGAGGCATTGGAGACGGCCCCAAGACGACGGCGCCAAGACGGCGCCCCAGACACGCCCCATACGGCCAAGTAGGCCCCAAGAAGGCACATGAGAACTCCAAGCCGGCGTAAGAGGACCCCAAGGCGGTCCATGCGGGCCCCACGGGACACCCAAGGCCGCCTCACGGGAGGCAAAGACAGCCCCAAGACGGCCCCAATAAGTTTCACCATCATCGTCATAACCATCATCATCCTCATCATCATCACCATCATCACAAACATCAGCATCATCGTCAGCATCATCACCAAAAGCATCATACGCACCAACGGTCATCGTCCTCGCCGTCATCATCACCATCATCACCATCAGAATCATCAACATCATCAACATCTCCATCATCATCATCACCATAGCCATCACCATCATCGACACCATCAACCGTTATCATAATCATAATTCAGATCTCCCGCACTCTCATCATCATTCTCACGGCTCTCCCAAGCCTGGAGGCACGAGGTGTCACACGTGACGGCTTCCCGTGCCCCCTCGCAAGGTCGCCACACAGAATGCTTGGCTGGCACGGTGGCGGGACTTGCCGTAGGCAGCTGGAACACAAGCCTGAAGCATTGCCAAAGGAAGTAGTCACATCAACTGCAAGAATGGAAACGTGCTCCTTTTCGCAATGAGGTTCGCGCTGTTTGAAGTCCTCGAAATTCGTGGCCAGTAAACTAGGCTTGCGCATGAGATGCAAGGATTTTGTCATAGGAGCGGTTCGTTTCCATAGTGGTTCTCGTGGGACACATCGTTGAATTATGACCTGGTCAATTCGCACCCCTCATCAAGTCACTTGAAGAATAAATGCAATTCCTTTGCAAAACGGGGACCTCGCCTCAATGGCAAGCTGGCCACGTACTCATCCGTCAAGGGATGGGAGGGTGTACTGCAGCATCGTTGATGCTTCCTGAGTTGTTCTGGCCCCGTTCCTTATCCTGTTCCTGCTCCCTCGTCCGTATCCGTCCTCCTTGCGCATCTCTTTCCACATGTTTGTCCGTCCTCTCTGCTTTATTCTTGCCCACATTATCCCCTCTCCTCTCTCTCGCTCTCTCTCTCTCTCTCTCTCTCCATTTCTCTCCTTATCTTGCTCCTCCTCCCTATCCTGCCTCCCACATGTACATTATATTCCCATCATACAGTATCGTCCTACTCTTGCTCTTTGCTTCGATGTCCCCCCCTGCCAGCGAGAAAAAGGTCTGGATGTACCCCGCGAGCGCAGCCGCGGCGAACAATGCGTTCGTGATGCCAAGGATGTACGTTAACCTCGGGCTGATCCTTGTGCTCATTCTTATCATCAGTAGCTGTCCTTCTCCTCCTCGTCTTTCTCCCTCTTCATCATGACTCCCCCCATCAATCCCTCGTTGACTCCCCACTCACTCCATCCATACAATCTTTCCTTCTGGCCGCCTCCGGCACCACCACCGCCAGTTCCTTTTCCTTCTCCTCTTCCTTCCCCTTCTCCAACACTCCTCCACCTCAGGCGAAACAGCGCCGTCTCCATCTCCCCCTCACCCTCAGCTGTTCCTCCCTCTTCTCGTCCTCCTCACCCTCTCTCGCCTCAAGCGGAACAGCGCATTGTAGCCGGGCAAGATCGCCCGCCAGCAGCCACCGCCAGGTGAAGGAGGTCCGTGGTTCGACGCCAGACTAGTGGCGTCCAGGTTCTGCCAAGGCCCCGCTAGCCCGGCCTGTTGGAGTGCTCCCCATCCTCCGCCCTGTCCTGTTCCTCCTCGTAGTACTCCTGTCTCGTCCTCTCATGGCCGTCCAACTCCTACTCCCCCTCCTCCTTCTTTCCTCCTCTTCCTCCTCGTAACCGCGAAGGCTGTTTTGAAACAAAAACGGGAACCAATATTTGCTGCGGGAGCTTATTGGCGGAGTTGTACCCAAACAGTTCTGGGAATCTGATTTAAGACCACGTGGCGGCCACCGCTGATGATCGGGAATGGAATGGGATTATGATGATGACGATGATGATGATGATGATTATGATGATGCTGATGCTGATGCTGATGACTTTGATGACGATGGTAATAATAATAATAATGACAATGATGATGATGCTGATGATGCTAACGATGATGATGCTGATGATGATGCTGATGATGGTGATGTTGATGATGCTGGCGATGCTGATTATGGTGAGGATGAAGATGAGGATGAAGATGATGAGGAGGACGAGGATGGAGGAGGATGATGGAAATGATGATGATGATGATGATGACTATGATGATGATGATGATGACGATGACGATGACGATGACGACGATGATGATGATGATGATGATGATGATGATGATGATGATGATGATGATGATGATGATGATGATGATGATGATGATATTGGTGATGGTGAATCTGCTGATGGTGGTGATGGTGGTGATGATGAGGAGGATTCCTGATGGTGCTGATGAGGAGGGGAAGGACGAGGAGGGAAGGCCGAGTTGAATTGCCAGCCAGGAGCTTAAGGGCTGGTCCCCGTTAGCACCAAAAGCCCTCCAGGGTCACTCCTCGTCCGTCTCTCCAAACATGTTCATATACTCCTCCTCCCTGGCCCTCCAACTCCTGGTATATCCTGCTCGGCCTTCGCCATCAGGACTGGCCCAGCAGGCGAATCATGGCGCCAGGCCTGCGGCCAGTGCCGCATCGCTAAACGGCTCCCCCGAAGCCGCGCTGCCGCGGCTTGCGGTCGTACCCGCTGGACTCGCTCGTGCCACAGGGGGCTGCGGGGGCGCAAGCCCTCCTCGCGCCGTGCGGGGACATCGCGGCGAACAAAAATCAGCTTGGCCACGCGTTGGCCTCCCGAGGCCCCGGCCTTGGTGGGCCCCGGAAACGGCAGGGCCGTTTTTTCGTCGTTTCCGAAAAAGTGCCCCTTGAAAACGGGAACGGCAAAAAAACGGCGACCGGAAACGTCAAAAAAACGGCTCCAGGATTGGACCCGGAGCCGGAACCGGTCAAAAAACGCCGACGGAACCGGTAAACAAACGGCGTCGGAACCGGCAACAAAAACGGCAAAACGGAACCGTTAAAAAAACGGCCCTGTCGTTTCCAGGTCCCACTAAGGCCCCGGCCATGCCCTGAGGCCGTCGTGAGGCGGCTCGGGATCACGAGCTGGTCACGGGGAAGCGGCGCAGACCTCCAGCATTGCACAGAGCGAGTGCCACTGCGACGTCGGAGGCGCTGGGAGGGGCGGGGGGGCAGGGGAGGAGAGGAGGGAGAGGGGAGGGGGGGGAACGAGGGAGAGAGGAGGGAGGGACGGGGAGAGGGGGACAGGGGGAGGAGAGGAGAAGAGGGGGACAGGGAGGAAGGGAGGAGAGGGGGACAGGGGACAGGGGACGGGGAGAAGAGGGAGGGAGGAAAGGAGAAGAGAGGGACAGGGGACAGACAGAGGGGCGGAAAGAGGGAGAAGAGGGGGACAGGGGAGGAAAGGAGGGGGGCGGGGAGGAAAGAGGGAGAAAGGAGGGAGGGACGGGGAGGGGCGTGGCGGAGGAGGAGCCGCGGAGGGAGGTGCGCGTTGGAGGAATGCTGGCTCCTCCTCCGTGCCCTCTTCTTGCTGTGCTGAAGGCCTCGTCGTCCGCGATGCCCAAGACACGTCTGCCAGCGCGCTCCCAAAACAATGACTGATTGCACCCTGGGGGTTCAAGCTGTGTGGTGCCATGGATTATCGCTGATCTTGAAGCCGTCTGCTGCACTGCTCGTGTAAACGTCCCACCTCCCGCACGTGGCTTGTCGGCAATGCTTATATGGCCACGATCGCATGTAGATCACGGGCACTTGGACTCAACCGAGCAACGTATTCCGTCCTCCAGGTAGCGCTATGGTGGTGGCGATGCTGTCGCCAGCCACGCGAGCAACGATTGCGACGACATGGTGATGCCGCTGATGCCGATGACGATGACAGTGTAGATGGGGACGATACGACAACGACAAAGGCGACGTTGACACTGCTGAGCTGGTGATGCCAATACAGGGTGGCAACGTACACTGGCGATGATGATCACGATTGTGCGGGTGATGATGATTAGGATGACGTGCCTGCGAGCAGAACGTTCACGAGGGCGACGACGCCGACGACGCCGACGATAAAAACGACGGTAATGATGCCCATGGTGATAATGCTGACGGCGATGATGATGCCAAGGATGAATATGACGATGCTGATAACGATGACGTTGGTAACGATTGCAGTGATCACGATAACGAGAAAATCCGCACCCGCAAATATTATCACGGCATCCTGACATGATTCCGACGTGCTTGTGCGGAAAAGGGGCGCGCGTGGCCTGCATGAACTTCTTTGACAGGGGTGGTGGGCGCGCGATGGTGGTTGAACAATTTCGACATGCGCGCGCGAGCGGTCCAGCTGGCTTGACTTGACCGGTTCGCTAAACCCAACGGCTTTCTCCAGATGTCAGAGAGTGCGTTCGCGCCAAATTCTGGCAACATTGCGCTGAAAGCGTGCAATAATGCATTTGTATATGTGTTGACCAGCGTGGTCTTCAAACAATGTGTCTGTAGTAACCACTGTTATGCTATCTATGTGGAGCAATCTATACGTGGTGCACTATACGTAGTGCACCCTATGTGGTGTAAAATATGCGGTGCAACCAATGTGGTGCAGTATATGTGATGCGATCCAGTTGTGCACTTTATGTTGTGCAACCTACGCTGTGATATCTATGATATGTAGTCTATGTGGTGAACTGTGTTGTGCGATAGAGGTTGGCCAATCTATGCAGTGCAACCAATGGGATGAAACCTGCGTGGTGCAATCCATGTGGTGCAACCTACATGGTACATTACACGCGGTGCACTAGACACCGTGCAACGCATGTTGTGCGATCTATGTGGTGCCATCTATGCGGTGCGCTCTATGCTGTGCAACATATGTGCTGCATTCTACGCTGTGCAACCTATGTTGTAAAATCTATTTGGTGCAACCTATGTGGTGTAATTAGCAAGTGTTCACTCGTGAATTGTCAACTTCCCTGCTCGCGCAATCGACCCACCCACCCACCCGCAGCTTGGCTTGCAAAACCATGAGGCGGCAAGTGTGATAGCTGCCGGACGCTGTCTGGCGCATCACTGAGGCCGCGCCAGCGCGCGCAGGCTCGCGCGCAGAGCGGCCAGATTATATGGCGTGACCGACGCGGCCGCGGTGGCGCTAACCGTTGGGCCCTCCCAACGCGTCTCACAAGACGAGCTGACGCGCGGGCACTTCAGCGCGAGTCGGTGGCTGCGGCGGGCGCGGTTCGATGGCGACGTCGACAACGGCAAGCACGATGATAGTGACGACGATGACGATGACGACGACAAGGCAACTGACGGCACGATGCTGAACACGCCGATGACGGTGATGGTGTCCACGCGTCGGTGATGAAGGTGTTGGAAGGATTGCGCAGCCGACAGGCGCGAATGGCCCGCATGATACTATTTGATAAGACCGTCCCCCCCCCAAGCACGCACGCATTGGCGTTCCAATGATTTCGACATGCGCGCGCGGGAGGCCCATTTAGTGGCATTTGGTGGGAATATTGACACCTGTTGTTATGTAAAGTTCGCGAGAGTGCGCGAGTAGACCTTTTGAACCCTGATGTTTCACAACCATCTGTTTGACATGTTTTCGGGGCACTCGATTTCGAGATCCTTTCGGACCTACGGTTTTGTTGAAGATTCTGGCACGCGCCCGCGACGACGCGCGCGTGTGCACATGGGGTTGCCGAACATACATGAATTTTTCCAAAAGGAGCGTGCGCGAATTATTTTTGTTTCCAAAAGGATGGGGGGGGGTCGATACCACCCAGGCTGCTGAGATGGTACGAGCTCGTATTCCGAATTAACGGTAAGGCTAGATCACCTGTACACGGCACACCCCGAGGGTTGGCGGTTAATCCCGGGGGTGGAGGTATCTCCGAACTCTCTGTTAGGAAAGGAGATCCACGTGGTGCAATCTATGCAACGCACGTCTGCGATGCCGCGACAAGGCGGCGACGGGGCGGCGACCCCGGCCACTTAGCCGCCAGACCGAAGGACACGGCCCAAGAGACGGGCGGCGACGGACTGGCGACGGAGCGGCGACGGCGGCCACATAGCCGCCAACCCAAAACACGGCCGCGGCGACGGGCGGTCACGAGGCGACGACGGGGCGGCGACGGCGGCCATAGCCGCCAGACCGAAGACACACGCCAGGTCTCCTGAACAGGACGAGACCCCCAGAATGCAAGCACTGGAAAGGCATATGCTCGCCGGCGTCGGCCCCGAATGATGTCTTTCTGGGGCTATATGTGGTGCTGTCTGCGCGGGGGAATATATGTGGTGCAGTCCGCGTGAGGCCAATGTGGTGCAGTGTGTGGTGCAGCCACTGCTGAGCAAACTGTTTGGTAAACTTTACGTGGTGCAATGCACTTCGACTGTCTTGAAGCTGTCCTCTCCACTGCTCGTGCAAACACCCCACCCTCCCCCCCGCAACTTGGTCGCAAAACATCTTCAGACAAGACCGTGACGGTAGGTACTGCGTGGCACTTGGCCACGACACCGATGCCGACGACGACAGCGACATCGACGACGACGGCGCCGCCGACAGCGACTGCGACGACACCGACGACGTCTCCAATGTTTTCGACGACGCCAAGGACGACGACGACACCGACGACGACGACAACGACGCGGACGACGACGACGAAGACGACGACGACGTCGCCAACGGAGACGACGACGAGAGAGGAGAAAAAACGACGACGGCGACAACGACGACAACGACGATGGAGGAGGGAAGACGGCGACGACGCCAACGACGAAGAAGGAAGAAGGACGGCGACGCCGACGACGACAACGACGAGGGAGGGGGGAAGACGACGACGATGACAACGACGACGAAGACGACGACGACGGCGACGAAATAGGAGGGACGACGACGAGACGCCGACGACGGACGACGACGACGAGGGAGGAGGATAACGACGAGGGAGGAGAGAAGACCGACGACGACGACGACGACGACGGCGACGAAATAGGAGGGACAACGACGAGACGCCGACGAAGACAACGAGGGAGGAAGGACGACCACGGCGACAACGACGACGGAAACGACGACGACGCCAAAGACGACGAGGAAAGACAGAAGACGACGACGGCGACGACGACGACGACGACGACGAGGGAGGAGGGAGGACGACGACGACGACGACGCAAGAGCGCGCGCGCACAATTTTGTTGAAAACCCGTGTTGCGAAGCCTTGTGTTTTTGTAGGTTTTTTGGACGCACGATTTCGACATTCTTCCGAAACCGAAGGTTTTTGAAGGATTTCGGCATACGCCCGCGACGACGCGCGCGTCTGCACTTCGTTTCATTTTTTGCACAGGATTCTCGCGACGGCACACGCGCAAGAGCGTTCGACAGATTTCGACATGCGCGCGCGCAAAGCCCGTTTGGTAGCATTTTGTGAAAATCTTTGAAAACCCATGGTTTTCTTAAGATGTCGCAAGAGCTCGCGCGTAAGTTTTTTTTTGAATCAAGGTTGCGAAACCATGTGTTTTTATATGTTTTTTGGAAATTCAATTTTGAAATCTCTCCGGAACCGAAGGTTTTTTTAAGGATTCCGGCATGCGCGCGCCACGACGCGCGCGTGTGCACTTCGTCCCGTTTTCTGCGAGGGATTCGTGAAAAAGTGATATGTTAGAACAAAACATGTCACCGCATAGTGTTTTTTACAAGGGACCCGCAGGGGGGGGAACCCGGCTTGGCTTGGATGATATGAATTCATATTTAGGATGGACATGTGGTCATAATCATATGTAATTTGCAGCACGCGCGGGGTAACCGATAAGTCCGGGGGGGTAGAATCTATTAGTCTTTTAGAAAGGAGAATACATGTGCTGACGTATATGTGCTGCAGTCAGTGTTCGGCAACAACTATATGTAGATACACTTGTGCGTATGTTCATGTATGTATATACATATACATACATGAATATATACCTATGTCTGTGTATGTGCGTATACACACATATGTAAGAATATATAAATATATATAGAGAGAGACATATATGTATACATGTATATATATATATATATATATATATTATCCATATACTACAAACATCGCGCGCGCTTCGCGCGCGCTCCAATTCTAGCTAGGTTGGAGAGGCTAGCTCACGGAATCGCAAGTTTGACGCTCCTTGCATCTAGGGGCTCTCGTGAAGGCCGTGCACAAGCCTCGGAAGCGCATAGAAGTGGAAATGCGGTAATGTAGAAATCATCAGCTACCTTTCGGAATTCGACAATTTGTGACGGGGGCCTTCATTGTGGTCTGTTGTGCCAGAGTGCGCAGAGAGAGGGGCGAACTTGAAAATGGACTGTGGGTCAGAAATCTCCTGGACGCATGCCATGGTCTGTTGGGATGCCTCCCGGGGCCTTCTTGGCGGCATCTTGAAGATGGTTCCGGGTCTGTTAGGGGGCTGTTGGTTCATCCTGTGAGTCTCCGGGGAGTGTCTGAAGGCATCTGGGGTGCGCTTCGGGAGCCTTTCGGATAACCTTGGGGTCATCTTACGGCAGAACGCTCGAAAGGCTTGGGGAGGTCCCCTCTTGTGGCTCCCTCCTGGCGCGCGCGCTCAAGTTCTAGCTATGCTGGACAGGCTAACGCATGGGATCTCGATGTTAGGCCGTCTGTTTCCGGGGCGGCCAACAAGAGATTTCCACGAAAGCGTTAGAGAGTTCAACCGCATTCCCGACAAATCTTTGAAATATGACCCCAAAGTGTTGATGGGTCTCGGGGCGGAGTTCAAAAACAAGGGAATCGCTGGCTTTCTTTCTATATTGAAAAATCGGGCCTCCTATACCATGTAGTGATCTGGCATCGGGGGGGCTTAAGAGACCTGCAGAGGGCTCCTAGGAGGCAGTTTTGAAGCCTCTGCGGGGTTGTTTTTGGGGCCTCGCGGGTTTTTGTTGGGGGGCCTCTCAGGGGTCTGGGGTTTGTTAGGGACCCCTCGGGGGTCCTGGAGGCCTCTCGGGAGCCTCTTCGGGCCTCCTGCTCCTCCCGCTCTCGGGCCCATCTTGGGCATGTCCTGGGGCCCGCTTGGGTCGTCTTGGGCGGCTCTTGGACAACCTTGAGGCTCTCTGGAGTCGTCTTGGGCTCTCTTTTTTTGTTTGTTTTCTGCCGAATGTACTTGGGACACCTATAATTGTCACATGGTCTGCGAGCAAAAACCTGAAAGCAATACAAATGGCTTGGAACCGCGACGGCACCGATATCGATCGACGCACATGCGTGCGCTAGACGAAAACCACATGTTCTACCAAAGCAATATTGGTTTCGCGACGGCTGATGCCAGCCTGATTGTTAAAAGCAGGGCAGCTGCAAAGAGAGGGAGGGGCAAGAGAGCGATAAGGAATGAGAGAAATTGAGACATCTATATATAAAGAGATGCAGAGCATCGAACACCAAACAACTGGAAATGACTGGCATGCAAAGCACCATCCGTGCACAAGCACTAGAGGCTGCAGCAAGCCGCATGATCATGCGAGTTCCCTACATCAACGCCCGATCGTGACCCATCCTAACAACACGAACAGCCAATGCTACCCCTCTTTCTTCTCCGTCTTTGCTCGATGCTGGTTCCTTCTCCCCCCATAACCTCCTCATCACTCGAAGTGTGGTCGTATCGGTATCTAAGATCTGTCGCGGCTGCAGCTGTATCCTAGGTGAGGGCTGTCATTGCCCTGGTTGGGACTCGCGGCTGCATATTGCGCTCTGGACAAAAAAGACCCGACTGAACCAACAAGGTGTACGTGTCGCGCTGTCCGCCGTCGGTCGCGGCAGCGTCTAGAGCCACACGGGGCACGCAGGAAAAACAAACCGTCCGACATTTCGAGCGGACCACGGATAGAGCGACTCCACACGGGCTTATTAGGAGACGCGCGAGCACGGAGGGAAGGGAGGACGGGGGGCGGGATGGAGCAGCACCGAGGAAGAGGAGAGGATGGAGGAACAGGGAAAAGGCGAGGAGGGAGGGAGCACGGGGGAGCTAGGAAACCTACTGTGGCTCTCACGTACTACTGAGGCCATCTCCGACCACAGGCAACAGAGAGTCCAAACGATGACTCTGAAGCGATCGGAAGGTGAGCTTTGTTCCCCCTTGCCACCTCGCCCCCACCACGTTCACCCTGTTCCTCCCGCGTGCGCTCTACACAGTAGAAACACTGCATGGCACAGCCGCTATAGGAGGCAGGTGCTGCAGGGCTGGCGCCCCCTCTCGACTCCTCCCTGCCACCGAAATTCACGCGGAGAAGCGGTACAGGACGACACTGTCGCGGAGGGCGCAGTCCGTCACGATCGAGTCCGTCATTATCTGGCTTAAAAAGGCTCTCACGTACTTGCGCTGCATGCGGCGGCGCTGCGTGCGCGTGAACGGCCGGTGATCCTGCTCCCCCACCGAAATGCAGTCCGCCACCGAGCCCACAATGTGGACTAGCTTCGTGGGCCATGGAATCTCGTCCTCTCGCGGGAAGAGCTCCACTGTCATCGGCCCCCGCTGTCCCTCGCCATCGACGCTCCTCACCGACAAACCGCGCGTGTCGAGGCGGAGGCACGCCTGTGCATGCTTCCCAAACGACATCGGCTGCTGACCTGCGGCGTCCGTACGTTCACGCGCTGCCAGTGCGTTCTGCCTATTCGAAATTACACGGGAACGGAACGCACCAAGACGACTTGATTTAGAATGGCTTGAGCCAAAACGGCTTGAGCCAAAGTAGCTACGGAAGAGCCGTCTTGGGCTTGGGGGCCTTTTCGGACGTCTTGGGGCGGTCTTGGGGGCATCGTCGGCTGTCTTGGGGCGTTCTTGGAAGCTTGAGAACGCGAGAAAGCCAAACACTCAGAGAAAAAAACAATGAATATCATGGATGTTGGCCTCTTCGGGCCCTCTCGGGATGTCACTCGAAGCTCTCCTGGGCTATTGCTGGAGCCTCGTGGGGTTCCGAGGGGACTCTCAGCCCGCTCCCGCCCCCGGGCCTACTCTGACAGGTCCTGGGGCGCTCCCGGGCCGTTTGGAGCGCCGCTGTCGGCGGTGGACAAACCTCCCTTTCGTAGACCACCCTTGAAGGGGCCCCAGGACACACAAAGAAATACACACAAATAAAAAGATTCCCAATATTTTCCTATATTTTCTGGGTTTCTGTCTTCCCACCCACTTCCCATATTTTCCCATGTTTTCTGAGGCGTCGAGGATTAATTGTGTCTGTACGTTTTTTGCCCTCCTGACTTCTAGTGAAAACGGCCTAGGACCGAAACCGACGGACCTGTACCTGCAAAAATGACGGCCGCGACGCCCTCTCGCGAACAGAAAAACGGCCAATTCACCAATCGACGTGTCAGGGTGGGGGGTCTGTCCACCCCCGACTCTTGGGCATTACTGGGGCTCTCTGGAGCCGTCTCAGGCTCTCTTGGGGGCCTCTCCCGCCGGCCTGGGGCGGTCTCGGGGGCCTCTTCGGCTGCCCGGCTGCCTTGGAGCGGTGGAAGCTCGAGAGCGCGAGGAGGCCAAAACCTTTGAAAAACAACAAATGTAAATCCACGATTTTGGGCTCGCCGGGCCCTCCCAGGATGCCCTTCGGAGGTCTCTCGGGGCCTCTTGGAAGCCTTTGAGCTAACTCCTCGGCGATCCTGGGAGCCTGGAAAGCCGACGGAAGGATCTCTTGGGCTGCTTGACGACGTCTTGCGTTGTTTTTTTGTTTTCTGGGGGCTCTTTGGGGGCGGTTTGGGCCGTCCTGGGGCATTTTGGAGCCTCCCTAATAGACCCGGGGGCGCGGTACCGGGAGTGCCCCGCAGATGTTACGGAGTGTGGGACGCTCCTGGGGGGTATTTATATGTCCATATCTGCGTTAAATATATATGTTTGTCTACCTATATATAAATGCAATGTATGTGGAGCCATCTACATGGTGCAACCACAGATCCACTCCTCGCGCAACCAGCCCACCCTCCCACCCGCAACTTGGTTAACAAAACCCATGCGGGGGCGATTGCGATGAGTGCTTGGCGTTGGCTGGTGTTTATTTTTGTCTGCGGCCACGCTAGCCCGCGCATGCTGGCGCGCGACGCGGCTAGCTAGTTTGGCGCGCGGCCGCGGTGGCGCTGACCGCTGTGCACTTCTCAGCGGGCACTTCAGTGCGAGTCGGCGACTTGGGCGGGCACGGTATCATGGCAACGTCGACAACGGCAGGCACGATAATGGTAGTAGCGATGTGGCGCGAGAGGCCCCTTTAGCCGAACTGAAGTAAAATGTTGAACCACTTATGGTTCTCGAAGGAATTCGCAAGATCGCGAGCGCAAGCATCCCTGCGAACCCTCTGGGTTTTTGAATGGTTTCCGCATGCGCACGCCCACTTCGTCCCTTCTTGCCAAGGAGTCCTGCGACAGACCGCACCCGCGCAAGGGCGTTCGAGCGATTTCGACATGCGCGCGCGAGAGGCAGGTTTGGTAGCAGTTGGTGAACATGTTGAGGACCAATGGTTTTCTTAAGAATCTGGACAAATCGTGATGCGAAACCATGTTTTATGTACGTGTTCGGGACACTCGATTTCAGTCCTTACGAAACCGAGTCCCCGCCTGGCCGCGCCCCCGCT
The DNA here is from genome assembly GCA_963575745.1 of Prorocentrum cordatum. Lineage (NCBI taxonomy): Eukaryota > Dinophyceae > Prorocentrales > Prorocentraceae > Prorocentrum > Prorocentrum cordatum. Next base: position 472,309 of record CAUYUJ010022503.1, read on the forward strand.
ATCGAGATATCGAAATGTCGACTCCGCACCAGGCCCCGCCCCCCGATATCGAGATATCGAAACCCTGCCCGGCCCTGTGCCCAATATCGAAACCCTGCCGGGCCCCGCCCCCGATGTCGAGGCATCGAAACATCGAGTCCCCCCGACCCCTCACCAGGACGCCTTGCGACCACAATGGAAAATCCGGCCAGCGCGTGGGGCAGCCACCGGGCGGCGCCGGGCGGGTAAGTGGCCGAAGCCTGGGAGACCCGACCTGCGCTCGGGGCGGCCACGAGGCGGCGAGGAGCGGCCACCACGGGAAAGCCTGGAAGACCCAGCCAGCGTACGGGACGGCTACGGGGCAATGACGGGGAGCTTCCAGGCGACACACGGGATAACCCAGCCGGCAAACAGGGCGGCCACGAGGAGGCGACAGGCAGCCGCTTTGGCAAACCCAGGCAGCGAACGGGGCGGCCAACAGGGAGAACAATCAAGAAAACCATCACGATCACTTTCAAGGGATACCAATGCGCCTTAGTGTGAGTGCTGTTGAGTAGCGATGTCCCAGTCCGCCGATGCAGCGCGTGAGTTCAAGAAAACATGCAGCGGAAGCTTCAGCTCTGCTGGGGGAAGTGCCTGGGCGGCCCTGCCGGGGAAAGGATGGGGGGGGCCGCCCTCGAGCTTCGGCTGAACCGCCGCAACCTTGGCTTGGGCGGACGCCGTCCCACCTGCATTGTCTGTCGATGGCTCGACCTTCTTCCCAGATTGGGGCGTCGCCCCAGGCCCCCTCTTCCTGGATGCCGCGCCGCCCGACGGCGAGGCCGCAGGCTCGGCCTTGGCTTCCACCTTGACGGCCCAACCCTTGAAATAAGTGGAGGCCGGGGGGGGGTCTTCCATTTCTGGGCCGCCACAAGAGGCAGGGTGCGGGGGCGGCTCGGCCGGGGAAAGGGGGGCACGGGGGGCGGCAGCGCCACCAAGGCCGCCGTGACTGCCAAAGAGACCTCCTGGCCGGAAGGCCCAAGATGGCCCAGGGACGGACCAAGGGGAACGCCCCAAGAGGACCCCCGGGAGGGCCCCAAGACGTACAAATCAGGAATCTCGGAGTGCTTCTTTGATGCTTTTGGAGTCCTCGCCTTCTCGACCTTCACACGCTCCAAGGCGGCCCAAGAGTCCCACCAGCGCCCCAAGACAACCACCCAAGAGGCCCCCAAGAGAGCTCTAAGACGGCCCAAGAGGGCCTGGAGACGGCCCAAGAGGCGCCCAAGACGGCCCATGAGGGCCTCAAGACGGCCCCAAGAGGGGGAACATTAACCGACGATTCGAGCCTTCCGACCCTAGAGGCCCCCAGGAAGCCCAAAGAGGCCCCCAAGAGGCCCCAAGGGGCTCCCAAAAAGGCCCCCGACAGGCTCCGAAGAAGACCACAAGAGGCCCCCAAACGACCCCAAGAGACTTCACGACTGCACCAAAAGGCCCCCGAGAAGATTCCAACGAGATCCTAACGAACCACCAGAAAGCGTCGGGGCCACAACCTAGGCACGGTGCCGGGATATGCCGAAAGCCACCAGAAAAGAGAAAATAGTAATGACGGGAAGGAGCAACATACTGGGAAATATTTACGCTACGACCCTCTGAACCATCCACTAACGAGCAAACCCGTCGGGGAACTAGCACGCCGAAAAACTCGAAAGACGGACACGAGGCAAACATTCCGTTCAACACATACTGCCCCAGGCGACTGCCAACACCCTCCTCTCCCTCTTCCTCCTCCTGTTCCCCCTCCTCCTTCTCCTCATCCGCCTCCCCTCTCCTCATCCTCCCTCTTTAGACAAGCGCGTTCCAATACTCGCAGAGTAGCTGCTCGCAAATGGCCCAGATCCGCCACAGGGGATCTACGATAGATTACACAAAGGCAGACGAATGGCTTTTTGATGTTTGCGAGTAGGCACTTTGCTAGTAGTGGAACGCGCTTGGCGACTCTTGCCTCCTCGGTTAAACCCAACAACTATCAAACATGACGGGCTCACACGGAGCCCCCTGGAACGCCACGCATCGGCGGTGCAGGCCGGAGGCCTCTGTAGTACTGCTTGTGGGATATGCACGTCGTTCATTTCTAATCGTGCTCATTTCTAATTGTGCTCGTTTCTAACTGTTCCTGGCCCCCTAGTGGCCAGGAAGAGGCCCAGGACAGAATAATTAGAAATGAAAGGATCTTGGCCCCCAAAAAATCAAGGAACTCTCGAAACATTAGAAATGAACAATGATTGATGCCAACAATCCCCGGACCACAGTTTAGCTACTTGGGATGGGGTCATGGTCGAGGCTAGAAGCACAATAATACCCCAACAGACAGCAACCATCATCGCATGGTGACTGGGGCGAGAAGCTGACTTGCCCGAAGGTTCGATTTCGGCTCCCGATAACCCGTCCGCCACACTTTGACTAGTGCCGTAGGACTCGAATAAGCTCTGGCGAGAAACCATCGTAGGCTTTGGGAGGCCAGCGTTGGCTAAGAGAGCCGAGCACGTGGGTGCGGAACTCTCTTCAAGCGGGGTCTCGAAGTTTCGCGTGGCCGCTCGCGGTGGAAAGCGCGAACACGAAGCACTGCGTCGCACCGTGCACCATGGCGCAACGGAGCCCTACTCACCAAGGCCCCCTCTGCCCAAAGAGCAGAGCCCCATTCGCAGAACGCAAGCAAAGCACAGGGGAAGAACCGGACGGCGCCATAGCAACGCGCAGGCCCGATCTCACCACATTCGCGAAGCTCGAGCGCCTTGAGCTGAAGGATGCCCAAGATCGGGGCGCGCTGCTGCGTGAGATCCGTCGCCCCCAGCCTGGTTCGCACCCATGTGATCCAACATGGGCTGCTGGACAAAACATTGGTCAATCCCTCCCGATGGCGACGGCATCCCTCGCCACGGCATGGAACGAGCCGTCGCCACGCCCCCCCACGCGCACCACTCTCCAGACATGGTAGACCGCTCACAAAGCATCCTCACAATAAGCACCCCGACAAGCGAAGCCGTTTAGCGAACGCACAAAGAAAAGGAATCGATCAGGGCAAGGCTATTGAGTCGTTTATGAAGCGCTGCTTCTGAGGGCTCGGGGTGATGTTTTCCCTCCTTTGACATGGGGCAGGCTGGTCACCCTACGCATGGCCCGCGCAGCCATTGCAGATCACGCAACGAACGTTGGCGTGGCACTGCACGTCCTGCCGTTCGAAACGATCTCTGCCGTGAGCCCCGCTGTGAGGAGCTACTCCTGGGGCCGTGCATGCAATGGCAGAGATCCTTGTGCGCGGAAATCCGCACCGCGCTTCCAGAGCAACAACCCTTGTGTCTCTTTCTGGCTCTTTTTCGGCATCCACGGCCAAAGACGACCACAGTCAGGGCGCAGCATGCTTGCGGAGGACATCCACGACCAGGAACACGAAGAGAGTTGCATTTTCGACGAACAAATCAAGAACATGACGAACTGTTGGATGCAGGAATTCGAGCAAAAGCACCCTTTGCAGAAACTCCATGGCGAGCTGCGCCGTGTCGACAGTCGCGGCGATCGTCTGGGCCAGCTCGCGAGAAGCGGCCGTCGGGCCCGTAGCGTGTCGAAGCCTGGCGGCAACGCGTGCCTCCAAGTGTTAGGTCGGGCATGTCCCCCTACAGTTGCATTTTCGACGAACAAATCAAGCACCAACAAAAAATCCCCAAACATATTCAAACATATTACGCAAATCGTCCCCACACTATTTGTTGACTCTTTTTGCATATTCCTCCTGTAGAGGGCCAGGCCCGACTTAATCCAAGTGTGAGGGGCAGGGTAAGGGGGGGGGGCACCTCAGGGGGGAAACATCTGCTTGGAATCGGCGATGCCTCGCCAGCAAATTCGGCGATAGACAACCGATAGCAACACCGTGCGCTCCTGGGCGGGGTGCGCTGTGGGAGCCCTGTCGGCGATGCGTGGGCGATTGGGGGGCCGATGCATCCCCCCAATCCGAGCCTGTCCCCATCCCCTAGGGCTCCCAACTTCGCGCTTCGCGCTGCGCGAAGCGCGAAGCGCGAATAACTTCGCGCTCTCGCGCCGCCCTCCCAAAGGGAGAATAGGAGGACGAGGAGGAGGGGGAGAAGGAACGAGGACCGCGAAGCGCGAAGCGCGAATAACTTCGCGCCCTCGAGGGAGCCCTTGCATCCCTGGTGGCAGGCGGGCCATCACTCGGGCCTCCGGCGGCCGTTCGGGACGCTCCGGGCCCCCCCCCCGAGCGCTCGAGGCGAGGCGCACCTGCTGGAGAGCGTGCCGAGGCTGGCACACCGCCGAGACCCGACGAGGAGGCCCGAGAAGCTCGAAGACCGAGCCCGTCCCCCCAGACGTCGTCCCTGAAAGCGTCCTCCGCCCCCTCCTCCTCAAACCTCCTCCTCCTCCTCCTCCTCCTCCTCCTCCTCCTCCTCCTCCTCCTCACTCCTCAAACCTCCTCCTCCTCCTCCTCCTCAAACCTCCTCGTCCTCCTCGTCCTCCTCCTCCTCCTCAAACCTCCTCCTCCTCCTCCTCCTCCTCCCTGAAAGTGTCCCTGAAGAGGGTCCAGCGCGGGAGAAAGCCGATGCAGCGCCCGCCACGGGCCGCATGCAGCAGGGCAGAGTCGCCCTCGGGCGGCGCGCGGCCACCGAGCTCTCTGGGTGCTCCGTCGTTTTGGCGTCGCTGCCTGCGAGCAAGACTTAGGACAGAGGTCTGCGTCGCAGCCTGCGAATCTTAGGTCAGGAACTGGCAGGAACATGATGCAGCCGACGACAATGCACGATGAGGCTGTCGGGATGAGCGCACGAGGAATGGACCAGGAAGGGAGGAATATGAGGATGGTGGTAGCGAGGAGGATCATCAATGAAGAGTGCGTTGGATACAGATGGTGATGATAGTGATGCGTGACGCTAGAAGGCGGCAGGGACAGGACGAGGAAGAGAAGGATGCTCATGAAAAGCGAGGAGAAAGCAGGGAGGAGCCAGATCGTTTGCAGAGACAGGCGGAATAATGCGACGTTGAGGAAGAATAGGAGGCAGAGGCCGACGACGACGAAGATATGAAGAGGAGAAGAGTAGTGAGAATGAGAAACCAATGGCCAGGGAAAGTAGTTTCAAGAAAGGCCGGAAGCTCCCACCTTGCACGTAACTTCCTTGCGCCTCCAGCTCCGTATGCTCCTGTGGGGTGCCGCTGAGGCTGGAGCTGGACTTGATCGTGAAGCCGGATTGGATCGGAAACGAATCGGGTCGAGCCTAAATCAACACGGAATCGGATCGGGATCGGATGGTTTAGGATCGCTGCTCGGGCTCCGCCCCTGCAGGCTGGAGAGGGAACAGGATGGTGTCGGGTCGTCCCGGATCGAGCTCGGCATAGGAGTCGAGACTCGGGGATCGAATCGGACCGCCAGCAGCCATGACAGAGCCTTCCCTTCTCCTCCTCCTCCTTTTCCCCTTCCCGTTCTCTAGGGCACACGCTAACACGGATTAGGGGTCCGTGGATCCGGCGCGTGGGCGCCATACCCATGGATTGGGCAATGTACCCCGCAAAAGATGAGGCCAGAGCGGCATGATTTGGCGACGGAGCACGCGGAGATCGGGTGGAGACGGGACCCGTCGCTGCTCTACGCGCCTTAACCCATGGCATGTCTCCTGAATGCTCTCCATGTCTTTGCCATGTTCCTGCACCTCCTCCTCGTCCTCATTCAACCCTTGTGCTACCCATACGGCACAAGAGAAGAATAGACATCGGATAGTCGCCCTCACCGGCTATGCTCATGCATGAGAAGAATGACGCATCACTCAATATTCATGCTTTGCGAACCCCTCCTCATCCTGATCACTGATCACTGCTCCTCCTCATCCTTCCGAACTCGTTGGCTGCGCTGGCTGCAGTCAGGCGAGGCCATGTGCGGTCATCAAGAGAGGGTCCCAGCCTAGTGAACTGTGTCTGTGATGTGCGTTTACAGCCCTGGGAGGGCCATGCGCGCAATCAAACCCTTAGCATTCGCCCTCAGGTTGCTTTGAACTGATCCGGGACATCCGTGGATATTGCCTTGGCGCAAACTTTCAATCGTATGGGAAATAGTCGTGCGGCCATCCTTGGAGCTGCCCGCTTTCGGGGCAAACATAACATCGCCAACGTAGCTTTATTCCTCGCCTCGAGTGCGATGCCGGGAGGATTCGCGAAAGCCACACATCTGCAGACGCCGCGCTCCCACACATTGGACCATCAACCTCTCTTTTGCCGCGGCGCTGGCGATCGCTCAGCGCGGAAGGCCTGGCTCGGGCTGCGAAGCGGGAAACTAGCACCATGGAGCCATGGAGGCGGGGGGGGAGGCAAGGACGGCCGCGACCATCCACGACACAAAACGGCACTGCGACTGTTTTGGAGTCGTCTCGGGACTGCTTGGAAAGGCTGGGACCGGTCTTGGGAGCACCCTTGGGGCTGGCTGTGAACCTTCCCTGGGGGTGGGGGGGGGCCGCTGCGGCGACGTCCGCGTGAATACGTGACTGTGGCCCTTCCCGCCTGCGTAGAGGCGGGAAGGCAGCGCAAAGGTTTGCCCGACGGCGCCCGCACCCCTCACCCCACATCTTCGACGATGGGGACGCCAGCGAGGATGCCCTCCGAGTGGCAGGAGCGCAAGCTATCCAGAATTTCCTCGACGACTGGCTGCCGTATTGGAGCGTCCCTGTAGGCCAGGAGGGAGGACCCCATGGACTGGGTCATGGACGATGACATTGACCTCGCAGCCCTGTCGATCGGCGATTTGCAGCGGACCTGCAAGGCGTACAGCGAGGGCGCTGGTTTTGGATGGGGCGGCCTCAATCCACGAGTTCTCCTCCGGCTCCCACAGGAGTACCAGGCGGATTTCCTGGACGTCATGGTGGAGTTCGAGCGCCAGCCACGGCGGCTCGAGGCACTCCTGCCGCACGCCATGTTTTCCTGCCCAAGCCTGCTGGCGGCATCCGCCCCATCGGGCTGATGTGCCTCTCCAGCACGCTGTGTGCCGCGCGCGGTGCGCTCCTTCTTCCTCCCCTCTTTGTTAATTCAAGCTTCGCGCGGCCCGCTTAGCTTCGACCGGAAGAGGTGCGCTCTCGACCCGCGAATCAGAAAAGACTGTGTGCCGCGCGCGGGAGCAACAACATCGGGAGCCTTTCCTCCGGGGATCCGGCTCTGCGACGGCGGGCCGGCTGGCACCACCATGCGATGTCCGCCTCGAGGGGCGCTGCGGGCTTCGCGGATGCCACGGTGCTCATCGACTTGCACAAGTTCAACGAGCACGTGCGGTAGCCCCGCCTACGAGCGGCAGCCGTGCAAGTTCAGTTTCCGGCGATGCTGCTCCGGGCGCTGTGCGGTGTCTACTCGGGGAGCCGCCGGACCGCCAGATCCTGTACGGAGGCGCGGTGTCGCCCAGCCTGTTCTCCACGAGATCTGTGATTGCAGGTTGCACCGCGGCGACGGCGTTGGCCAAGCTCCTCCTGCTGGGCCCCCTCCGCGCCACGCTGCACAACCGACCCCAGCTGGCCCTGCGCAGCGTCGTAGACGACGTAGAGCTCCAGGCGCTAGGCAACCTAGCCATGGTCGACACGCCGATGGGGCAGGGATGTCCCAGCTGTTCCAGGAGACGGCTGTCCCCCGCGCTGCCACAGGCGACGCCAGCACGACGCTCGCCTCCAGGTAGAATGCGCGCGGCGCCACCAACTGCCGATGGCGGGTGCCGAACATGACGGACAAACCTGCTTCGCCTACCTCGTCAGTGGCATCCGACGTAGGCCTTGCGCCCCGTGCCCCGGGGCCCCGCGCCGATGGCCTGGCGGACGTCGCTCAGGCAAGGCGCAAGTTCAACGCGCGCCACAATCGTTGCAGTGGCATCACCTATTCCCCGCTGCTGCAGCGCGCCAGCGGGCACCTCCCAGGCAACGCATTCTCGCTGGGCGACATCAAACTACTCGCGTGCATATGCAGCGAACCACAGAACCGAACCGCGAACCACAGAACCGAACCGACCGAGGGAGAACCGACGGAACCGGAACCCGTCAGAAACCCGACGCGAACCGAAACCAAGCCGAACCGGAAGCGGTGGAACCGAACCGGGCCCGAACCGGGAACCGAACTGGGAACCGGTCGTGGAGGTGGACCCTTGGGAACTGCCCGATGCGAGCGCCCACTCCTGCGCTAGGTCCATCCCACCCGCTCCCAATTCGTCCCCTGCGCCCCCGAGTTCCCTCGTCATGTTTTGCTGCTTGTCCAGGGCCGAACTGGGGACGGAAGGGCGGCGGAAAAGCTCAAATCGCATTTTTGGACGGTTCGAAATTGCGTTTTGGGCCTCCAGGTGGTTTTCGGAGCCAAGGCTGCTCTGGGGATGGCAGGGCGGCGGAAAAGCTCAAATCGCATTTTCGGACGGTTCGAAACTGCGTTTTGGGCCTTCAGGTGGTTTTCGGAGCCTCCAAAACTGCACTGGGGACGGAAGGGCGGCGGAAAAGCTCCTGCGCGCGCCCGGTGAGGGCGCGGGCGGCGCCCTTGCCTTCCCAATTGTCCTTTGGGATGACCCATGCCAGGAGTGAGTGCTCCGTACAGTCCCAGACCGTAGTCCAAGCGTTCTTTATCCTGGCGCTGAGGAATCGCCCGCTGTCGCCAGGGCCCCCTGGTCCAGGGGGCACGATGCTGTCGACTGGTCCGTCGAGGGCACCATGCGTAACGTCTGGGCCCAGTGGCTCCCCTGGCTCGTCGGGTAGCTGGGCCCAGAGGCCCCCCTGGCCCCAGGGTTCCTCCTGACTCCTGGCTGAACTGAACCTCCAAACGCCTCCATATGATCATGTAGACGCACACGCGCACACGTCATCTGCAAGAACCGAGATCCGAAATGGAACCGGCTGAAACGGAACAGCTCCGAAACCGGAACCGTACTGAACCGAACCACTTTCCCCCGAACCGAAACGAACAGAACGGAACCGAGGACACGCTGAATCTGGGCGATGCGGCAGCGCAAACACGCCCGACGGTCGCGCAGCATCACGTCTGTCGACGACAGTAGCTCCGGGCTCTTGCGGCCGAGGAGTAACGCGACGCACTCGACCAGACAGTAGTATGTGTTTACGAGATGTCTGGGCAGAACATCCACTCTGGCAAAGTCGCGGGGTGGGCCTTGGCAGAGGAGCTACATCGCCGGACTGCTACTCCTCGCCTGAGCGAGAGCCCACTCACAACCCCCCTCCAGGTCAGACTAGTGGGGAGCTGCATCACAGTTGCGCCCGTGGACGACGGCCCACATATCAACCTCGAAGCCGCTGCAGATGCTAGAGTTGAATAGGCGATCAACAGATTCCCACGCATTGGGCGCCTTCCTGAAGGCACTTAATCGAGAGCTTGTGCGGTCTTGTCCCCTGTGGCCAGCATGTGCACCAGCGGAGCGGATCCCAAGCGTCTGGTGACAGGGTAAGAAACCTGCGCAGCGACGCCGCGCTTGCCGCCATTCGGCCCAAATGGCGATCCTGGATCTCACAAATGGGTGCTCTACGCCATGGCGGCCCCGAGCCGCGCAATTGAAATCGGCGCCGTCGCTCAAGGAAAGCCGCCACTAGGGCTCAGGAGGCATGCGCGGCGAGACGCCAGCATCAACGTCGAAGCCGAGGTGCTACATGGCCACGCACAACATCTCCGAAGAATTGGGCCGCTCGGCAGAGCGCGGCAAAACATTGCCCGGCGCGAACGGACATGGCTTGACTTCGCAGCCATCTTCGACGGCAGGGTCACCAGCCAATCGTCGATCCAACTGCCAGCCGGACTTTTCACGCACATGCACCGGGCGGAACAGCGGAGAGTAATATGACAAGGCATCGCAAGCACCAGACGCGACCTTGGCACCGTCGTCGCCGCTTTCAAACGGGGCCTTGAGGATTTTTGCCAATGCGTGGCTCCTCAGAACCAAGGGGGAAGCAACGTTTACCATCTGGCAGTGGCCTTCCCTGCAACTACTTCCTCAGCATTTTCTCAGGGTGGAGGACTCAGGGGGAAATCCACATGGGCTTTTGCACCTCGAAAACCATGCCGTCTTGTGATTCACCGTTTGCAGATTCAGGCCTCGAGAATCAATCGAAACAGCATTTCAGATTCCACACTTTTCACTCCACCCAATTTCTGCGGGGGCAACCGCACCAAGCACAGAAAAAGCCAAGGCTGGCATCTGGGCGGGCCCATCTCCTTTGCGCAGATGGCGCGAGCAGAAAAGGAACTCAGGAGCACACAGTGTAAAGATGCCACTGCTGGGGGACCGACACGACCACCCTCGAACCCGCGATCACCGAGCAACAATGGTCAGATTTCCCACCGCACACCAGGCACTGCGGCCTGCTGGAAGAAGACCCCGACCTCCTCGACCTCCATTTCCCTTGGCCGACGACAAGCTTGGCGACCCACTCCGAAACCACAGCTGGGGGACTCGGAAGGGACCTCTTATCGAATATACCGACGACCAAGGAAACCTACGGGTCTATGCTGCGACAGATGGCGCCTGCTCACACCAAGCCCGTCCCCGCATGGCCAGGGCGGGCTTTGGTGTTCATTGCGGCCCAAACTTGCAGCTCAAATATTATGCCCGTGTGCGCGGTTTGGCACTGTCAGCGTAGCGGGCCGAAACGCTTGCTATAGCTGCTATGCTTCGCCTTGTCGTCACGGCAGAACGGCTGGTGCTTGTTTTGTCGACAACCAGGCGTTCGTTGACTGGTTCGGGGAAGACGGCCAGGCGGTCGTTGACGGGTTCGAAAACCTCCTCAAGGGAAAGTCACCGCAGCGTGTGCATGGGGCCCCTCCGTAGCCATTTTGGCTCAAGGGCCCCTGCCCCTGTCCCAGGCGCGCGCGGCGGCGCGCCCGGCGCTTCATGGGGAAGCGCACCCGGGGGCGCGGCGGGAGCGGGGCATGGCGTGCCCCGGAGGCGCTGGCCCAGCCTCGGGGCCACTCCCGCCAGGCTGGTGCTGGGGCTGGCTCGCCGTGCCGGTCCCAGCCGGCGCCGCCCTGGGGCCAGCGCCAAGTGCCTGGGCCAGCCTGGGCCAAGAAGGTGCGCCAGGGCCAGCGGCAGCAGCGGGGGGAGCGGCGCCGGCAGCAACGGCAGCAGCTTGGCAAGGCGGAGCGGCCGGCTTCGCGGAGCTCCCAGCGTGGCCGGGCGCGCCCCCCCGCGGCCGCGGGAGGATCGCAAGCGCCGAGTCGGTCGGCGCTCGGACCGCAGCCGCAGCCCGGCGCGCTGCAGGCGGAGCCGCCGCAGCTTGGCGACAGAGCCCCCTCCCGCGCCGCCACCGCCGCAACGGCGGAAGAGCGAGCGGGCGCTCTCACCGCCCAGGCCGGCGGCGAAGGGGGAGGCGTCAGGGGGCGAGGGGGAGGCGCCCAGCTATTACTCTCGGCGCCGGAGGAGGACGGGTCAGGGGCGGCGGGGGCAAGGCCGGCGGCCACCGCGCCAGCGGCCGCAGCGGCACCTCTGCTGGCGACAGCGGCGCCTCCTCCGACAGCGCCGGCTCCTGCGGAGGCAGCTCCGGCCGAGGGGGCCAGCTGCGTGGACGGCGGGGGCGGCAACGGCACAGACCGCGCCCAGCTCGTGGAAGCAGCCCTGCGGATCGCCGGGCTGCGGGGCTACCGGGCTACCGGGCTTCCGCTGTCCCCGACGGCATTCTGCTGCGGTGGACCTAAGACCCCGGGAACTGGCGCCCCACGGCTGCGGGAGTGGCGGCGCCTCCAGCGGGGGCGCGGCAGGTTGCGGCAGTGGGGGCCGCTTCGATGGTGGCCGGCGCCATGGCCGGCGCCGCCGCCGCGCGGACCCCCCAAGCAGCGCGGGCGGCAGCAGCGGCAGCGGCAGCAGCAGCGAGGCGCCTGGCCGCGCCATTCTGGCGCCCGCGCCCGCGCCTCCCGCGTCGCGGTGTCCCGCGAAGCCCGCTGCTCCGCGAGAGCCCTGGGCGGACGCGGACGATGAGGAAGAGCTCGAGGGGGCAGATGACCTCGCTTGCCCGCGAGCTCCCGCAACGGCCGCGGGGTCGGCCGGCCCGGCGTCGGCTTCGGGCTCGACGGCTGTGGCCACGCCGCCCCGGTCCCACCAGCCTGCCTCGGAGTCTGGGCGGGCAGGGAAGGTCCAGCAGTTGGTGGCGCTGTGGGAGGCCCCATGCGCGCGACGGCCGCTCGGTGTTTCTCCGGTGGAAGTGTCTCCTCCCGGACCGGTCGAGGTGATTCCTGCCGGACCCGAGGCCCGTGGCGGCGGGGCGAGGCGGAAGCGGCACGGCGGAGCGGCGCCCCCGCCCTCCGGGGCGGACCTTGCACCCCCCCCGGGCGGTGACGCTGTCGGGCTCCCCGTGGGCTCGCGCGATGCGGATCCGCCGCAGGTCGAGTTGGTTCCGGCCGCGACGGTGGCCAGCAGCGAGGTGACGCTGGCGCGCCTCTGCCTTCAGCGGTGGGGCGGCTGGTCCCCAGCCGCTGCGCCGCTGCGCTCCTCCCGGACGCGTCTCGGCCCGCCGTGGCTGAGCCGGATCCGGTCGAGGTGGGTCCCTCCGCGGCGGTCCAGCCCTCGGCCGCCGCACGGAGCCCGCCACTGCCGGCCGCCGACGCTCCCCCGTCGGCCGCGGCTGAGGCCGCGTCCCCTCCCGGCTCAGAGCCGGTGGAGGTGCCTCTCGAGGACGGCTGGCAGCCGGTCCCGGGGAGGCGATCAAGGCGCTGCTCAGGCTGGCCCCGCGCGGCGGCGGGCGGGCAGCAGGCGCCGGCCGATGAGGTCGCCCTGGAGCTCGCGCGCAACGAGCTCCTCGAGGCGATCCGCGGCCGTCTGGCGGGTGGCTGGGCCGCTGCGCGGGAGTTGGCGCCGCCGCTGGGTGTCACCTTGCGCGGCCGCAGCTTCCGGGGGGCGCGGATCGCGCTCCTCGACGCCGCTGCGGCGGTGGTCGTCCGCGACGCAGAGGCGGCCACAGAGAGGGGGCGGCTGCTGCTGGCAGCTCCCCCGGCTGCTGGGCTGCGGGCCAGGCCGGCCTAGGCCTGCCCGCGCCAGGGCCTCGCGCAGCCGCGGCACGCGGAGGCGCCGGCGGTGCCGCGACCGGGCCGTGAGGGGCTGGCGTTGCGCGCGCGGGCGCCCCCCCTTGGCCCTCCTCCCCTTATCCCCTCTCCCCCCCTCGCGTTCTCTCTGGTCGTTTTCGTCGTCGTTCTTCGTTCGTCCGTCGTCCGTCGTGCCGCTGGGCTCCTTCGTGCAGGTAAAAAAAGTGCGCATGGGGCCCCAAGCGGACCTGTGGCAGGGAATCCACCGTGCATTTCTGGCCAAACCCGACTTGTTCGAAGTCCGGAAGGTAGAATATCATCCGGGGTAGCAAGGCATCAACGATGGTCACACGACTCCTATCGCAGAAGCCTTCAACCATCACGTCGATGAGCTCGCCACCGCGGGGGCACCGCCTGCATTATCCCACAATGCTTGGCCGACGCTGCCACATGGCGACGCACATTTGCCGCTGTCTTCCATAGCACGGCCGTGGCCATTTGCGACCGGCGACACCAAACGCTCCCCCTGCCTCTCACAGGAGAGCTGGACATTCCAATTCTGAGCTCCCTACAATGACACGGTCCACCCCCATCGGACTACGGGGGCAGGACACAAGTGCACAAGGAGGACCACCTCCGCGCCACAACTGGACGACTTTGAAGGGGGGGACCTCGACCCCGTTGGGTTCGGGGCCTCGCCTGTTGGTGACGAAGCAACCGCCTTCCCTCCTGAGGGTCACTCGCCAAGCGAAGACGACTCCGTCGAAGACCACCGCGACGCGCGCAGCCTTAATCCTTCTTTCGGGCAGTCGACAACTGCCCAGGAGCGTCAAACCCCGGTGGTTACCCCATGCCCTCACTTCGGGTGCACGGTTTCCCCCGCGGCCTTAGGAGGAGACCCGAGGAGGAGGAGGAGGAGGAGGAGGAGGTGGAGGAGGTGGAGGAGAGGGAGGAGGAGGAGGAGGAGGAGGAGGAGGAGGAGCAAGAGGAGCAGGAGGAGGAGGACGGGTCGCCTAAGCCCTTCGGAGAAGCCCTCCAACTTCGGCTGGCCTCCCCCCACTCGGCCCACCAAGGTTCCGACTCGGGCGGCCGAGGGGCTGGGGACCAGGGCCGCCACGCCAGCGGTACCGCCCAACGCACGGACCGCAGGCAAGGGCTCACGCAACACCTCGCTGCGGCGAACAGTCAGCACCAGGGTGGATGGGCAGCCGCCCTCATCGCCAGTGCCCACGCGCCCCCACAAAGAGCGAAGCAGCTGGGGCATTCCTTCCGCCAGATGCAGGACGAGTCAGCCCCGCTGCTCCCGCAAGAGGCCTGGAGCGGCCTGCAGCGGGCCTTTCGGCTGGCGCTGGCCCTGGGGGCGCCCCTCCACGGCAACTTCCAAGCGCTTGTCGACACTCAACGGGTGGCACACCAGTGGCATCCCCCGTCTCTACCAAAGGTCTACGCGAACAAGTGGCGACTGATCCGTCGCCCGTTTTTGCTGGGCCGCTGCGGGGGGATGCCCCAAGGCGGTGCCTCTCCCTTCACAGGGCCCCATGGCGCGCATGCCAAAGCGTGCTGACAGCCGGAGTCTCTTGCAGTCGCGGGCGTGCAGACAGGATGTGTCACACCCTGATCACCACTGTCCGCCAATTTTTCCAGCCAGGGGTCCCCACAAACCGCGCCAGGGGGGAGGTCATCCCACCACCCTCGTGTCGCTTACGGCGCCTCCCGTCTTGTGAGGAAGGCCTGCGGGGCGCTTGTAGCCTGTGGGCCTGGACCTGCTGTCCGAAGTGCTGCCCTCTCCCTTTCCCTCCTCTTCCTACGCTTGCGCTCCCGAGCGCGGGGTTCACGAACTGGTCCGGGAGCGGCTCCATGTCGCTGGGATGCACCAGCGAGGGGCCGACCGTATCCATCGGCCGGTTGGCCTGCCGGGTGCACGCGGGAGAGGGAGAGGGAGAGAGAGAGGGAGAGAGAACAAAATTATCACAGTGCGACCCTACCTAGGAGTTGGAGCCCCTAGGAAAGCAGCATTAGTAGTAACAGTACTGCTAAGCTAAAGCTAAGCGAAAGCTAAACAACAATTAAGCTAAAGCTAAGCTAACGCTAAGCTAAAGCTAAATTAAAGCTAAGCTAAAGCTAAGCTAAACTTAAGCTAACGCTAAGCTAGAGCTAAGATAAAGCTAAGCTAAAGCTAAAATGAAGCTAACATGAAGCTAAGACAAAGCTAAGCTAAAGCTAAGCTGAAACTAAGCTGAAGCTAAGCTAAACATAAGCTGAAGCTAAGCTGAAGCTAAGCTGAAGCTAAGCTACAGCTAAGCTAAAACTAAGCTAAAGCTAAGCTAAAGCTAAGCTAACACTAAGTTGAAGCTAAGCTGAAGCTAAGCTAAAGCTAAGGTAATGCTAAGCTAAATCTAAGCTAAAGCAAAGCTAAGTATAAGCTAAATCTGAGCTAAAGCTAAGCTAACGCTAAGCTAAAGCTAAGCTAAAGCTAAGCTGAAGCTAAGCTAACGCTAAGCTAAAGCTAAGCTGAAGCTAAGCTAAAGCTAAGCTAAAGCTAAAGCTAAAGCTAAAGCTCCCAGGGGGCTGGGGGAACCGCTCCCAGGGGACCGGGGGAACCGCCCGGGGCGGGTTGCACTGCCCGGCCCCTTTAAGCTAAGACAGTAGGAACCCTTCTAGGCAGAGCCTAGGTAGGGAAAAGAGAGAGAGAGAGGGAGAAAGAGCAAGAAGATAGCTATAATGATAAAGATGCAAAGACGGATCGGGAGAGAGGAACAACGACGAACACAACAACAACAACTAATGAGAGAGGCCGTGCGTTTGCCAGAGGGCGTGTGGGGGGGGAGACAGGAAAGATCGGTGTGGGGAGAGAGGTGCAGGAGACACATACGATAAGAAACCTTGCCAGACGGAGCATGTGGGCACATTCTTTGACGCTCTCTTGTGGCCAAGGTGCCCTCGGGATTCTGTGGCTGCCTGGGCCGTCGGGGGATGAGAAGTGTCCGTTGGGCACCCGCTGGCAGGCAGATCTCTTGCTTGGTTCGCCTACTTGATAGGGGGGAGGGGAATGGGTGGGGGCGGGCCGGGGGCATGGGGAGGAGGGTGAGTGTTGAGCAGCGACCGACGGTCCCGGCATTCCTATAGTCCTACCACGAAATGTTCTGAGAACCCACAAATGTTCTAATAACAAAAACAACCGTTTCTTAGAACATTAACCCGATGTGATCCGCCGGCCCCCTTGTGGGGCCACCAGGCTGCGTGGCCCGTGATTCGCAGTTTCCTGTACCAGTTGTAGTTTCTAGTTTCCAGTGTTACAGTTCTGCTTCTTGCTGGTCACTGTAACTAGTTGACTTCCTGCTAGTTACTGTAACTAGTTGATTGACCGCGCGAGGGGGGGGAGGCCCAAACAAGACTTTTAGCACCCCCTGGGCGCGTTGTCTGAATTGCTGGGGGGGCTCGAAATCGACACCCCTCACGCAGATCCGCGGGGTCAGTGTCCGCGGGGTCAGGGTCCAAAAACACATGAGATTTGCCACATTTCTGAAATTCGGTGCCACCCCTCACGCAGATCCGCGGGGTCAGGGTCCAAAAACACATGAGATTTGCCAAATTTCTGACATTCGGTGCCACCCCTCACGCAGATCCGCGGGGTCAGGGTCCAAAAACACATGAGATTTGCCACATTTCTGAAATTCGGTGCCACCCCTCACGCAGATCCGCGGGGTCAGGGTCCAAAAACACAGGGATTTGCCACATTTCTGAAATTCGGTGCCACCCCTCACGCAGATCCGCGGGGTCAGGGTCCAAAAACACATGGGATTTGCCACATTTCTGAAATTCGGTGCCACCCCTCACGCAGATCCGCGGGGTCAGGGTCCAAAAACACATGGGATTTGCCACATTTCTGAAATTCGGCGCCACCCCTCACGCAGATCCGCGGGGTCAGGGTCCAAAAACACAGGGGATTTGCCACATTTCTGAAATTCGGTGCCACCCTTCACGCACATCCATCGCAAGGCGTGGTAACCCAAACTGCGAGAACTCCCTCGGCCCTTTAATCGCAAGGTGTGGTAACCAAGCCCGTAAACCATACACGTCTTACCAATCGCCAGGTGTGGTAACCCCTCTTGTGATCAGTTGGTTTTGCTGATTGCGAATCGGCTTCGCATGAAGTTTCGATACTGCTTCACGACAGCGCCAAAGCCTCATGACTTAGCTCTTCCATGGCCCATTCTCCGAGAGAGGGGGCCGGCGGCAGGGGGCGAAGCCCTTACGGATAAAACAAGACAGACTCCGCCAGAAATGTTCTAAGAACATTTCCTGGAACATACAAGAGGTTCTTAGAACATTGTTTGGTGGGGCTATAGGCGAGCGAGGACGCTTCGCCACTGCTTCAGGGGAACGGGTGGGGGCGGGCCGGGGGCACGGGGAGGAGGGTGAGTTGGAGGGCAGGGGGAGGGTGGGGACCCTACAGTGCCGTTTTTAATACGTGCCCCGCGTGCGGATCATGTATTACAAATAAAAGGATTTAGTCTTTTAAAAAATATGACTTTACGCATTGATTTATTAGTCAATTAATCATGTATTAAAACGGGCCGCAAGGGAGCTCTCGAGCGAAGTGAGCCCCACCTTCCCCCTCAGAAATCGTGGGGGGTAGGGGTAGGGCTCGCATGTGGCCCCCTACCAGAGTACCAGGTCGAAGAGGGACGGCGACCGTACCAGCCGAAGAGACGAACACTGCGGCAGCAAGGGAGTACGAAGCGGCAGCCCCGAGGGAGAGGGAGGCAGGGAGCGCCGGGGACTCCAAGGGACCCACGCCGCGGGCTCCTCCAGGAGGAGGAGGAGGAGGAGGAGGAGGAGGACGAGGAGGAGGAGGAGGAGGAGGGAGAGGGAGGAGGAGGGAGGATGAGGGAGGAGGAGGGAGGAGGAGGGAGGAGAAGGGAGGAGGAGGAGGAGGAGGAGGAGGCGGAGGAGGAGGAGGAGGCGGAGGAGGAGGAGGAGGAGGGAGCGGTCAGGGCTTCCTTGCGCGGGACTCCAGGGCCCCCCGCCGCGGGCTCCCCCGGGCGGGAGCACCCCTCGCCACCGCGGGCCTCGCCGCAGCGGCGCCGCGCGCGCTCGGGCCGAAACTGGCTGGAGCGAAAGTGCGGGCCGCATCGGCTGGTAGAGTCGGGGCGCTGACCGAAGGAACTCTAGAGAAGGAGCGAGGCCCCTTTTTCCCCAAAGTTGAACTTCGAATCCCCATGGAACACCTTCGGGAAACCTCGGGCAAACAGCAAAACAATCAAGGAACACCGAGCCCCTCGCCAACGAAAAGGGTACCTTCTTCAGCGCCCCGACTGTACGTGGCGGAGCACCAACGCCGTCTGCGTGCGCACGCCAAGTTTTTTCTGGTCGCGGCCGCGGCGGCCAAAGCTAGGTCGGGCTTCGGAAAAGCGAGCGGCGCACCGTCGGAGAAGAGGCGGAGACGGAGGGCCCGCCACGGGCAAGATGAGGAGGCGCGGGAGGTGCTCCATCCGCACGCCAAGACAAACCAATGTAAGAGCCCACGCACTAAAAGACCACCGTCGGCGCTGAGCCTGCAATGCGAATCGTCTGGATAATGGCGTCGAAGCGTGTCGCACGAGCTCGTCGGACGCTTCATAGTCCGCATGGAGCTTTCACAAAATATCGAGCGCGAAAGACCCATTCGCCACATGACGGGTTGCGGAAACGGTGAACCACAACCTTATAAGCACGTCTGCATCTATTCATACGGATATATATATATATATATGTATAAACATATATATATATATATATATATATATATATATATATATATGTTTATACATATACATATATATATATGTGTAGATGCGATATGTTGGAGAACGTGTGTTTGTTATTTCGCCACCTTGAGCCGGCCTTCCGCTGGCTTCCGCCGGCGGAGGCGGCCTCTTCTTACCTCCGCCACCCTCCGCTGGCCTCCCGCAGAAGAACAGATGCCAGTTCACTCGACTCCTCCGCAGACGAGGCCCTCTCTGGCCAGCCACCTGCCCAAGATGTCGTGTCACAGCTGCGACCGAGCGGCCTGTGCGACTGCCCCAGAAGAGGGGGCCGCTGCCAGGGCTGGGGCCCAGGGTACTGTCCAAGTTGACTGGGGAGGACACGCGCGAGGACACAAGACCCTTCCGAGAGCCACGTTGCCACAGAGATGCCGAGCCCACGGATCGCGAAGCACAGGACACAAGGGCGCCCTTGGTTTGGAAGGGTCGCCCCACTAATCGAACTCGACTGTGGCTCCTCGGAGCGACAGCCTGAGTAGCAGCGGGGAAGGGGGGGGGGGCGGCGGCGCCCTGGGGGGCGCTGGGAAGGCCTTCTTAGCGGACGCATGCGATACAGCATCTCGCTAGAAGAGAAGTTGGGGGACATTCTTCGTCGAGGGGTGGAATGTCCGAGGTGCCCCAGGGCTTCTGTGGGTCCCCAGGGCCTTCGGGGGAGAAGCACCCTTCGTAGGGGCATCTGCTGGCAGGTGCCCCACTTTTTTTTGTAGAAACACCTATTGGCCATGGGGGGGAACAGAAACGTCTCATTGGATTCACCAACTGTGCGGCAAGTTGTTGACGTGACGACCCTGGCGTTGGTTTCTGGCACCGCGTGGGTCATTCAACCTGGAACGGTCGGCGGCTCGTCGATCTCCGAATCGTTCCACATCGGCCGACTCTGGGTTTGGCCACTGGCGACGTTCAACCGTGAACGCCCGCGTTGGGACCATCGTCGCGTCAACGCGACACTGCCGCAATCGTGACGGGAGCACCGGAGATATTTGAGTCAAGGTCGCCTCGCCGCAGCTTCATCCCGAATGAATCCAGGAGCGGAGAGGAAGAAGGAGAACGAACACGAAGCGAGTGAGGAACCTGGTATGCATGAGGACGAAAGAGGGCAATCTCTATGATGAACGAGAACGGCGGGGATGCACTTGCACATGATGTACAAACTAAAAAGCGGCCGGCGAGATGAGAAGGCAGGGCAGAAGAAGCGCGGGGCAGGAGGGAGGAAACCACCATGTCGGAAAGAGGGCTGGGGGGCCGGGATGGGGGCTGGAGAGGCTCCGGGAACGCCGGGAGAGCGAGGGAAGCTTCCTCCTCCGAAACTTTCTTCTCAGCCTCGCCGTCTTCCCTGAATGCGTATCCTCCCCGCCCCCCTGCCTTCCTTCTCCTCCTCCGTCTCAGTCACCTCCTCCTCTTTCCTCCTGCGGCTCGTCTTTCTCATGCTCCTCATCTTCCATCTCCTCCTTGTCCTCCCCTCCCTCCCTTGCAATATTCCTCCTCATATGCTTCCGCATCCGCGTCGTCTCTTCTCTCTCCATCCGCGCCCCCCTTCTGATCCTCCTCCTCCTCCTCCTCCTCCTCCTTCCCCTGCTCCTCCTCCTCCTGCTCCTCCTGCTCCTTCTCCTCCTCCCCCTCCTCCCCCTCCCCCCCTCCTCCCTCCTCCTCCTCCCCTCTCCTCCTCCCTCCTCCTCCTCCTCCTCCTCCTCCTCCTCCTCCTCCTCCTCCCCCGTCTCCTCCTCCACCACAATTTATGTGCCCCTCCTGATTCTTCTGTGCTTCCTACTCCCTATCCTCCTCACTTGCCTCCAACTCCTTCTCCTCGCTGTGTTACGACGTGCTTGCCCTGCTCTGTATCAGTTTCCTCCTCCTCCTCCTCCTCCTCCTCCTCCTAAGCCTCCGCCGCCGCGCTCATCGCCCACCCGCCCGCCTTCCAACCCCCCCATTCTCGTCTTCCCAGCCCCCTTTCCTTCTCCCCCGCCTCCCCTCCTCCCCCGCCTCTCTCCTCCGCCTTCGGGCCTCGAGAAGGGCCACGAGGTTCCTCCTGCACCTGCTCCGCCTCCCGCTCCTGCTCCTCCCTTCCCTGGTGGGAACGGGGCGGGGGAGTTTAGGACGACTGCATGGCGTCCCAAAGGCATTCCGACCCCGCCTGGCGCCGCCAGTGCAAGTGCGGGCGGAGCGAGTCGACATGCAGGACGGAGGTGTGCCTCCGCATGGGCAAGGGAAGGCAGGTAAGGACGGTGGGTGAGGAGGAGGAGGAGGATGCAGGGGAGGGGGAGAAAGCGGTTGGGAAACGACACGGAGGAAGAAGAGAAAGAGGGGGATGAAGAAGGAACTCACAACATAGACCGAACTCTCGACCTTAGCTCAGCGTGCGTCGGCTCCGCCAGTTTGGAAGCCGAAACCCCGTCGGGGACGGCCTGGACATTCCAAGGAACCCTCACTCAATTCGGTACCCCGATAAACACACCAAACACACTGATACGGAGTAAGCAAATACGCGGTTCGGCAAAGATGCGCACGGGGGAGAGCTCGAGGATATGCCCTCTGTGCGGCCAACCGTTCGAGCTTGAAGACCTCGAAGAAGATGGGGCAGAGGCGCTACGCTGGCAAGTGGAACGGGAACACCGCACAACTCAAGATGAGCACCGTTTAGCCCACGATGAATGGGCAACCTAGAGATGAACGCCGTCAGACAGAAACACGACAACGCTTGTCACCCATACCATCGTCCACCGTCGCCGCGTCGATCCGGTCTCAGTCGTACAGCTCCAGAGGTGACTGGGTGGTGCCGTCGGCGAACTTGGGTTGATGCTGCGGCGGGGTCTGGACTCGGAGGCCATGACGTGCCGAAAAAGGAGGATGGGGAGGTTATGATTAGAAGATGGCGTGTCCCTGAGGTGGCTCAAGAGGAGGCACGGGAGCGACCGTAGCTTCGCGCAGGTTCGTGCACCGAGCTAGCACAGTGCCCTGTCCAACTCAGGTTCAGACGTTGTTGAGTTTCGGCACGGGGCCGTAGATGTTGAACTGTTTGCGTTTGAAGTCGCCGCCAAAGAAGATGCTGTCGAAGGAATCGGCGCGATGCCACAGTCGGATTCGGCGGTCTCGGCTTGGTGACCTTGGAGGACGAGCCATGATCAATGTTGAAGGTCACCACCAGCGGGGCCATCGAGGAAGAAGGACAGCAAGTAGAAGTTCCCGCTGGCACTATGGCCATCCGAGTCGAAGAAGGACCCGAAAACGACGAGCCGAGGGCCTCCTCAGACGTCGTTGCAGCAGGCATGCTGATGATATTCGCTGGCTTGGGGTTCTTGGTCATCCATCCTGCAGCTCTACATGGACACGAGAGCCAACGCCGCCGACAACGCGACCCACGTAGCCGGGCAGGTTTCGCACGTTCTTCAAGCCCTGGAGCGAAACAAGCGCGTCGAAAGAAAAGCCATGGAACGACAGGGTGGCGAGGCTATCCAGGGCCGATTGGTCCGTCGCGCGCTTATCCTTAGTCTTCTTCTTCTTCTTCTTCTCCCTCCTCCTCTCTGTCTCGCCCTAAGGGGGCGCTGCAACCGACAGTGCGCTAGCGGAGTGATCAGGTTCACCGCTATGCGCCTGAAGCTGAGGGGCAGGAAGCCGACACTCAACGTGCTGATCAGGTTCAGGGCGGGGCGGAGGGAGAAGGTGGCCAGGAACTCCAGCGAAACCACTTCCAGGATGAAGTGCAACAGCGCCTGGAATTGCAATAACACCTCCTGGAATTAATTCACCTTCACATGGATTCAGAGCCTGCCTGCCACCTGGGGCAAAACGATCAGGAGCTTGGATTGGGTACCGCTAGGGACGAGCATGAAAAAGAAGATGCACTGCACTTGGATCGAGCCGACCAACAGGTGGAAGGTGATTCAGAAGACGGATTCGTACTGGTTCCACAGGGTCGTAGACGATGAACTTCTCGGACTTCGCAGGGCGGTGTTTCCGACGCCGTGGAGCAGCGAACCCGAGGAACCTGCTGTGCTTGGCGTGGTTGGCTATCGAGTTTGAGCGCAACGTGTAGCACCTCAGCCATGATGAGGATCGCAACCCTGACATTGTCGCTGCCAAAGCCGCTCCTGCCGACGGGAATTACTCACCGTGACAGTGCACAACGACGAAATGAGCGACGATCTGGCGGCTGACTCACATGCACTGGACCGACAGGAGCGGCAGCCATGCCATACAGCGCGGGAACCGCCCCATGGACGTGCATGATGTCAGTGCAGGGTACTTCAGAATGACAGTGTAAAATATGAAGCAAACCAGGTCCGATCACCAGCACAGCATGGCAGTGGACATGGCAGGCGCGGGCCCAATCGATATGAAAATAGCTGCAACATGAAGTGCGCGGCGCATCTCGACAAGCCGAGGCTTGAGCCAAAATGGCCACGGTAAGAGGAGGCACGGGAATAAGAGGATGAGGAGGCGGAGAAGGCGGCAGGAGAGGCTCATGGAAAGGGAGAGGCGGAGGTTGCGGCGGAAGAGGAGGCACGGGAGGAAGAGGATGAGGAGGCGGAGGAGGCGGCGGAGGGGCTCTTGAAAGGCTCACGCAACCCGGCTCTCGACGGCTGCATACCCCCGAACAAGGCCGGCGGCAGGGCACGCCGCCTGCAGCGCCGACGTCGGGTGCTCTGCCCCGCCTGCTGTCGCCGCTCCTCCTCTTGCTGCTGAT
>CAUYUJ010022503.1:500771-515771 GCA_963575745.1 Prorocentrum cordatum
GGCCGAAACCGCCGGACCTGGACCCGCAAAAATGACGGCCGCGACGCCCTCTCGCGAACCGAAAACGGCCAACTCCTTACTCGACGCGTAAGGGGAGGAGGTCGATCCACCTCAGAGACAGGAGGCCACCCACGACGACGCTCGCCAACACCAGGAGGATGCTTACGCACGAGGCTCCCTATGCTTATGTCGGGCGTGTCCACCTACAAGGGGGATTTTCGACGAAAAAACATATACCCAAAGAATACCCCAAAAAGGCCAAACAATGCGTCACGTCGTCCCCCGACTATCTTTGGACTATTGTTTGATTTTTTCTGGGGTATTCTTTATTTTTCGTCGAACATCCCCCCGCAGGGGGACAGGCCCGACTTGACCCTGTGCGGACCAGCAGCTGGAGAACGCACGCGAACAGACCCGCGGTGCACGCGCCGCCGCCCGGAGAAAGGCGCACGCCAAGGGCCCGCTGTGCGCACCACCGCCGTGACAGCGCCCACGGCGATCGGGCGCGCGAGGCCGACCGTCGTCGGGAGGGTGCTGACGATGCTGCGCACGGAGCACACCAGAATCGGAGGCGGAGGAGGAGGAGGAGGAGGAGGAGGAGGCGGAGGAGGAGGAGGAGGAGGGGGAAGGGGGAGGAGGGGAAGCTAGGAGGATCAGGAGGAGGAGGAGGAGCGGGAGCTGGGAGGCAACTACTGGGAGGATTTCGTCGGGGATGGACAGAACCCCCTTTGGTAAAACGTGGTTTAGTGAAAACGACCTCGGGCCCAAACCTGGCGGGCGCAGCCCTGGAAACTGACGGCCGCAGCGCCCTCTCGAGAACCGAAAACGGACAATTCACTAATCGACGTGTCAGGGTGGAGGCTCTGTCCACCCCCGCATCATTAGGAGGCAACTACTGGGAGGATTTCGTCGGAAAGGCTGAGGAGGATTCAGCCCCATTGGGGGGATGCTGCGCCGGAGTGGGCCTCTGATCAGGCAAGATTAAGCCGGATTGAGCGGGACTAAGGGGGATTTAGCTGGATTAAGCCAGACTTCGGACCAGGGCAAAAAACAGAATTTGACCTTCCAGGAGTTGCATCCGAAAACATCAGGAAAACGCACACCCACGGGCGCAAGATGTTCACCATCGAAGGGAGAATACTCGCGAGAAGGCTCATTACGCGCACGGCCATTGAGAAGACGTACAGGAACAGGCACATGCTGCTCACCATCGTCTGGACGAAGATGCACATGCGCTGCAAGACAATCCACTTCAAGCGAATTCTCTGACCATGTTTAAAACCCCTGTCCAGCATGTTATGGATGGAAAGGACACTTGGAGAATGAGGTCCTCGAGAACCACAAGGATCATCAGGATGAGGCTGCCCAATTCCAGGGAAGAAGCTCCCGACAAGGCCCATGATGCCCACGACGACGATCACCAGCAGGAAGATGAGCACGACGAGGATCTTTACCAGGAGGAAGCTCCCCACTTTGTCGGCCCATCAAGGAG
Organism: Prorocentrum cordatum; assembly: GCA_963575745.1. Lineage (NCBI taxonomy): Eukaryota > Dinophyceae > Prorocentrales > Prorocentraceae > Prorocentrum > Prorocentrum cordatum. The sequence goes on from CAUYUJ010022503.1 coordinate 502,264, forward strand.
GATCCACACATCCAGGGAGAACACCAGCAGGCCCCAGAAGAGTAGCAAGTTTGAAATGAATGCCCATGAAGAAATTCACCACCCAATTCGCGTATCCATATCGTTTGAAGTGTCAGGTATAGCGTGAGGTTGGTAATCCGCGGCGCCAAAACTAAAAGAGAAGAACGGTACGGCAGACAATTTACCATAGTGACGTGGAACTGTCCGTGGAGTGGATCTGGCACGGCGGCAGGGCGTCCAGAACCATGGTGACCATGTCAAAGCGCCCCGATTCCGTTTTACACTCAACCGCGGCGCCGACCCCGTCGTCACTATCATCAGCCCCATCTTCCCAATCGTCACTTGGGCGACCGCCTAGGGACCCAGGGCAGGCACCAGAGGCAAAAACGCATGACAAATCACGCTGCGAGACAATGAGCCTGACGACCGAGCGACCATCGGAATGTTCGCGCCAACGGCCAGTAATAGTATCCGAGGGTCTGCTCCACCAGCCACATAAACACCGCACGACTGAACGTGTGGCGATCTGGGCAGATGAAAGCGCCAGGGAAGACAGGACCTTATCCACATTGCGTCACATGACAGGATGTGCCGCTGAGGTTACCACACTTTCTGAAATGCTGTGAGTTGGGGACCAACAAATAAGAGGTCAAGCAAACAGCGGGACGCACGCGTTGCGTATGGAGGCACAAGGGAACAAGCGGGCGAGGGGCGAGGACATGAAGGCCGCGGGACGGCTGGGGAACCTTCAGATCTCATAGACGTTCAGGATTTCCCTGCTGACGCTTCTACGCACTTAGCACCATTATCCAGCAGGCAAGGCAAAAACTGGGTACGACACATAACGAACCAATTGTTTTGCTCGGACCTTTTCGCGGGCAATTGCCCAAACCAGCATTCCTGCAATATCGAGCGCCCCCCGATCACGACACTGTTGTGGAACAGGCCGCGGAGATACGCCGTCTTGGGCGCGGGCGCGTGGCGGAAGTACGCGTAGAAGCCCTTGGCGTTCCAGCAGGCGAAGCCGACGCCAGAGGAAGGCACGCCCGCGGGGTTGAGGATGATGATGATGCTGATGATGATGCTGATGATGATGATGCTGCTGATGCTGCTGATGATGATGATGATGATGATGATGATGATGATGATGATGATGATGATGATGATGATGATGACGGCGACGTCGACGACGACCATGATGGCGATGATGCTGATGGCAGTGATGGTGATGGTATTAATGGGGAGGAGGAGGAGGAGGAGGAGGAGGAGGAGGAGGAGGAGGAGGAGGGAGGAGGAGGAGGGGAGGAGGAGGAGGAGGAGGAGGAGGGAGGAGGAGGAGAGGAGGAGGAGGGGGAGGAGGAGAAGGAGGAAGAGGAGGAGGAAGAGGAGCAGGAGGAGAAGCCGAAGGAGCTGAAGGGGATGACGTGGGAGTACACAGCCGAAGTCGGGAGAGGAAATTTGAACGGCTCCGGCACGCAGCCGGTGGCCCTCGCGCCAGCCTCGCTCACATCCTGTCCTTGTCCCACTTCGCACTGCCGGCAGGCACGGGCTTCTTCAGGAACTCTTCGTAGTAGTATTCGTGCACGTCCTTACTCCTCCTCCCCCCTCCCCTCCTCCTCCCTCTCATTCCCCCTCCCATCCCCATCCTCCCCCTCCCCCTCTCCCTCTCCCTACTGCAGTGGGCGGGTAATTAGGTGCGCCTCCTTTCCCCATTCCCGCTCACCCCCCTCCCCCTCATCCCCCTCTCCCCCTCCCCCTCGCCCTCTCCCGGGCCCATCGGTAGATACGCCCCTGGCCCGGCCAGAACAACGCACACCCGTCGTGCGGCCAGAAGGAACGCGGGGATGTGAGGCGAAGCAGCTTTCCTGGCACAAGCGAGCCCTGGCAACGAAAGAAGTCCCCCGAGCTAGGCTTGCGGAACGGATCAAAGCCCCCTCTTGCACATCACGGTCTTTGTTTCAGCGTGTTGACTGTACGAGCCGACCATGGGCCCGCTCCTGGGCCCAGGATCGGTGCAGACAAAGCGGGCGGCACCCCAACGGCTGCCTGTACTCTTAGGCATGTGGCGCGCTGTGCTCCCTTCAGTGCGCGCCGTGCACCCCAGACCTCTTGTTCCTGTTCTCTGAGAAGCTGTCCAACAAAACACAATTCTCTCGTAATAAGCAGCCCGACTAGCGAAGCATTTTTGTTAAACGTGTCCAAGGCAGGGATCGAACAAGACAAGACAAGGCTGCACAGTAACCGCCAAAAGCCGTTCATCGAACGCCAACGATGAACGTCGGGGAAGGGTTGTTTCTCCCTTGACTTCCCCAACGGTCTGGTGTCCGCCCTGGGTCGTGCTTTGCAGGCACACGCTAGTGTGGACCAAGGATCCCTGGACCTAGGCGCGCGGGCGCCTGATCCGCGGATCGGGGCGAGACCTGAAGCCATCGCACCCCGATTCGGCGGCGGAGCGCGTCGAACCTGCATGGAGACGCGATGGGTCGCTCATCCACGCGCCCCAGTCCATGTCTGCGCCTCTCCTCGCCCGCTGTCGGCCCCCCCTGGGCCGAGAACGGCCCCCCCTACGCCCCCCCCCCCTCCCCCGGAGAGGGCCGAAAACAGCCGAAGGGCCGGCTGTTGCTCGACTTTGCTCGAGGAGAGGGAGGAGGAGGAGGAGGAGGAGGAGGAGGAGGAGGAGGAGGAGGAGGAGGAGGAGGAGGAGTCCAGCTTGTTCTTGTTCCACGGCTTGTGGGCGATGGAGGCGGGGTTGTTCCACGCGCGCAGGCAGTCGTACAGCGACACCAGGCACGGCATCGCTTCGGCGCGGCGAGGCGGGGCGGCTCCCGGGGAGGCGGTTGGAAGGGAGCTGCACGGGATGTCGCTCGAGCGCCCCGAGCCGAAACCGCATGATTGCGAGGAGGACGGGGACAGGCGGAAGCAGGGCTCGGAGGAAGGGCCCCTCCTCCTCCTCCTCCACCTCCTCCTCCACTCCCTGGTACCCATGCTCCTGCTCGCGCTGTGCCCGCGCTGCTCCTTCTCGTGTTTTTGCTGCTGCTGCCGCTCATCCTGCTCTTGCTCCATCGCCTGCCCTCCCAATCCAGTCCTCCCCGTCGCACCACTACGCGTGTCGGTAGGGCGGGCGGGGCGTGTCGACTGGCAAGTCCCCGCCAACTACGACCCTGAAGCATGAAAGTTCCAAAAGCTGCAAAGATGGGGGGCCAATGGTGCTCAAGGTGTGGCGCTCGCCTTGGTGCCGCGCCGATCTGCCCTAAACGGTTCTTTACAGCTACAGCGATGGAGGGCGAACGGTTTTCGAAATGTGGTTCTCGTCTCACCTCGCCGCGCAAATTCGTCTCACAAGCTTCTAGTAGATATGATGGCGGAGGGCGGATGATGTTTCCTCATGCACCTGGAGAGCTCAAAGGCTACAAGGATGAAGTGCTAAATTGGCAGATCGGCGGGGACGATGGCTCCAAGAGGCCCCCGAGAGGCCTCCAAGACGGCCCAAATGGCCTCCAAGAGGTCCTTCAGGAGGGACCACTGGCCATCGCTCGGACGTCCATTCCCTGTGTTATTTTTGTCGGTTTCGTGCGTGGTTTTTTCCCTAAATAATCAAGGATGCTCCTCGACGGTCCTCGCCGAAGGAAAAATGCACACGTCCGAGCGATGCCAAGACCAATGAGGCCAAGAGCATGTGTTGTGTTTAGGTTCGTTGTCAGATGTTGGCATCTGTTTCTTTTCGGCCTTCCGGCAGCCCAAGACGGCCCAAGAGGCCCGCAAGATCGCCTCAAGATGGCCCTAAAGGCCTTCAAGATGACCTCTGTGATGGCCCAAGTGGTCTCCAGAACGGCCCAAGAGGCCTCCAAGTTCGCCCAAGATGGTTCAACATGGCCCCCAAGACGGCCCAAGAGGGTCCAAGATGGTCTCCAAGACGGCGCAAGAAGGGTCCGAGATGCCTCCAAGTTCGCCAAAGAAGCCTCTAAGATGGCCCAAGACGGCCCAAGGAGCCCCTAACCAGCATCTACGACGGCCCAAGAGGCCTCCAAGAGGTTCCCAGGAGGGCCCGAAGAGGCCAAAATCATTCGGTTTCTTTAGGTTCTGGAAAGATGTCGGCACTTGCTTCTTTTCGGCCTTCCGACGGCCAAGCGGGTGCGTGCAGTGGCACGTCCCGGACGGTGCGCGTGTATGGCTTGTTAGAACGATGCGACTACTCGCTCTAGTAAGAGGTGGCTCAAGAGGCTCCCAGGAGGCCTCATTCTCCTCTTTCTCCTCATCCTGATCCTGGGCCTCATGCTCCTCCAAGTGTTCCCCGAAAAGTTTCCACTGCGGCTCGGGGAACACCTTCGACTACGGTTCCCCGAAGGGTTTCCACTGAAAGCTTATCCAAACTCTGGGCCCAAACGTTTGGCCATAGAGGCGCTTTTCAAAAAGGCAGGGGGCGGCGGCGATTCGCCGCAGGCGCCTTCGATAGCACTGCAGCGGCGTTTGCCTCAAGCAGCTCGGTACAGAGCAGGAGATCATGGATGTTGTCATTATTGGTGCTGCTGATGCTGTTGGTGATTGTGGTGTTGTCGACGACTACAGTGCGGGCGCGGCCGCAAGAAACCCTCGCAAGGAACTCAACCCTGAGAACCCGTGCGCGAGGTGCACCTGATGGGAAACCTGGAGCACCCTGAACGCAGCAGCTCCTTCAACGGCTGCGGGAAGTCACCGCGCAGCGCGAGGAGCGAAGAAACCCAGGATACCCTGACGAAAAGCAGATGGTTTCTTGATGCGCGCCCCCACTGTATGGTGCAGATGTCGACGAAATCAGTGCGAGTGCCACTGATAGCTCGGAACAATTTCTCCCCACGCCACACCAAGGCCCCAAGAACAGTCGAAACAAAAAACAGCACCCTCCGCGCCCAACCCAGTCCGCCTCAGCGGAAGTGTGGTCCAAACGCCCCCCCCCTCCCATAAAATCAGAAAAAAAGCTCGCGCCAGGGGAGGGGGCTAGGGTAATCCGCTCCTGCGGCCCCAGAGCCTGTGGAGGCCTTTGCGCGTGGACCTCACAGGGGCACCGGGCGGGGTCTACAGCCACGCAGGCGGACCCCTCGTGCGCGGACCTCCAAGGGAGGAAGATGAGGAGGAGGAGGAGGAGGAGGAGGAGGAGGAGGAGGAGGACGAGGAGGAGGAGGAGGAGGAGGAGGAGGAGGAGGAGGACGACGACGACGAGGAGTTGGAGGGGGTTTCGAGCAGAAGGTCGTGAGGATGAGGGGCAGGCGGGGCCAACAACCGTGCGCGCAAGAAAAAAATACATCTCCCGGGCCTCCTCGCCCCGCCTGGGCTGCCCAACCGCCCTCATCGCCTCCCTTCCTCCTTCCTCCGCCCTCATCTCCTCCCTCTCCCTCCCTCTCTCCTGTTTTTTACCTACTCCACTCCCCAATTCCTCACTCCCTCTCCGCGCCCCCCAAGTCGTGGATAGCCCCACGCAAAGGCGAGCATGCGGCATTCCACGCCTCAGTCGGGGGGCCTCGCCGAAGACATGGGCCACTAGAGCCCCCTTGGGCTGTACGCCCCGGTCGGCGCCAGGGGTCCCGACCCCTTCCCTGGGGCCAGCCTGTCGCCACCCGATCTATTCGTGAGGGCCCGAGGGCCCTGCGGGGGGGGCCCAGGGGCTGAAACCGAGGGAACACGCTCGGATTAGAATGAAGGGGCCCTGGGACACACAAAAAAATACACACAAATAAATAGACTCCCCATATTTTCCCATATGTTCTAAGTTTTTGTCTTCCCCCCCACTTCCCATATTTTCCCATATTCTCCTGGGAATCGGCGAAAAATTGTGCCTCCTGATGGAAGCTGATCGTCCGAGGTCTGGAAAAACGCTCGCCCCTCCAACCCCGCTGGTGAGTCCCAACTGGCCTCGGCAGGCCCCCCGAGCAGCCCCAGCTGGCCTCAGTAGGATCCCTCCGAGGAGTCCAGGCCGGACGCAACACCTCAACCCTGGGGCGCGGAGCTCCCAAGGGGCGCCGCTGGAGGCGGCGCCAGGGCGTCGAGACCGCCCCAGGCTACTCGTGGGGCATGTTCAGCTGGGACTGCCTGGGGGAGGCCTACTCTGAGGCTAGCCGGCACTACCTGGGCGGGGGAGGTGCCTGGGCGCATCTCCTCAGAGCCTCACCCTGAGATCCGACCTTGCGAACAAATCGCAGCATCGCGGGACATCGTGCACAGAGCCCCGAGACTCCGCCGCTCTGCGCCGCGCTGCGAGCCGCATCGATCTGGGAGGGCCCTGGGCCTCGAAGCCGGGTGAGAAAACGCCCGGCTGCAAACAATGGAGAGACGCCAGGATCTGCAGCAAAAGTGAAGGGGCCCAAGGACACACGAATAAATACACACAAATAAAAATATCCCCCATATTCTTCCATATTTTCTGGGTGTCTGTCTTCCCCCCCACTTCCCATATTTTCCCACATTTTCCGGGGAATCGACGATTAATTGTGTCTGTGTGTTTCTTTTCCTCCTGGAAAAATCCCGCTGGCGCTCCCTCTGCCAGCACCCCCCCGGCGGCGGCGCCCTGGGCGGACGAAGTTCGGCACTATCACCGACCTCGGCCGCTGCGCGCGGCCCGCCCGCGCCGGCCGCGAGCGCCTCCAGGGCAGGAGCAGGCTGCTCGCCCTGAGGCGGGGGTTTGGATTTCGGCGCTGGTGAAGCTGGCGGAGCGTACAAGGGGGAAGGTGGGGGCAAGGCTTCTTAAAAGGAGGCTGCTTCCCAGAAGGAACGAAACATACGTATCTATATATATATATACACATCTATATATATATATACATATATATGTGTATATAGACCTACACATACAAACATACACACCTACATACCAACATACATACAGACCTACACGCATGCATGCATGTATGTATGCATGCATGCATGCATGCATGCATGCATGCATTCATATATACATGCATACATGCACGCATGACTGGCCACATGTGCATTTGTAAACATACATATAGATGTACGCTTACACTGCAAACAATTGCAACACATATGTGCGTAGGTTTGGTTGTAGTTACGTGTGTAGGTGTCTGTATATATATATATATGCATGAGTGTATATAACTATGCATGCATGTATGTATGTGTATGTATGAATGTGTGCATGTATCCTTGTCTGCACGTATGTATACCTGTCTGTCTGTATGTGTGTATGTAGGAATGTGTGTAAACGTGCACGTGCGTTTGTGTGTGTACGTATGGATGTACGTATAGATGTATGTACTATACATATATGTCTCAATCGATGTATGCATGTGTATATGCATGGTCGTATGTACGTGTACATGCATGTGTGCGTGTATGTGTGTTCGCATGTACGCATGTGTGTACGAATATATGTATATATATGCATGCATGTATGTGTGAATGGATGGCTGAATGTGTGTATATATATATATATATATGTATGTGTAAGGCCCGAGCCTTCCAAGAAGCAGGGGCGTTTCTAAAAAGCCTTCCCCCCTCCCCTGCTCTCTCTGGGCGTAGCTGGATGAAGCCTGAAGCCCGTCAGCTGAGGCCGGCACACAACTCACAGAACATCAGTCAGACGAAAGGCACTGCACGGGCACCTAAGGAGCTCTGAGCACAGCCATGTGCACGATCGTGGCCGCCTGGACCTAAAATGTAGATGTCGCTGGGGCGAGAGCACGACTCCTGAATACATTATGAGGAAGTCTCCACAGACACAGCTGCCGGACCAGGCGGTCCAGGGCTATAGGTCCCCATGTTGTTCTCTCCTGTGGTCCTCTTCGACATATGACAGAATCCTCCAGCAAAACACAATTAGGGAACAACCCTGGGATCCTGGCGCTTCGATTGATTCGAACCAGGCGTTTTCGCCAAGTCCCGGGCCCCAGGACCCTCACAGTGAAATTCGGCTCGGAAAACGGCGCAGAAAGTAGGGTCCAGGGCTCTGGTCGTGATTTTTCACGATGTTGTGTTTCTGTTTTGCTACGTCGGATCTCAGGGGGGGCAGGCGGGGAAGAACCCAGACCCCTTCGGGTCATGGAAAAAACATGGCCCGGACCCCCTCGGGTCATGCAACAAATATGGCGGTCATTGTTTCGTTACGTTGGCTTCTGGGGGGTCTTGCCAGGCCTCGCGCTCGTCAGAAAAGGACCCAGGATAAAAAGCTGGTGCCCTGGACGGGGTCCAGACCCGGGGGTCCACGCTATGAAAAGAATCACTGCGTCGGGGTCTGGAAAGAGTGGTCCTTCGTTCGCGAGCGTACCTCCTCATCGGGCCCAACGGGCCCAACGGGCCCAACGGGCCAAAGGCGTGCTAAAATCATCGGTAGCAGCTTTAGAATACTTCTAGTTCGCGCGCGCTTGGCTGCCCCTGGGAGTCCTCAGACGAAAAATACCCCATGCAAATCCCGGGCCGTTCCCGGGCGGTCCCCGTCGCGGATGCCGGAACTCCTGGGGGCTGCCTTCAGGGCTTTAAAGAGCGTCTCAAGAGGGTCCCTAGGCGGCCTAAGAGGGCCCAGTCACCAAAAGCGGGTCCAATATACCAAAGATCCAAGATAGCCTCCAGATGGCTTCAACAGCCTCCTAGACGCTCGAAGCTGCCTCCACGACCACTCCCAAGAAGCCCCTTAGAGGCAGATTTGCCATTGGATTTTTCCCTACCTAGGCTCTGCCTAGAAGGGTTCTTACTCTCTAGCTTAAAAGGGGCCAGGCAGTGCTACACGCCCCGGGCGGTTCCCCCAGTCCCCGCCCCGCGGTTCCCCCAGTCCCCTGGGAGCTTTAGCCTTAGCTTTAGCTGTAGCTTAGCTTTAGCTTTAGCTCTAGCTGTAGCTTAGCTTTAGCTTAGCTTTAGCTTAGTGTTAGCTTAGCTTTAGCTTAGCTTCAGCTTAGTGTTAACTTAGCTTTAGCTTAGCTTTAGCTTAGCCTTAGCTTAGTTTTAGCGTAGCTTTAGCTTAGCTTTAGCTTAGCTTTAGCTTAGCTGTACCTTAGATTTGGCTTAGCTTCAGCTTAGATTTAGCTTAGCTTTAGCTTATTGTTAGATTAGCTGTAGCTTAGCTGTAGCTTAGCTTTAGCGTAGTTTTAGCTTAGCTTTAGCTTAGCTTTAGCTTAGCTTTAGCTTAGCTTCAGCTTAGTGTTAGCTTAGCTTTAGCTTAGCTTTAGCTTAGATTTAGCTTAGCTTCAGCTTAGTGTTAGCTCAGTTTTAGCTTAGTGTTAGCTTAGCTTTCGCTTAGCTATATCTTAGTTTTAGCTCTAGCTGTAGCTTAGCTTTAGTTTAGCTTTAGCTTAGATTTAGCTTAGCTTTAGCTTAGCTTCAGCTTAGTGTTAGCTCAGTTTTAGCTTAGTGTTAGCTTAGCTGTCGCTTAGCTATATCTTAGTTTTAGCGTAGCTGTAGCTTAGCTTTAGATTAGCTTTAGCTTAGATTTAGCGTAGCTTTAGCTTAGCTTTAGCTTAGCTTTAGCTTAGCTTTACCTTAGCTTTGGCTTAGCTTCAGCTTAGCTTTAGCTTAGCTTTAGCTTATTGTTAGATTAACTGTAGCTTAACTGTAGCTTAGTTTTAGCGTAGCTTTAGCTTAGCTTTAGCTTAGCTTCAGCTTAGCGTTACCTTAGATTTAGCTTAGCTTTAACTTAGCTTTAGCTTATCTAGAGCTTTAGCTTTATCTTAGCTTTAGCTTATCTAGAGCTTTAGCTTTATATTAGCTTTAGCTTAGCTTTAGCTTAGCTTTAGCTTAGCTTTAGCTTAGCTTCAGCTTAGCTTTAGCTTAGCTTTAGCTTAGATTTAGCTTAGCTTCAGCTTAGCTTTAGCTTAGCTTTAGCTTAGTGTTGGCTTAGCCTTAGCTTAGCTTTAGCTTAGCTTTACTGCTACTACTAATGCTGTTTTCCTAGGGGGTCCAACTCCTAGGTAGGGTCGCATTGGGATAATTCAATGTTTTAGCGTTCTCGCATTTTCGGCCTCCGACGCTCTGAGACGGCCTAAGATGCCCCTAGGATCGCTCCAAGACGGCCCATTCAGCCTCCAAGAGAGCCCCAAAACGGCTCACGGGGACTCCAAGAAGGCCCAAGTTTTTCCGAAGACGGCCCTGGAGAGCCCTAAGACACCTTCAGAAGACCCCATCGAGGGGAAGCCCCAAATGACATTTCGAGCGTTCGGCGTCAAAATCGCCCCCAGAGCCCCCCCCCCCCCAGGCAACCGAAGAGCTCTCAATGGGCCTTCGGCCTCCAAATTGCCCCCAGAGCCTTCCCCCCCAGGCCTCCCAGGAGTTCCCAATAGGCCTCACGAGGCTCCAAAGACGCGCCCAGGAGGCCGCAAAAGGCCTCCAAAAAAGCTCCTCAGAAGCTCCAAGAACCCTTCGAGCCCTCGGCCCCAAGAGGCGTCCAGGCTGCCCCAAGCGGGACCCAAAAAGCCCCCCAAGAGGGTCCAAGAGGCCCCCAAGAGGCGCCAAGAGAGCTCCAAGAGGCATCCAAGGCGCCCCAAGGAGCCCCTGAAACTGCTACACAGGAGCCCCCAAGAACCCTCCAAAGAGACACCAAAAAGCATCCGTGAGGACTCTCACCCACAGCCGCAGCAACGCCGACCAGCAGCGCCGCATGGCCCGAAAACGCGCACGCAAACGCCAACGATGGCACAATACGGGCCCGCGGAATGAGCGAGCGGGGGGGCAAGCACTTCTTTTGTCAAGCGGACTCTGACAGGCATGGGGGCGAGCGGGCCCTATCAGGGCTTGCTGGGCGGGCGGAGCCTGACCGGCGGGTCTGGCGAGCGGGGCATTGAAGCGGGAGGGCGAGCTTCCGATCAAGCGAATGCGGGACCCTGGCGGGCAGGTCGGGCAAGCGGACTCTATAACAGGCGCCTCGGGCGAGCGGACCCTGACAGGCGGGCCTGACGGGCGGGCCGTAATGGGCTGGTGCGGCGGGACCTGTGAGCGGCCAGGCTTCCAAGCAAGCGACGCTAACATTACGGGCGAGCCGGGCGGGCGGACGCTACAAGACGGGTTGGGCGGGAGGGCCCTAACGGGCTGTGGCATCGAAGCGGACTTCGGACACTGTGAAGAGGTCTCAGGCAAGAGCACCCGACCGGAGTATACTGTGAAGAAGACTCGTGCGAGAGCCCGACCCTTGGCGTCGAGAGCGCGGCACGTTGGTAAAGTGTGGGCAAACCCCAGCGACAGCGCGTGTGCGGAATACGTGCTTGCCAGCGTGGACCCACACACACACACAAAGTTCTTGCACTGTGGATGTATAAGCTGTGTGGCGTAGGGTATGTCGCTCACGGTATGTGGAGCACCCTGGGAGGTGCAAGCTGTGCGCCGTAAGCTACATGGTCAAGCGGTGTGGTACAAGCCACGTGGTGCTAGCCCTGTCGAGCAGGGCACGCGGTGCCAGCGACGGCATGGAAGCGGCGGAGGCTACGATGCGCCACCTGTGCGTGGTGCAGCGCCTGTGGTGCAGCCCGTGTGCCGTAGGCTGCGCGACGCAGGCCGTGCGGCAAAAGCTGCGCGGTGATAGCTGCGCCGTGCAGCGCACGCCGCAGCCGAGGCGCACGAGGCGCACGCCGGGCGCCTCGCGAGGGCGCCCCGCGCGAGCGGGCGCCGAGGGCGACACCTCGGCTCCGCGAGGCAGGCGCGCGACGCGCCCACGAGCGGCCACGGGGCGAGACCTCGACACACACACGCACACACACACACACATACACACACACACACACACACACACACACACACACACACACACACACGCGCGAGGCGGGCACGAGGGCGGCACCTCGGCGCGCCCAAGCCGGCGCACGAGGCGCCCGGGAGGCGGCCACGAGGCGCCGACGGGCGGGCCCTGGGCAAAACCTCGGCGCGCACACACGCACACACACACACACTTTTCTTTGCTGGCTCGAGGAGGTCGCCCCGTGGCTGAAGGAAGAAGAGGGCAGCAGCAGGGGAGGGGAGGGGAGGGAAGAGAAGGCAGCAGCAGAAGCACGCAGTGCTAGCACGCACACACACAAGCCCACTCACGAGGCGCCTACGCATCGCTCAAGGGCGGGTACGATGCAGAACCTCGGCACGCCCACCCAGCACGAGGCGCTCACGAGGCGCCCACGGGCGCCGACCAGCAGGGCACCAGCCGAAGGTTTGCCTGACTTGTCGTCGTCGTCGTTGTCGTCGTCGTCGTCTTCGTCGTCGTCGTTAGCGCAGTCTCTGGGTCCCCTTCCTCCAGCGCGCCAGACACAGCGAAACCGAACCAGAACCTCAAGCGCGCCAGCCAAAGCGAAACCAAACCGAACTTGAGCGAAGTTGTATTGGACTCGAAGAGAAGCCCCTTCCCTTTGATCCTTTTCCCCAAGGGGTGGGGGGGTTAAGTGGTGGGGGGCCCCAGGTCAGAATACCATTTCCCCATGGCGGTCCCCGGTCCGAAACAACCCCAGGAGGGGCCAAGAATGCCCCAAGAGGCTCCCAGAACGGCCCAAGAGGGCCCCGCATCGCAGAACGATTGGTCCTAGACGCCACAGATGGCATCCAGACCGCCCAAGAGGCCTCCAAGACGCCCCGACAATCTTCAAGAGCCCTCCCAAGATACCCCCGCGAAGCCAAACTCATTGAGTGTCCCACATTCGGGCATTCTCGCCTCCACGGCCTCCCGACATTCCTCCTCGGTTTTCCCCCCCTCCTCCTTCTCCTCCTCCTCCTCATCCTCCTCCTCATCCTCGTTTGGCTCCTCGTCCTTAGCCCGCTCCTCATCCTTCTTCCTCCGCTTCCTCATCCTTCTCTTCCTCCTCCCCCTCCTCCTTCTCTTCTCCTCCTCTTCTCCTCTTCTACTCTTTTTCACTTCTCATTTCCTCCTCCTCCCCTTTTCCTCCTCCTCCTCCTCCTCCTCCTCGGCTCCTCCTCCTCGGCTCCCCCTGTTTCTCCTCATCCTCCTCCTCCTCCAAACATTCTTCCTCGGTTTCCCCTCCTCCCCCGCGTCCTCCCCCTCCTGCAGCCGAAAGAGAGAGAGAGAGAGAGAGAGAAAGAGAGAGAGAGAGAGAGAGAGGGGACAGACGCGGGCCAGCAAGCAGCAGCAAGGGGCGAGGCAGTCCTGACCAGGAGCCGCACAGAACCGACAAGGGGGAGACGAAGGGGGAGGGAGGAGAGAGCAGGAAGGAATCGGGAGGCGGAGGAGACGGGCGCGCAGCGGGGAGGTGTGCGCCATCACCCACCCACCCCCTTTAGGCGCGCGCGCGCGCAACTGGCCAGGTCCACAGGCTGGCGGGGAGGAAAGAACGGCAGGCACGAGGCAAGCACATGGAGGCGTCACAGGCGCGCGAGGGCGGCCAGCACGTCAGGGAGGGGCTTCCTCCTCCTCCTCCTCCTGCTCCTGCTCCTGCTCGTCCTCCTCCTCCTCCTCCTCCTGCCCCTCCTCCTCCCCGCTTTTCCTCCGCCTTCTCCTCCTGCTCCTGCTCTTCCTCCTCCTCCTGCTCCTCGATCCTCCTCCTCCTCATCCTCCTCCTGTTGGCTCATGTTGGCTTCGACGCCGAATGTTACCGCTGGCAGAG
>CAUYUJ010022503.1:520771-545771 GCA_963575745.1 Prorocentrum cordatum
ACTACTACTACTACTACAACAACTACTGCTACTACTACTACTACGAGTATCACTGCTACCAATCCGTTTACTATTAGGACTGGTCCTGGTCGGGGTGAACGCTGCTTGTCGGCAGTGCAACACAAGCGTGGAATGTAAGACGTGCGGGCTCGAATTCGGTTTGGAATCTGGTCCGGCAAAGAGAATTTCAGTACATCAACCACACAATACAAACACACTACACATAACATAAAACTGCAATTCAACACGCGTGCAATGCATACGCGAACGGCAATACAACGCACATGCGACACCCTACACATACACCGCACGTGCAACACAAATGGGAAACGCAAGCAACACATCCACACAATAACACAACGCACCTGCAGTGCACATGCGATGAACATGCAATGCGCGCGCAATACAATGAAAACAATTTCGCACGCTGCTGACGTTTCGATCTGCGCCGTTCCTGATAGAATCGCTGCAATCCGTGGTTCGACCGGAATGTAAGTCTGATTTGAACCCCCACGGATTCCTCCAAATCCAGCGGGTTCCTTCCCCGATTCCTCAGGATGCCTGAGGACTCGTCGGGATTCTTCTGGTTTCCCCAATCCCGCGAAGATCCCGTGATATCCTTCAGACTCCGTCAGGACTCCGCGCAGTCCCTTCAAATTCCGCGGGGTCGTCGAGGGTGTCTCAAGACCTCCCATAATTTCTTCAAGGTCATTCGCGATTCCTCCGGTTACCTGAAAATTTCTCAGATTGTCTTCGGTTTACGCGTCGTTTCCTTTTCATGTCTCAGCACTCGTCAGGAAACCCTCGGGGGTCGCCAGGATACCAGGAGACTCCGGAAGGGTCCCTCAGGACCCCCCCCCCGCCCCACCCCGCCCCGAGGATCTTCAAACTTCCAAATGAGCCTGCAGACTCAAGACGGGATCCAAGAAGGCCCCCCAAGCTCCTGGAGGAACCATCAGGATTCCTCATCATTCAATTGGACATATTGCATCCGCAAGACTCTTTCGGCAGTCCTCAAGGGCCCCTTCAGCGACCGCGCGATTCCCTGAGAAACTTGCGGGGTTATTGGGATCAGCGGATTCCCCTGGGGGCCCTGGGGCCCAGAAAGAAGCCGCTGGATTCCCTCGGGGATCCTGCAGGTTCTGTCGGGGACCTCGCGGGGCTTTCCGGGAGGTCACAATGCGCGATCGGGAATCATCGGGCCCCTGTAGGAACCGCTTGGGTTACAGATGGGATTGCCTGGAATGCTCCAGGGCCCACGAGACCGCCAGTGGAATCCTGGGGAGCCTCCTCCATAACAGAAGAGCTTCCTTCTCTAGGCCCGAGGCGGCAAACCATCAACTCGCAGCCTGGGGTGCCCGAAGAACACTGGCGAATCCTAAGGATCCCGCGGGATCCCGAGGCATCCCGAGGACCCCCCAGGGAGCTCATGGAACCCGAATGAAGCCGGATGAGTCCTTAAGGACGGATCTGAGAAGAGGGAGACGACAGTCCTCCATGTTTTAAATTCTTCGGGGCTCGTCAGAATTCACCACGACCCCGCGCTGTCCCTGAGAGGCCTCCGGACGGGCTCAGGGCAAGATGATGAACGCCGCAGAGCGCTGCTCCGACCCCTGTCAGAAGAACCGACCAGGGAGGACTTAAAACATCATTAGCCTGGCGAAAGACCCAACCATATGCAGTTGCGAGCACCGCAATTTTGCATATCTTCTTCGGTGGCGCTCCCGATGGAGCCACGAACCGCATGAGGGGCGCGCCGAACTGTGGCGGGGTGCACGACTCAAAGGAATACGATAGGTCGAATTACGAGAAACTGAACGCGGGTGAATCAGAGCGCGAGTGAGTCCGAGTGTGAATGAGTCTGCGCGCGAGTGAGTATATTGGCGCGGGTACGATCATAGCTACGCCTAATGTACATGCATATGAATGCGAATGGTCCGGTAATAGCTAGACGCGGGGGCGCAGTGGCTCGCCCAACTCAGTTGCGCGCGAGCTCGGGCGCGTAGCAGTGCTTGAAATGTTCGAGGTCCGAGTGGGTGCTGAACGCGGACCTGCCAAACCGCGCCGCGAACTGAGACAAGTCCGCCACCGCGCCGCAGCGGCGGGCAATTTGACCGCGGGCCCTGCCGAGTCCTCAATGCTGCATGCGTCGACAGGCCGCTGGTGCCCGCGCCCGCAGACCCCCCCCCCCGCTACCCGAATTTCCATGCGACCCCGAGAGGATTCCGACCGTCGCCCCCTAGGCAGCGATGCGCCCCCCGAGGCGCTGCCCGCGGAGATTTCCGCACGAAACAAGCGCGTTGACGGAGGAGCCGGAGGCCAGCAGATAATCCAGGAAGTCACGGGACCGCAGTCGCCGATACAAACGCGAAAAGGCAATCACCGAAGTCATGGACGAGCCATCGGCGCCCGCGGGAGCAGGCGTCTGCCCCCAGACGCCCCAAGTCAACGGCGTGACCTCGTGCAGCCGCATGACGCGCATGGCCGAAAGGGCTGTCTGTTCCTGCCCCAGGAGGCGCTGCGCCGTGCTGCGACCCCGCTTTGGCCGCCGCGCCTGAGGGGTCACCTTCTGGTTGAGGAATGCGCAGCGCGCTGACCAGTCAACCCGCTCACCGCCTCTCCGCACCGAGGTGCTCCGCGCGACGACGTCCGGAGCATCGAGCACGGCGCGCCGTTGGTCCCCACCCAGGCTGGACACCACGGGCCCTTAGAAAAGTCTTCCTGACTCGCAGTGCACCCGAAGCGCAGCGCCCCCGTGGTCGGCGAAGAAATGGCTGAGATCGTCGCCGCAAATATTTTCATCGCCGCCTGCGCAATCAGGCTGATCCTGCTGCTGCCGTTCTTCCGAAGGAAACGATGCATGGCAATCGGGGCAAGCGACGTGCATCTTTTTAGCTCTCTTTTCCGCGGCCTTCCGGGGCAGGCGCGGGGCCCGCTTCGGCCCCCGGCGCGGCTGACGACGAGGGTGCCCCGCCAGTCGTGCTCGCACGCGCATCAACGACGCACAACGCAAACACCTGTTCCACTGTCTTGGGCTTCGCCCCGGACGGAGCTAGAAGCGCAGAAGCGTCGACCACGCTCATGCAAGAATTGTTCGCCCGAGCGATGGCGGCCACCGCGCGAAGTGCCGCGCCCAGCCCCTCTGACCCACGGCAGTAATAAACCGAGTCCCGCAACGCACTGAATCTCAACAAATGCTTACGATCATTAAAGCATTCCCACTGCCAGCGGGAAGATTGGGGCCCGTCAGAGTCCACGATCAGATCAGCATTGCACACCGGGCAAGGCGGTTGCTTCGTCCACTGGCGCAGGTCCAACATGGCCTGCGTCACCTGCTCCTTCGACGCATCGGGGCACGCACTAGGAGACAACATTGCCGAAGCATCCCGCACATGGCTGCTTGCCCCTGGCAGGGGCACCCAAAGCCACTGACGAGGGCGCGCGATCAGCACGCAAAATGCCAAAACACAGTTGCAACGCCAAACGAATAACACCAAAACTGAGCAGGTAACAGTTGTGGTGGTACAGCGGCGCCGCTTCAAATGCACTGGCTCGGAGGCGTTCTGGGCAGCAGCACGGGCGGCGACGCACGCCGGCAACATGACGAAGACAGACAGATTGTGGCCGGCCGCCGCACATGCAACGAATACCAGCACAGGGAGAAGCAATGTCACAACTCGGCGCAATGTCCAATGATGCGCCGGACCGATGGTCCATAGGCAAATGGAATACCCGATTTGGTATTTGACGGAGACACCGGAGCACGGCACAGCACGACGCAGCGTAGCGTAGAACACTAAGCGCAGCAAGGGAAACAATATTCATCAGTTTCCTCTTGGTGCTGCTCCTCCTCATCTTCCTCCCCCTCCCCCCTCCCTCCTTCGCCACTCCCTCTCCTCTCTGTTCCATCCACCGCCCGCAGTGGCATCCTCGACAAAATGGCGGTCCAGCTTCGGAGCCGAAGGCTGATATATCGGCCACCGTGCCTCAAAGGCGCGGTCTCGGGACCTTCGAACATCTCCAGCGGCCCCCCTCGGTTTCCGCAGCTCCCCGAACCCCCCCCGAACCCCGGGGCGTCCTCCAGAAGCTCATGTATCTAAAAAGGGCCCCATGACGGTTCAAGATGGCGTCCAAATCGGGTAATGTACTCCAAGGTATACATCCTAGAGGGTAGGTGAGAAATCCTCGTCGACCGTGGTTCATTATCAAGGAATGATAAACCTAGGTTCGGTATCTTCAGATGATACCCTGTGGTTGATTGTGTTGTGGAAAGATCAAGCTGAGCCCCCCCCCGGCTGAATCATTATCTTTCCGGAATAATCAACCGAAAACTACTATTCCAACATAATGGACCACGGTTTATTTCAATCCGGTCACCATTCTCTAACACCCCCTCCCGGCTGAATCATTATCATTCCAGAATAATTAACCCGGGGTCAACATTCCGGAAACATTATGAACCCAGGTGGACTATTTCCTGCAGGTCATGAGCCTGGGTCAATATTCCAACATGAAAAACCTGGTGCGGCACCCAGGCGTTGGGGGGAAAATAAGCAAATTATTATCATTCCGGAATTGCAAAAACCGGGTTCACTATTCCCGGGACGTTATAAACCCTGGTCATTATTCCCAACATATCATAAACCCAGGTTAACATCTTTTTGGGATCGGTAGGCCCAGAACATTATAAACCAGGGTTTATAATGTTCCGGGGGGAACAGTATATATGAACCCCCAATCAATATTTCCGGAACATTAAAGCCCAGGTTCATAATGTTCCGGGGGAGACATTCTGAACCCTGGTCAATAATCCCGGAAAATTATAAACCCAGGTTAGTATTTATTTTGGATCCATCCTGCTCCAACACGGCTCCATACTGCCAAGGGCGGTGGCCGTGCCAAGAAGGCCCCAAGACGATTCCAACCGACTGCCTGAGACGGGACCGAGGGCGCCCCCCCAGAAACTTCCGCAGGACGTCCCCGGAAACCACAATGCGGTCCGAGATGCGCTACAAAGACCCCATGACGGTCCAAGATGGCATCCTAAAGGGGTAAGATACTCCAAGATGCAATCCAAGATCGCCCCAAATGGCCAGGGGGGCGGTCGCCAAGAAGGCTCCAGGGGGATTCCAGCCAGCAGCCTCAAACGGCCCCGGGAGTCCACAGCATAGCACCGAGGATTCCTCAACAGCTTGGGGAGCACCTAGCCCCGACAGGGAGGGCGGCGGTGGTCCGTCGGCAGGCGAAGCAGCACACGACATGCCACAAGTCGACGCGTTCGAGAAAAACGTGCTCGACTCCATGCCAGAAAATTACCCGGGGACGTACCGAAACCCTTGTGTACCTGAGGCGACTATGCCCCGACCGCCGGCGATGCATCGGCGCCGTCGGCGTGAGAAAAAAAACCCACGTCGAGCCGCGTCGCCGACGCATCGGCGATGCGGCGCGATTCCCCCTGCCCCATCTGCTAGGACCCCACGTGGGAGGCCCAGACTAGGGAGGGCCAGCCCCCTCCTGCCTTCCCTCGGCGGCGGGCTTAGAGGGGGAAGTGAGGTCGTCGCGGTCGTCGCGGTCGTCGTGGTCGTCGCGGTCGTCGTGGTCGTCGCGGTCGTCGTGGTCGTCGTCGTCGTCGTCGTCGTCGTCGTCCTCGTCGTCGTCGTCGTCGTCGTCGTCGTCCTCGCCCTCGTCGTCGTCGTCGTCGTCGTCGTCGTCGTCGTCGTCGCTGCTGCCCAGGCCAGCGCCGGGGAAGCCGGGGCCCCCCAGACTAGCTCAGGCGCGGGAAAACGGATCCTACGAGCCAGCGCCAGAACCGTGGAACGACGACCTGGGCGCGGCCCAGGTAGGAGCCAGCGCCCGGGCAGACGTGACCCCCCAGAGTAGCTCAAGGGGGAAGAACAGATTCTACGAGCCTACGCTGGGGCTGCCGTGACCCCCCCCGGATCAGTTCAAGCGGCGACGACGACGCCGCCGACGACGACGACGACGACGACGACGACGACTCTCTCTCTCTCTCTCTCTCTCTCTCTTTTTTTCTCTCTCTCTCTCTCTCTCTCTCTCTCTCTCTCTCTCTCTCTTTTCCTCTCTCTCTCTCTCTCTTTATCGCTCTTTTTTTTGTCTCTTTCTCTCTCTCTCTCTCTCTCTCTCTCTCTCTTTTTCTCTTTTTCTCCTCTCACTCTTCCCTCTCCTCACTCTCTCCTCCCATCTCCTTCCTCCCCCCTCGAGGAGGAAGGGGGGGGGGGGGGGGGGGCGAACGACGACGACGGCGGCGACGGCGGCGGCGGCGGTAGCGACGACGCCGACGGCGGCGACGACGTTGGCGGCGGCGGCGATGACGACGACGACGACGACGACGACGACGCCGGCAGCGGCGGCGGCGGCGGCGAGGGATCCCCGCCAAGCGCACATCCATGTTCCATGGTCTCATGAGTCCGTTCGTACGGGTGGGAAAGCCATGAGGACACCCGTCGCTGAAGACTCCTAGACACCGGTCGGGGCCAGGCCACCGCCGCGATGGTTCGGAGTCTTTGCAGTGGATGGATGGCCCAGGCATGGACAATGACGCCGCGCGCGGGAATAGAGGAGAAAAAGGAGGCTGTCTCTCCCGTTCGCCTGCCTCCCCTGGGCGGGAGTGCAGCCTGCGCGGACGAGCAGTTCGCAAGCCCGTGTGAGGGGTGTGCCGACGTAGGCGAGGGGGACGCATGTGAACGGTGGAACTGGGGCCTTCGGTGGAGCTCCCTATGGGGCCACGAAGCGCGTGAGGGGTGTGCCGAAGTGGGTGGGGGGGACGTATGTGGACGGTGGCACTGGGGCCTTCGGTGGAGCTCCCTCTGGGGCCACCAAGCGTGTGAGGGGTGTGCCGAAGTGGGTGGGGGGGACGCATGCGGGCGGTGGCACTGGGGCCTTCGGTGGAGCTCCCTATGGGGCCACGAAACGTGTGAGGGGTGTGCCGAAGTGGGGGGGGACGCATGTGGACGGCAACTGGGGCCTTCGGTGGAGCTCCCTGTGGGGCCACGAAACGTGTGAGGGTGTGAAGGGTGTGCCGAAGTGGGTGGGGGGGACGCATGTGGACGGTGGCACTGGGGCCTTCGGTGGAGCTCCCTGTGGGGCCACGAAGCGTGTGAGGGGTGTGCCGAAGTGGGTGGGGGGGACGCATGTGGACGGTGGCACTGGGGCCTTCGGTGGAGCTCCCTCTGGGGCCATGAAACGTGTGAGGGGTGTGCCGAAGTGGGTGGGGGGGACGCATGTGGACGGTGGCACTGGGGCCTTCGGTGGAGCTCCCTATGGGGCCACGAAGCGTGTGAGGGGTGTGCCGACGTGGGTGGGGGGGACGCATGTGGACGGTGGCACTGGGGCCTTCAGTGGAGCTCCCTATGGGGCCACGAAACGTGTGAGGGGTGTGCCGAAGTGGGTGGGGGGGACGCATGTGGACGGTGGCACTGGGGCCTTCGGTGGAGCTCCCTATGGGGCCACGAAACGTGTGAGGGGTGTGCCGAAGTGGGTGGGGGGACGCATGTGGACGGTGGCACTGGGGCCTTCGGTGGAGCTCCCTATGGGGCTACCAAGCGTGTGAGAGGTGCGCCGAAGTGGGTGTGGCTGACGCATGCGATGATGGTGATGATGAGTGCCATGATGATGATGACGGCGACGATGGTGATGATGGTGATGAGGATGACGATGATGATGATGATGTTGGGAGGGGGAGGAGGGTGAGGAGGAGAGGGGAGGAAGAGGAGAACACGGGGCGACGTCTCTTCAAAACGAGGACCCAACACCACAGGACGGTTGGGAATTATTCCTTCTATTTCACCCGACTGTAGCAGTCCACACACACGATATCACGGAGGATCCAACTTAACCTCGGCTACTAGTACTAGTACTAACACTACTACTACTACTACTACTACTACTACTACTACTACTACTACTACTACTGCTGCTACTACTACTACTACTACTACTGCTCCTGCTACTGATACTGCTACTGCTACTGCTACTACTACTACTACTACTACTACTACTACTACTACTACTACTACTACTACCGACGACGACGACTGCTACGGCGACTACTACTACTACTACTACTACTACTACTAATACTACTACTACTACTACTACTACTACTACTACTACTACTACTACTACTACTACTACTTACTACTACTACTACTACTACTACTACTACTACTACTACTACTACTAATACTACTACTACTACTACTACGACTACTACTGCTACTAGTACTGCTACAGGTACTGCTGCTACTACGACTACAACTACGATTACTCCTTCTACTACTACCACTACTACTACTACTACTACTACTACTACTACTACTACTTCTACTACGACTGCTACTACTACTACTACTACTACTACTACTACTTCTACTGATACTGGCACAAACTACTACTATTACGACTACGATTACTACTACTACTGCTAACCCTGCCCAGCTGTTACTACTACTACTACTGCTACCACTACTTCTACGACTACTACTACACTACTACTACACTACTACTCCACTACTACTACTGCTATCACGACGGCGCCAACGCCGACTACTCAACTACGACTACTACTACTACTACTGCGGCTACAGCTACTACTACTACTACTACTACTACTACTACTTCTACTACTGGTACATCTGCTACTACGACGACTACTGCTACTGCTACTAGAACTACAACAAATACTACTACTACTACGTTTACGACTACGACTACAACTACGACTGCTACTACTGCTCCTGCTACCACTACTACTACTACTACTACTACTACTACTACTACTACTACTACTACTACTACTTCTACTACTGCTACTACTACTACTACTACTACTACTGCCACTACTTCTGCGGAAGCGACAACTAGGACGACTACCACTAAAACGGCTACTACTTCTACTACTACTGATACCACCGCTGATACGACTACCGCGACTACGACTACTACTACTGCTACAAGAATTTCTACGTCTACTACTCTTACGGCTACTAATGTTACTACAATTGCTGCTAAAACTACGACCCCCACTACTACTACTACCACTACTACTACTACTACTACTACTACTACTACTACTACTACTACCACAACTACTACTACTGCGACTACTAATACTACTACTACTACTACTACTACTACTACGACTACTGCTACTACTACTACTACTACTACCACTACTATGATTGCTACTACTACTATTACTACTACTACTACTACTACTACTACTACTACTACTACTACTACTACTACTACTACTACTACTACTACTACTACTACTACTACTACTACGACTACTACTCTACTACTACTACTACTACTACTACTACTACTACTACTACTACGACGACTACTGCTGCGAAAACTACTACGACTACGACTGCGGCTACTGTCGCCACCACTACTACGACGACTGCTCCTCCTACTACTACTACTACTACTACAAATACTCCAACTACTACTACCACTACTGCTACTACTACTACTACTACTACTTCTTCTTCTTCGGAGAACACGACAACTACGACTACTAGTACTACCACTTGTACTACTACTTCTACTAATACTAATAGTACAACTGCAACTACGACTACTACCACTACGACTACGGCTGCGGACACAACAACTACTACTGCTCCTACTACCCAAACTACGGCCACCACTACTACTACTACTACCACTACTACTACTACTACTACCACTACTACTACTACTACTACTACTACTACTACTGCTGCTACGACGGCTGCTACTACTACGGCTCGCACTGCTACAACTGCGACTGCGCCTACTACTAACACTACGTCTGTCACAACTCTTACTACAACTGCTACTACTACGTTTACGACTACGACTACGCCTGCTAATACTAATACTACTACAAAAACTACTACTACTACTACTACTACTACTACTACTACGGCTACGCCGACTACTACTACTACTACTGCTACTACTACTACTCCTACTACGACTACTACTACAAGATCGACTACTACGACTTCTTCTACTA
Organism: Prorocentrum cordatum; assembly: GCA_963575745.1. Lineage (NCBI taxonomy): Eukaryota > Dinophyceae > Prorocentrales > Prorocentraceae > Prorocentrum > Prorocentrum cordatum. Next base: position 530,799 of record CAUYUJ010022503.1, read on the forward strand.
CTGCTACTACAACTACGGCTCCTACTACGACTACTACTACTACTACTACTACTACTACGACTGCTCTCACCAATACTACTTCTACTTCTACTACTACTACTACTACTACCACTACTACTACAGCTGCTAATACTATTACTACGTCTACTACTGGTCATACGACCGATACTTCTACTACTCCAACTACTACTCCTGATACTACTACTATTACTACTACTACTACCACTACAACTACTACTACTACTACTACTACTACTACTACTAATGCTACTACAGCGGATACTACAACTACTAGCACCTCCACTACCACTACTCCTGCTCCGCCTACTACTACTACTACTACTACTACTACGTCTACTACAACTACGGTCACTGCTACTACTACTACTACTACTACTACTACTACGACTACTCTTACTACCACTACTACTACTACTACTACTACTACTACTATTACCACTACTGCTACTATTGCTACTACTACGGCTACTACTACTACTACTACGACCACTACTACTACTACTACTTCTGCGACTACCACTACTACTACTACTACTACTACTACTACTATTACTACTACGACTACTACTACTACTTATACTACTCGCACAACTAGTTCTATTACTACCATTACTACTACGACGTTTACTACGGCCCATATTACTACTACGACTACTACTACTACTACTACTACTACTACTACAGATACAACTATGACGACTCCAGCGACTACTATTACTACTACCAAGACGATTACAAATACTACTACCAAGACGAATACGAATCGTAGTAGTAGTACTACAACTACTACGAAAACGACCAGAACCACTGCGACCACGACGACGACTACTACTACTGTTACTACTACTACTACTACTACTACTACTACTACTACTACCAGTATCCCTTCGACTACTCACTGCATGCTACGATGTACTTCTACTACGTCTTCTCCCACTACTACTCCACTACTACGACTAAAACTACTACTACGGCTACCACTACTACTACCACTACTACTACAAGTACGACTACTACTACTACTGCTACAGCTACTAATGCTACGCTTACAACTACTGCTACTACTACTACTCCTACTACTACTACTACTACTACTACTACTACGACTACTACTAGTACTACTGCTACTACTACTACCACACTATTTCTACGACTGCTACTACTGCTACTACTACTACCCCAAGGCTACTACTACTACTGTACTACCACCACCACTACAATTACTACTACCACTACTACGACTATTACGACCACTACTGTTACAGCGTCTACTACTGCTACCACTACTACTACTACTACTACTACTACTACCACTTCTCCGACTACTAATACAAATAATACAACTACGACTACGACTACGACTACGACTACGACTACGACTACGACTACAACTACTACTACCACTACGACTACGACTGCTACGACGACTATGACTATGACTACGACTACGGCTAGGACTAAGACGACGACGTCACGACTACTACGACGACTACTACTACTACTACTACTACTACTACTACTGCTACTACTTCTACTATGGCGACTACTACTACTACTACTACTACTACTACGACTACTACTACTACTACTACGACTACTGCTATTACTACTACTACTACTACTACTAATACTACTACTACTACTACTACTACTACTACTACTACTACTACTACTACTACTACTACTACTACCACTACTACTGCTCGTACTACTAGTACCACTATTACTACTACAATTACTACTACCACTACTACTACTACTACTACTACTACTACTACTACTACTACTACTACTACTACTACTACTACTACTACTACTACTACTACTACTACTACTACAGTACTACAAGTACTACAGTACTACCAGTAATACTACTACTACTACTACCACTACTACTACTACTACTACTACTACTACTACTACTACTACTACTACGACTACTACCACTACTACTACTACTACTACTCCTACTACTACTACTACTACTACTACGACTACTACTACTACTACTACTACTGCTACTACTACTACTACTACGACTACTACTACGACTACTACTACTACTACTACTACTACTACTACTACTACTGCGACCACCCCTTTCACCATCCTCCTCCTGCTCTTACTCCTTATATTTTCCTCATACTCCCCGACCCCGTGTCTGTCCTCGTCGTCGTCGTCCTCCTCCTCCTCGTTCATCTCGTCATTCCGCCCCCTCCTTTGCCTCGCCCTCGCCCACGTCAGGCCTCGGATTCTCCCCTCCGGCCGCCGCGAAACCCGCGCCTCGCCTCTCACGGGGACGCGCTCGCGCAGCTCGCGCAGCGTGGAACGCGGCGTCTGGTTCAGGATCCCCGTCTGCGGGCCTGACGCGGAACCGTCGCGGGACTGTATCGAACCAAATCGTATTGATGATCATTCTGGCGATGGTGTATTAATTGCACTCGTATGCGATGGAGTGGGGGGGGCGGCCACCAATCCTGCCATTTCCTGTTACTGCACGCCGTCGTGCAACAAGGAACTGGGCATCTAACGGGTTGGAAAAGGGAGGGGGCAGTTCTTAATTTTTATTTAAAGCGCTGGGGATGTCTCGCCCGTTTGCCGGCTTCCGCCCGTGACCCGACCGGAACAATCTGAGAGCGGCACCCCGGAGAGTGGACGTTAAGCGGACGAAAGCGTGATATCGAGTTACTCCGCACAAAGAGAGCTTAAACAGCAGAGGCGCATGAGAATACACATGGCGAGTCGATGCTGAACTGGCCGTGCTTGGTGTGGGTATGGCACGGCACGGCGAGCCACCTTTCTCACACCTGGAACACAGGCACGGCACGGCTGTCGCACTGCAACACCTAGCCGCGGCACGGCGCGGCACACCTAACCAATGGCACGGCGCGGCGCGGCAAGCGGGCACGCCGCGCGGCACCGCACGGCACGCTTCTACGCACTCTAGCGCCCATTCACGGCACGGTGCGGCAAGCGGGCACGACACAGCCCAGCACGACGGGCACGACACCGCCGGGCACGGTGCGGCAAGCGGGCACGACAGCGGCACACTTGAATCACTTACGCAATGCAGCCCCCTTACAACATACGCTGATTCCCGGCGGGGGCGGGTGCAATCCCGTGCCCTCCGCTGACTGACAGAACTGAACTGCACTGACTAAACTGGAAGGGCACTCTTGACAACATTGCAAACCACTCGCGGGAGCAACCACAACCACAACCAGGCGACACATGTCCACCCGCCCGCGGGAGCAACCGCAACCAGGAGACACATTTCAACCCGCCCAAAGGCGCAATTGCAATCGCAATGGCAACCAAATGACACAGTTCAACCCGCCCGCGGGCGCGCACCCGCAACCGCAACCAACCAACACACTACAACCCACCCACGGGTGCAACCGCAACCGCAACCGCTACAAAACGATGAACTTAAACCTGCCCGCAGGCGCAATCGCAACCGTGTCCAGGCGACGCATTTCCACCCGCCTGCGGGCGCACCCGCAACAGGCAACCAAGCGACACATTCCCACCCTTCCGAGGGCGAAACCACAACCGCAACCAAACGACACATTTCAACCCGCCCGCGTGCAGCCCGCAACCTCAACCAGACGACACATTTCCACCGCCCGCGGGCGCAACCGCAACCGCAACAACACGAGGCCGAATAACCGAGCAGCCCAATTACGCAACACATGAAGAGAAAATCAAATTTTTCTGCGTTTCGAAAGCCGCTCGGGGGTGATATATTGGGGCCGTATTCAGGCGCCTGGCGGGGGTCAGGGGACGCTGGAGGCCATCTTGGACCGTCTTGGGGTCTCTTGCCGCCGACCCGTTTGCATGGCTTGGAAGGAGCTTCCGAAGGCCCGGAAAGCTCGCGGGACCCGGGGGCGTCAAAGAGCCCGGGACGCCGTGGATCCCGTTTCGGGGGGGGGTCTGCCGCCCCCCCGATCAATAGAATAGATGAAAGGGAATGTACACATATCTACGCACCAATATTTCCCACACAGTGCTTGCACTGAGGGTTCTTTTACTCCTTCCCTGACGAACTGGGGCTGCCGGTCGGTCTGGTGGCTATGCAGTCGTCATTGCCGCCCCGTCGCCACATCGTCGCCGCCCGTCGTCTGGGCCTGACGGTCGGTCTGGCAGCTATGCAGTCGACGCCGACGCCTCGTCGCCGCATCGTCGCCGCCCGTCGTCTGGGCCTGACGGTCGGTCTGGCGGCTATGTACAGCCGGACCTAGGACATAAGGACATCCTTCAAGAGCATGAGATCCTCCGTCGGCCATAGCACAGAGCATCCAAGGGTATTCTCCACAAGATGCACAACAACATCCAACAAACACGAAGAGCATTAAGGCACCCTCCCCTAACCTACCTCGATCTAATATGTCGATCCGACTGTAGTCGGCGCCGCCGCCCCGTCGCCGCTACGTCGCCGCCCGTCGTCTGGGCCTGTCTGTCGGTTTGGCGGCAGAGTTGTCGCCGTCGACGCCCCGTCGCCGCCTCGTCGCGGCTGAGCATAATTGCACCACACAGACTGCACCACATGAGTTGACCACTAAGATTGTACAACATAGATTGCCCACATTGGTTGCCCTTCAGAGATTGCACTGCGTTGATCGCAACAAATACTTTGCACCATCAGATGATTGCACCAAATAGATTGCAACACATAGTTAGTTACACCTGTACTGCACAACACAGGTTTCACCGCGCATAAGGCACAACATAGTCTGCATACCATGTAACGATTGCACCATGCATGTTGCACCGCATTGGATGCACCACGTAGGAGTGCACCACGTATACTGGTACACCTAGTCTGCACAACATCGATCGCACCACATAGATTGCACCAGGTATGTAGCACAACAAATGTTGCATCACATAGTGTACAAGGACAGAAACGCACTGTGTTTGACTCACGCTGGCTCACATGTAGAGCGAGAGAAGGAGAAAGAGCGAGAGGGAGAGAGGGAGAGAGAGAGAGGGAGAGAGACAAACAGACGTGGAGAGAGGAAGACGGCTACCGCGTTCCGCGCGCCGCCGCCTGTGGGCAGCACGAAGGAGGTCTGGTGGTACCTGCGAAAGGGTGCGCCGCAGCATGATGCGAATGGGCACACGCACGATAGCGGGAGGAGCGATGACAGGGGAAGAAGCGGAGTTGAGGGGCGAGGGAGGACGAGGCCGAGGGCGAGGGCGAGACGGGGGAAGGCAACGGGGGCGGGCCCTCTCAGAAGGCTCCGAGGGTCGCTGGCTCTTTGAAGAATTCCCTGGACCTTCTCCGGAGGCCTGCCCACTCCAACTTTCCCCCTTCGGCGCGCCACACATGGGAGGAGGGAGAAGGAAATGAGGACGCGGCGGCGAAGCAAGTTGATGACGAGGATAAACAGGAGAGGAGCAGGAAGAGGAGCAAGGCGGAGGCGGAGGAAGAAGGTTGATGAGGACGGAAGTTGACCGATGGATCCATAGTCACTCAGGCCAGAAGTCCATTATGTGGGCGCTTCGCTTGGTTCGTCTCGGCATGACTTGGTTCATCTGCGGCGCCAATTTACCCGTAGAGGCAATAACGCCAATCCGAGTGGCTCGCGATTTGCATGGCTGGCATCGGCCGCTGCGTGGTCGCTGTGAGGCCGTACGCTGTGAACTCGCACCAGAAGAGGGGATTCGGCAGACAAGCGTGCCTGAATGGGGCCCTGGGACACACAAACAAATGCACACCAATCAAAAGATTCCCCATAGTTTCCTATAGCTCCTGGGTGTTTGTCTTCCCCCCCACTTCCCATATGTTCCCATATTTCCCAGGCGATTTGGGCTTCGACGGCAGCCGCCCCGGGTCCCGCCCCGACCCCACTGAGGAGTCATGATGCTATCTTTTGACACCACTAGAAACCTATCAGTCTTCGCTGTTAGGTAAATATTCCCCATATTTTCCTATAGTTCCTGGGTTTTTGCCTTCCCCCCCACTTCCCATATGTTCCCATATTTCCCTCGGGATCGACGATTCCTTGTGTCTGTGTGTGTTTTCCCCCTCCCGAGTGCCGCAGGGCCGTCCTCGCCCTCTCCGTCGAGGAAGCCACCGCTGCCCCCGCGGCGACGGCAGTGGCCAACAGGGACAGCTTCGCTGCCGCTCCGGGCGGCGGAGGAGGAGGAGGAGGAGGAGGGAGGAGGAGGAGGAGGAGGGAGGAAGAGGAGGAGGAGGAGGAGGGAGGAAGAGGAGGAGGAGGAGGACGAGGAGGAGGGAGAGGAGGGGAGGAGGAGAGGAGGAGGGAGGAAGAGGAGGAGGAGGGAGGAAGAGGAGGAGGAGGAGGAGGAGGAGGAGAAAGAGGAGGAGGAGGGAGGGAGGAAGCGTTGCGAATGCCATGCCAACTGCCCGCGACCCACCTGCGCGCCCATCGAGAAGCAGCCGCGAGAAATCGCACCGCAGGTGAGCGGGAGAGCGACCCTGGACGCCATCACCACACACCCAGAGACGAAAGAATGCGGAGCCGTGCTTGCCTGCGTCATCCTCACGACTGGTTACCTAGTCGATGCATGGCGTCCCCGCGCAACCGATCAGTCGCGCCGAATGGCATCATGGTTCCTCTGCCTGTGGGGCGCTATCCCTCAGTTCGACGGACCCCCGGGGAGGGGCAACAACGAGGGATGAGGGGGGACCACGGGCAGGAGGGCGTCGAAAAAACGTCCCGGGAAGTCTTGAGGCCCTCTCGGGATACATTGGGCCCATTTGGCGCGACGAGGAGGACAAACACGTGGAGGGAGGACAGAGGTGAGAATGAGGACGATGACGAGGATGGCAATAAGAAGACGAGGGCAAGCTGGCTAGTCTAAGGTCCTATATCATATGTCAAGGTGTCGTGTACGGTTTAATACAAAAGCTTGATCGAGGGAACCGAGCCCGGACCAAATTCTGGTCCGAATCCGGACCAGGTCCGCATCTGAGGATTCCTCATGGATTCCTGGATTCTCGGCCCCGTCCTTCTTGCAGGACAGACACTGGTTTTCAATTTCGCACGCAGGTTTTTGTTGTGGTTTTCTTATATGGAAAAAATCGTGGCTCAGAGCATGATTCCTGGGAGCCGCTCGCCGCGGGGACCCACCCTCCCCGTGGCCCCAGCGCGGGGATGGCGACCTTTGACTCCTGGGTGCCGCGCACGCCACGGGGACCCACCCTCCCCGTGGCCCCAGCGCGGGGATGGCGACCTTTGGCTCCTCCTTGATTCCTGGTCCACACATTGTACTGTCAAGAGCGGACAAACTGCCTGGACCTGTGCGCACACAATCTGCGGACATGGGGTGGGCCCACAGGACAATCTGCGGACACGCATGTTGCCCGCAGATGGTCCTGCGGGCAACATGCGTGTCCGTTGCACGCGTGTCGTCCGTTGCACTCGTGCGAAATCCACATATCGGGTGTGGGACATCTTTATTGCCCGCGCCAAAACCACAGATCGACCGGGGCAATCTTGTCTGCGCGCGCCGAATCCACACATTTAATTTCTTGATACACCAGTTCAGTTTTCTTGGGCCCCCCAGCCAATGCCACCTGGGAGGCCCCCAGGCTCCAAGGTGGTCACGGCCATCTCTGAGCCTCGAAATGCGAGGATGTCTCAGACGAAACGGGCCAGATCATTTCAAGTCAGGGCATATTGGCCCTAGAAATGCGTGGAACTCTCAATCCAAACGGGCTGGACCACCTCGGGACAGGGCACATCAGAGCCCAGAATAATGTCTCAAGCGAAACCGGCTGGCCACCTCGCGAACGGCACCTCCTCCTGCTGCTACACCTCCTCCGCCTCCTGATCCTCCGCCTGCTGCTGCTGCTGCTGCAGCTGTTCCTCATCCTTCTCCTCGCGACTCCCAGGGAGAAAGGAGAGGAGAGGAGGAGAGTGAGGGTCCGAGGGAACCGCGATATGGACGCTGCTGAGAAAAATCGACGAAGATGTTGCCCACGCGCCAATCTGCAACAGATTCGTGCGAACCGCAGGTAAGTCGAACGTGTTCGTTCGTTGACCGCGCGCCTCGGTTGATCCAGATGCGCCGCGTCGGAAACGCGCGCTGCGCAATCAGCTCTGTCATCCGTTGATTGCAGCGAAGTCCAGGGATGAATTTTGGCGCAGGCTTGCCATTGCACTCCAGAGGAACTGGATGAAGCCAGCCCTGCGTCGCTGTAGCGTGTGATTGCGGTCGACTTCACAAGAACACGGTTTTGTTGCATTAGGTTTGCCAGGCGGGCGCGTCGCCACTTGCCGAACCGCTTGGCCCTCCAGCTTCTCCGTGGGACCAGATTCCCACATTGGGTCCCACATTACATGAATATGCGGACTATGGCGGCTGGATATACAAAACCCTACAGGCAGCATGGCGAACGTACCCAAACAACAATCCAAAATTCGAGCATGAACGTCACCTTAGTGGACTGCCGTTGCAAGTGTCAGGCCGGCACAACGGTGCAGGGCCTGCCATGTCACAGGAGATCGGGGTGACCCTCAGCCATGGCGGTCCGTGGAGCAGGCGGAAAATCTACAGAGAAGACGACGACAAGAAAACGGGTGTGACTGTTGTCACAAAGGGCACTGCGAGCGATTCGTTTGTTCCGCGAGGCCTTCGCTTTGGGAAGACGAGGGCAAATCTGAGGGAGGTGCGGAATGCAATAGGGGACACCACAAAGCACTTCCTGGGCGCGCGCAACATCTCTGCATGAATCGGTGTTGCATGCGGAGCCTTTGTTAAGCTGCAACTGACAGCGCCTGGGCGACGCGCGCGCAATGCGGTTCGCTCTTGCGCGCAGGCGTATAGTGGCGACTAAATCACACAGGCATGTCATAATGCGAAATCTGTTCAAGAAGCTTGCATCCGCACGCGGGAGCGCGGCATTTCGCGCGGCGGCGCTGGAGGGGGTCGGCTTCGCAGGGAGGAAGCATTGCCAGAGGTTATCAATGACTGCCCTGGGCCGATATACCGGACATTTCTGCATATCACGTTTTCTCACTCGGTACCCACGGGATCGGGATCGGATGTCAATGCGCCGACACCTCTTTGGTGCTGACAAGAAAACGCCTGAGGCGCCAACAGGACGTCAGCAGCTTGCGGGACGCTGGTGGAGCCTCCCATCGGGTCCCCTCCTGGGCCTCGCTCCGAGCCTCCCCGACAGCCCTCAGAACCAACCCAGGCCTACCCTTAAGTCGGGCGTGTCCCCCTACAGTCGGATTTTGGACGAAACATAAAAAATGCCAAAAACGTAATGAACAAATGATCAATAATGATACCAAAAAAAAACGTCCCCTGACAAAGTTTCAACTATTTTGAAGATTCCTCCTGTAGAGGAACGAGCCCGACTGAAGCCTACCTGCGCCGTTGAAGAGAAATCACGACGAAAACGTTCGGAAGATCTGCGGTCTGATAGGGGCCCTCGCCCTTCTCCGAGACCTTCAAACAATGACTCGGGATGAAGAGCCGATCCCGCCAACCCGGAGAAGAGGTCTAAGCCTCCCGGGGGTCACGTCGTCGGAGGTCAGTGGAGAGACGAGGGGTGGTGGGCATCATTGCTTGAGGCAATGGCGCGAACGAGGGGGGCCAGGGGGGGTGTTGGGGTGTTGAAAGAAGGAGAGTGCAAGATTTCGTGGCCTGGCCCGACTAGGCCTGCACCCCTGGTCCTCACCCCCTCTTCGACGCCTGGTGGCCTTCGGCCAAACACTCCGCCTCAGGACCTCTGGACCTCCGGTGGCCACTCGGGACAAGCCGGGCACCCCAGGACAGTCCTCGACGAGGCGACGAGGCGCAGCTGCTGGAAAGCATCCCGAAGCGAGAAACCCTCCAAGAGCCACACCCCAGTCTCGGACGCCCCCAACGCCTGGAGCTCTCACAAACCCCCTCCTCGGGACCAGAGGGAAAGCCCCGCCCAGACGCGCTGCTGCAGGAGGCGGACGAAGAGGTGGAGGAGAACGAGAAGGAGGAGGAGGAGGAGGAGGAGGAGGACGAGGAGAAGGAGGAGGCCGAGGTTCCCCAAGAAGGCTCCGTTCGCAGTCATCGTCCTCCGCCTCACGTACCCCAGTTTCGAGTTGGGGCCTGGGGTTTCGGAGGGTCTCCAGTGAGCTCGGCCTCTCAAGGAGTGGCGAAGTCGGACGACCGCAATCGCTCGTTCGGCCGCCGACTCGACCGCCTCCGTCAGCATGTATTAGGAGAGAGTGGTCAGCACACTCTCATACAAATGTCAGCTCCTTCCGCTCCCCCGTCAAGAGGTCGCGGACGAGCCACATGTGCGCACCCGCCTCCTCCGTGGCCCGAGCTCGTGGCTCCTCCTCTCTGCTTGGATGGATTTGAAGGCTCTCCGAGGCCCTCCCATCCCTCCGATCCGAGCGATGGCGCTGGCGGCGCGGATGCGTGCTGCTCGGGAGACTGTCGACGTGTGGCCGCAGATGTGCACGCGCCTTCTCGCGGAGGCCGAGGAACGCATGGCAATAATTCATTTTGTCGCGCGCAAGGGGGGGGAGAAGCCCATGGCCGACGTTCTGGAATGAACCCGTCTTCGTTCGCATGGCCGCTCCAGCTGGCGGCGGAGGCCTCACCTCTCCTGGGCCCCAGGGAGGGTCCGGATGCCCGCAGCGGGCTGGAGCTCTTTAGAAGCGAGAGAACGGCGGCGTTCTCGACTGACCCCCCGCACCCTCGCATCGAGACCCAGAAGACCCTCCGGCGCGGTATCACACCTGTGTTGTGTCTCTCAGAGGGCGCCCTCCTCCACGTCGTCCAGGAACGGCTCGGCCACTGGTTTAACCCGGGGGAGGAAATGCTGCAGCGCGTGGACTGGGAGGGGGTTTGGGAGACGCTCAGCGCTCCCCCCCCCCTCGTGGAGGATGGCGGCCAGTCGCACCTGGACGGGCGGGTGGGTGTGCGACACCCGACTTTGCAACCCCGACCCCCGATGCATCATGGGCCATCTTGGACGCCCGAAATGGGTACATAAAAAATTGGTACAATGCCCAACAACAAATTTTTCCCAAACCAACAGCGGCCGCTGTTGGGCAGGCGGCCTTCTGTCTCGAATTGACACAGGCAGGCGGCGCGGACAGCGAGTCCTGTTCAAAATGAACAAGAACTGCTGTTGGGCATTGCACCCATTCTTTCCGTACCCATTCCGTTCGTGGCGAAGGCTGTGATGCCCCAGACGCTCTCGCTCACTACGCGAGGTGCCCTGGACTCCTCTCCCAGGCTCTGGCCGGTGGCGCTCCGGTGCCGTCGTCGATGCTCCAGCGATGGGCCCTCTGCCCCTGCTCCCTCCTGCAGCTTCGGCTTGTCACGATCTCTGCCCACCTGCATCGCCGCCTCCACTATCAACGGAGAGGCCTTGGAGGATGGGTGCCCTCGGACTCCGAGGCGGCGGACTCTGCACGAGCTGCTCGTCTTGCAGCTGACCTCCCGCACAGTGCGGGGACGAGGAGGAGGAGGAGGAGGAGGAGGAGGGAAGGCAGCAGAAGGAGGGGGAGGAGGAGAAGGAGGCGGAAGAAGATGCTGCGGCACCGCATCATCTTCTCTTCGTCCCTGCCCTGGGGGAAGGGCTGCGCCAACGTGGCACCGGAGCCCCCATCCTGGAAGGAAGAGGAAGAGGACGACCCTCTCGACCATCCTGGAAGGGAGAGGACGAGGACGACCCTCTCGAATTCTGCCCTGCCTCCCTCCTGCCCTCCCCCCCCTCGGCCGAGGGCCTGCCGAGGGTGCCCCACTCGAGGAGGGGCTCGCCAGAGGGCAGCATGGCCTCCCGCCGACGCGGCGCGCCTGAGCCAGAAGGGCCGACGGGGGCGCGGGAGGGGGTCCTGCAATGACTGGGGCGCAGGAGAATCGGGGAGACGTAAGACCAGGGTACGGGGGACTCGGAAATCCCCGACGAGGTCGTCAAAAAAATGACGAGGCCGAGCCTGCATTTTGACGAGGCCTCCCGCTGCAGACATCCCACGAACCTCCTCCTCGTCAAAATCCGAGGCGCGGTCGTCAAAAAACGATGGCGAACCCGAGTCCCGGCAAACCCAGGTCTTACGCTCCCCCGACAGAAGCGCAACGGTGTCCGCCGAGGGGCGGGGCTTACCAAGGCCAGCGCGGGTGGGCCGGATCCCTCAGGGATTGCCGTCGTCGAGATCGGCGTGCGGAGGTCACGGGAGCGAGAGCGTATGCGGGAGGTGCCCGTGATTCATCGTCAGTGTCAGAAGAGTTTGGTCGCACTGTTTCGTCAATGTGCATGTCGCACAGTTGCTTTCAAGCTGGACCTGGATAGTCATGGACTGGGGGGGAAACATCATCTGGGCAGCTGCCGTCTCCTCCACTGGCTCACTGCTTTGACTGGTGAGAGGTATGACTTTCTGTGCCAGCGCAGGCCTGGAAGGAGGAGACGGAGCGGGAGACGGAGCGGACAGCACCACAAGATAGCACCAGCGTGAAGCAGTCCTGAGAGCACTGTCAGTACTGGTATACTGTGACGCCCCAACGAAATCGAAATGCTCCTTGATGGAGAAAGGTATGAGCTGATAAGTAATGTTGGTGGCTTTAGCGTGCAATCGCGCAAGCTTGCGGGACTACTAGCCCAAGGGGGGGGGCCTCTAGGGCCTGCGTCTGCACGAGGGCGCACGGTCCTAGACGGGTGCTCGCAAACGGGGGGGAAGAGATGGGGGAGGGAGCGAAGAGCACGAAGAGGAGGAAAAAGCAGAGGCCGTCGCAAGATGCCGTCAGCAACCGCTCCGAGCCGTCACTGCCAGCTCCGAGTCTCGCGCTGCACCGCCCTCAGGGCGGAAGCAATCAGCCCGGCGACAGCCTGGGCGGAAGACGAAGAATAGGAGCGACAGTCACGCCAACCGGCTTGAACGAGCCAGCGGGCCCTGGCCACTGCCATGCGCACTCCCGCGGTACAAGTACCAGTGCTGGCACGGCTGGACTTTGGAACTCGCGCGTGCGAACGGGAACCCAACGAGCGAACGGGAAGCGCTGGCGCGCGCGCGGCCCCACTCCTGACGAACTTGGAAAAGAAAGACAAGCGCCGCGCCCAAACGGTATCGCACAATTGCGGGCAACCTGGGGGTTTGACCGAACTCTACCATGCATTTGTTGGCGCGGGGCCCGGATCACCAATCGACAAAACCTGCGCGCCGCCCAGGGGGCAGCGAGTTTTCGCTCTCTTGCGCGCGCAAGGAATAGCGGCACCACCACCACCTGCGTGAAACGCCACGGAAGACTCTCCTGGTGGTTTGGTCCCCCCACTCGCTCGAAACATCACAGCACCTATCTCCGGTTCGGGGAGGCATCGTGCTCCTCTTCGCCGGAGGTGGCACCCGCGGTGGTGGTGGCGTCGCTGCTCTTTCCTCCGCTATTTAGCCGGCAAACGCACTGCGCCTCGCCCTCTGCGAGATCGGAACGGCGCTGGGGCGAGAGCAATACGTCTCGACATGTCGCATGCTGTGTGAGCCGTGTCCCGATCATGCCACACGTTTTGCATCGCTGGGTATTTAAAAAAAACATGCTGAAATGATGGAAATCGCCGACACCGATCTCGCATTTAAAAAATTGGTTGAATTGAAGGAAGGGCCCGCGACCACCATTTGTTGAACTCGCCATGACACGAACCTCTTCGCACTTCCGCATAAGACTGAGGTATATAGTTCTAGTTTGTTCGGTCGCTGGATTTCCTCGTCGTTGGTGTACACACACATACATACACACATACATTCATACATTCATACAGACATTCAGACACACAATCATACATACACACATGAATGTATACACGCACGTATAGGTTTGTACATATCCGCCGGCCCCCTTGTGGGGCCACCAGGCTGCGAGGCGCGGGCTCGCAGTTTCCAGTATCAGTTGTAGCTTGTAGTTTCCAGTGTTACAGATCTGCTTCTTGCTGGTTACTGTAACTAGTTGATTGACCGCGCGAGGGGGGGGAGGCCCAAACGGGACTTTTCAGCACCCCCTGGGGGCGTTGTCTGAATTGCTGGGGGCGCTCGAAATCAACACCCCTCACGCAGATCCGCGGGGTCAGGGTCCAAAAACACAAGGGATTTGCCACATGTTTGAAATTCGGTGCCACCCCTCACGCAGATCCGCGGGGTCAGGGTCCAAAAACACACGGGATTTGCCACATTTCTGAAATTCGGTGCCACCCCTCACGCAGATCCGCGGGGTCAGGGTCCAAAAACACAAGGGATTTGCCACATTTCTGAAATTCGGTGCCACCCCTCACGCAGATCCGCGGGGTCAGGGTCCAAAAACACAAGGGATTTGCAACATTTTTGAAATTCGGTGCCACCCCTCACGCAGATCCGCGGGGTCAGGGTCCAAAAACACACGGGATTTGCTACATTTTTGAAATTCGCTGCCACCCCTCACGCAGATCTGCGGGGTCAGGGTCCAAAAACACACGGGATTTGCCACATTTCTGAAATTCGGTGCCACCCCTCATGCAGATCCGCGGGGTCAGGGTCCAAAAACACATGGGATTTGCCACATTTCTGAAATTCGGTGCCACCCCTCACGCAGATCCGCGGGGTCAGGGTCCAAAAACAAGGGGATTTCTGAAATTCGGTGCCACCCCTCACGCACATCCATCGCAAGGCGTGGTAACCCAAAGTGCGAGTACTCCCTCGGCCCTTTAATCCCAAGGTGTGGTAACCAAGCTCGTAAACCATACACGTCTTACCAATCGCCCTGTGTGGTAACCCCTCTTGTGATCAGTTGGTTTTGCCGATTGCGAATCGGCCTCGCGTGAAGTTCCGATACTGCTGCACGACAGCGCCAAAGCCTCATGACTTAGCTCTTCCATGGCCCATTCTCCGAGAGAGGGGGCCGGCGGCAGGGGGCGAAGCCCTTACGGATATATATATATATATATATATATATATATACATACATACATACATACATACATACATGCATGCATGCATGCATGCATACATACATACATAC